>JAAXCT010000513.1:0-462505 GCA_012490785.1 Eragrostis nindensis | reverse complement strand
AAATATTTGTGTAAGCTCTTTTTTCCAAATTCAGTTATTAAAGGATTGGCCTTTGAGAGATCTTTCCAACAAGCCAAACAGAGCCCAGATCGGAGTTCGTATGAGAAAGCTGCGCCAGTTTTATGCGGCATGCCTCGTTCTCAAAGCCCTCCAGGCTTCTTCCGCGGTTCGCTTAGAGCCAATCTTGGTAGGAACCTTGCTATTGACCTACGGTCGATACTAACGCTGGTACATAGCCAAATTCAAAAATTGGCCAAGATTGGCTCACACCCACAGTCACTAGACGCGCGACGCTGGAAAATCGAGGCACGGTGGAAGACTAAAAGGTGAAAAGTAGGCCTTCTTGTTATTCGTATAAAATATTTTGTGTAAGCTCTTTTTTCCAAATTCAGTTATTAAAGGATTGGCCTTTGAGGGATCTTTCCAACAAGCCAAACAGAGCCCAGATCGGAGTTCGTATGAGAAATCTGCGCCAGTTTTATGCGGGAGGCCTCGTTCTCAAAGCCCTCCAGGCTTCTTCCGCGGTCCGCTTAGAGCCAATCTAGGTAGGAACCTTGCTATTGACCTTACGGTCGATACTAACGCTGGGACATAGCCAAATTCGAAAATTGGCCAAGATTGGCTCACGTCGACTGTCACTAGACGCGCGACGCTGGAAAATCGGGGCACGGGTGGAAGAAAAAAGGTGGAAATGAGGCCTATATGTAACTTGTTATTCATATAAAATATATTGTGTAAGCACTTTTTTCCAAATTCAGTTCTTAAAGGATTGGCCTTTGAGAGATCTTTCCAACAAGCCAAACATGGCCCATATCGGAGTCCGTATGAGAAAGCTGCGCCAGTTTTATGCGGCAGGCCTCGTTCTCAAAGCCCTACCGGCTTCTTCCGCGGTCCGCTTAGAGCCAATCTTGGTAGGAACCTTGCTATTGACCTTACGGTCGATACTAACGCTGGTACACAGCCAAATTCAAAAATTGGCCAAGATTGGCTCACACCCACTGTCACTAGACGCGCGACGCTGGAAAATCGAGGCACGGTGGAAGACTAAAAGGTGAAAAGTAGGCCTTCTTGTTATTCGTATAAAATATTTTGTGTAAGCTCTTTTTTCCAAATTCAGTTATTAAAGGATTGGCCTTTGAGGGATCTTTCCAACAAGCCAAACAGAGCCCAGATCGGAGTTCGTATGAGAAATCTGCGCCAGTTTTATGCGGCAGGCCTTGTTCTCAAAGCCCTCCAGGCTTCTTCCGCGGTCCGCTTAGAGCCAATATTGGTAGGAACCTTGCTATTGACCTTACGGTCGATACTAACGCTGGTACATAGCAAAATTCAAAAATTGGCCAAGATTGGCTCACGCCGACTGTCACTAGACGCGCGGCGCTGGAAAATCGAGGCACGGGTGGAAGAAAAAAGGTGGAAATGAGACCTATATGTGACTTGTTACTTATATAAAATATATTGTGTAAGCACTTTTTTCCAAATTCAGTTCTTAAAGGATTGGCCTTTGAGAGATCTTTCCAACAAGCCAAACAGAGCCCAGATCGGAGTTCGTATGAGAAAGTTGCGCCAGTTTTATTCGGCATGCCTCGTTCTCAAAGCCCTCCAGGCTTCTTCCGCGGTCCGCTTAGAGCCATTCTTGGTAGGAACCTTGCTATTGACCTTACGGTCAATACTAACACTGGTACAGAGCCAAATTAAAAATTGGCCAGGATTGGCTCACGCCCACTGTCACTAGACGCGCGGCACTGAAAAATCGAGGCACGGGTGGAAGAAAAAAGGTGAAAATAGGCCAATATGTAACTTATTATTCATATAAAATATTTTGTGCAAGCTATTTTTTCCATATTCAGTTATTAAAGGATTGGACTTTGAGGGATATTTCCAACAAGCCAAACAGAGCCCAGATCGGAGTTCGTATGAGAAATCTGCGCCAGTTTTATGCGGCAGGCCTCGTTCTCAAAGCCCTCCAGGCTTCTTCCGCGGTCCGCTTAGAGCCAATCTAGGTAGGAACCTTGCTATTGACCTTACGGTCGATACTAACGCTGGTACATAGCCAAATTCAAAAATTGGCCAAGATTGGCTCACGCCGACTGTCACTAGACGCGCGGCGCTGGAAAAATCGAGGCACGGGTGGAAGAAAAAAGGTGGAAATGAGCCTATATGTAACTGTTACTATATAAAATATATTGTGTAAGCACTTTTTTCCAAATTCAGTTCTTAAAGGATTGGCCTTTGAGAGATCTTTCCAACAAGCCAAACAGAGCCCAGATCGGAGTTCGTATGAGAAAGCTGCGCCAGTTTTATTCGGCATGGCCTCGTTCTCAAAGCCCTCCAGGCTTCTTCCGCGGTCCGCTTAGAGCCAATCAAGGTAGGAACCTTGCTATTGACCTTACGGTCGATACTAACGCTGGTACATAGCCAAATTCAAAAATTGGGCCAAGATTGGCTCACGCCGACTGCACTAGACGCGCGGCGCTGGAAAATCGAGGCACGGGTTGGAAAGAAAAAAGGTGTGAAATGAGTCCTATATGTGACTTGTTACTTATATAAAATATATTGTGTAAGCACTTTTTCCAAATTCAGTTCTTAAAGGATTGGCCTTTGAGAGATCTTTCCAACAAGCCAAACATAGCCCAGATCGGAGTCCGTATGAGAAAGCTGCGCCAGTTTATGCGGGGCCTCGTTCTCAAAGCCCTACAGGCATCTTCCGCGGTCCGCTTAGAGCCAATCTTGGTAGGAACCTTGCTATTGACCTTACGATGATACTAACGTACACATAGGTACATAGCCAAATTCAACAATTGGCCAAGATGGCTCACACCCGCTGTCACTAGACGCGCTACGCGGTGGAAAATCGAGGCACGGTGGAAGACTAAAAGGTGAAAAGTAGGCCTCTTGTGTCGTATAAATATTTTGTGTAAGCTCTTTTTTCCAAATTCAGTTATTAAAGGATTGGCCTTTGAGGGATCTTTCCAACAAGCCAAACAGAGCCCAGATCGGAGTTCGTATGAGAAATCTGCGCCAGTTTTATGCGGCAGGCTTGTTCTCAAAGCCCTCCAGGCTTCTTCCGCGGTCCGCTTAGAGCCAATCTTGGTAGGAACCTTGCTATTGATCCTACGGTCGATACTAACGCTGGTACATAGCCAAATTCAAAAATTGGCCAAGATTGGCTCACACCCACAGTCACTAGACGCGCGACGCTGGAAAATCGAGGCACGGTGGAAGAAAAAAGGTGAAAGTAGGCCTTCTTGTTATTCGTATAAAATATTTTGTGTAAGCTCTTTTTTCCAAATTCAGTTATTAAAGGATTGGCCTTTGAGGGATCTTTCCAACAAGCCAAACAGAGCCCAGATCGGAGTTCGTATGAGAAATCTGCGCCAGTTTTATGCGGGAGGCTCGTTCTCAAAGCCCTCCAGGCCTTCCGCGGTCCGCTTAGAGCCAATCTAGGTAGGAACCTTGCTATTGACCTTACGGTCGATACTAACGCTGGGACATAGCCAAATTCGAAAATTGGCCAAGATTGGCTCACGTCGACTGTCACTAGACGCGCGACGCTGGAAAATCGGGGCACGGGTGGAAGAAAAAAGGTGGAAATGAGGCCTATATGTAACTTGTTATTCATATAAAATATATTGTGTAAGCACTTTTTTCCAAATTCAGTTCTTAAAGGATTGGCCTTTGAGAGATCTTTCCAACAAGCCAAACATGGCCTAATCGGAGTCCGTATGAGAAAGCTGCGCCAGTTTTATGCGGCAGGCCTCGTTCTCAAAGCCCTAGGCTTCTTCCGCGGTCGCTTAGAGCCAATCTTGGTAGGAACCTTGCTATTGACCTTACGGTCGATACTAACGCTGGTACATAGCCAAATTCAAAAATTGGCCAAGATTGGCTCACACCCACTGTCACTAGACGCGCGACGCTGGAAAATCGAGGCACGGTGGAAGACTAAAAGGTGAAAAGTAGGCCTTCTTGTTATTCGTATAAAATATTTTGTGTAAGCTCTTTTTTCCAAATTCAGTTATTAAAGGATTGGCCTTTGAGGGATCTTTCCAACAAGCCAACAGAGCCCAGATCGGAGTTCGTATGAGAAATCTGCGCCAGTTTTATGCGGCAGGCCTCGTTCTCAAAGCCCTCCAGGCTTCTTCCGCGGTCCGCTTAGAGCCAATCTAGGTAGGAACCTTGCTATTGACCTTACGGTCGATACTAACGCTGGTACATAGCCAAATTCAAAAATTGGCCAAGATTGGCTCACGCCGACTGTCACTAGACGCGCGGCGCTGGAAAATCGAGGCACGGGTGGAAGAAAAAAGGTGGAAATGAGGCCTATATGTAACTTGTTACTTATATAAAATATATTGTGTAAGCACTTTTTTCCAAATTCAGTTCTTAAAGGATTGGCCTTTGAGAGATCTTTCCAACAAGCCAAACAGAGCCCAGATCGGAGTTCGTATGAGAAAGTTGCGCCAGTTTTATTCGGCATGCCTCGTTCTCAAAGCCCTCCAGGCTTCTTCCGCGGTCCGCTTAGAGCCATTCTTGATAGGAACCTTGCTATTGACCTTACGGTCAATACTAACGCTGGTACAGAGCCAAATTAAAAATTGGCCAGGATTGGCTCACGCCCACTGTCACTAGACGCGCGGCACTGAAAAATCGAGGCACGGGTGGAAGAAAAAAGGTGAAAAATAGGCCAATATGTAACTTATTATTCATATAAAATATTTTGTGCAAGCTATTTTTTCCATATTCAGTTATTAAAGGATTGGATTTGGGATCTTTCCAACAAGCCAAACAGAGCCCAGATCGGAGTTCGTATGAGAAATCTGCGCCAGTTTTATGCGGCAGGCCTCGTTCTCAAAGCCCTCCAGGCTTCTTCCGCGGTCCGCTTAGAGCCAATCTAGGTAGGAACCTTGCTATTGACCTTACGATCGATACTAACGCTGGTACATAGCCAAATTCAAAAATTGGCCAAGATTGGCTCACGCCGACTGTCACTAGACGCGCGGCGCTGGAAAATCGAGGCACGGGTGGAAGAAAAAAGGTGGAAATGAGGCCTATATGTAACTTGTTACTTATATAAAATATATTGTGTAAGCACTTTTTTCCAAATTCAGTTCTTAAAGGATTGGCCTTTGAGAGATCTTTCCAACAAGCCAAACAGAGCCCAGATCGGAGTTCGTATGAGAAAGCTGCGCCAGTTTTATTCGGCATGCCTCGTTCTCAAAGCCCTCCAGGCTTCTTCCGCGGTCCGCTTAGAGCCAATCTAGGTAGGAACCTTGCTATTGACCTTACGGTCGATACTAACGCTGGTACATAGCCAAATTCAAAAATTGGCCAAGATTGGCTCACGCCGACTGCACTAGACGCGCGGCGCTGGAAAATCGAGGCACGGGTGGAAGAAAAAAGGTGGAAATGAGTCCTATATGTGACTTGTTACTTATATAAAATATATTGTGTAAGCACTTTTTTCCAAATTCAGTTCTTAAAGGATTGGCCTTTGAGAGATCTTTCCAACAAGCCAAACATAGCCCAGATCGGAGTCCGTATGAGAAAGCTGCGCCAGTTTTATGCGGCAGGCCTCGTTCTCAAAGCCCTACAGGCATCTTCCGCGGTCCGCTTAGAGCCAATCTTGGTAGGAACCTTGCTATTGACCTTACGGTCGATACTAACGCTGGTACATAGCCAAATTCAAAAATTGGCCAAGATTGGCTCACACCCACTGTCACTAGACGCGCGGCGCTGGAAAATCGAGGCACGGTGGAAGACTAAAAGGTGAAAAGTAGGCCTTCTTGTTATTCGTATAAAATATTTTGTGTAAGCTCTTTTTTCCAAATTCAGTTATTAAAGGATTGGCCTTTGAGGGATCTTTCCAACAAGCCAAACAGAGCCCAGATCGGAGTTCGTATGAGAAATCTGCGCCAGTTTTATGCGGGAGGCCTCGTTCTCAAAGCCCTCCAGGCTTCTTCCGCGGTCCGCTTAGAGCCAATCTAGGTAGGAACCTTGCTATTGACCTTACGGTCGATACTAACGCTGGGACATAGCCAAATTCAAAAATTGGCCAAGATTGGCTTACACCGCTGTCACTAGACGCGCGACGCTGGAAAATCGAGGCACGGTGGAAGAAAAAAGGTGAAAAGTAGCCTTCTTGTTATTCGTATAAAATATTTTGTGTAAGCTCTTTTTCCAAATTCAGTTCTTAAAGGATTGGCCTTTGAGAGATCTTTCCAACAAGCCAAACAGAGCCCAGATCGGAGTTCGTATGAGAAATCTGCGCCAGTTTTATGCGGCAGGCCTCGTTCTCAAAGCCCTCCAGGCTTCTTCCGCGGTCCGCTTAGAGCCAATCTTGGTAGGAACCTTGCTATTGACCTTACGGTCGATACTAACGCTGGTACATAGCCAAATTCAAAAATTGGCCAAGATTGGCTCACACCCACAGTCACTAGACGCGCGACGCTGGAAAATCGAGGCACGGTGGAAGACTAAAAGGTGAAAAGTAGGCCTTCTTGTTATTCGTATAAAATATTTTGTGTAAGCTCTTTTTTCCAAATTCAGTTATTAAAGGATTGGCCTTTGAGGGATCTTTCCAACAAGCCAAACAGAGCCCAGATCGGAGTTCGTATGAGAAATCTGCGCCAGTTTTATGCGGGAGGCCTCGTTCTCAAAGCCCTCCAGGCTTCTTCCGCGGTCCGCTTAGAGCCAATCTAGGTAGGAACCTTGCTATTGACCTTACGGTCGATACTAACGCTGGTACATAGCCAAATTCGAAAATTGGCCAAGATTGGCTCACGCCGACTGTCACTAGACGCGCGACGCTGGAAAATCGGGGCACGGGTGGAAGAAAAAAGGTGGAAATGAGGCCTATATGTAACTTGTTATTCATATAAAATATATTGTGTAAGCACTTTTTTCCAAATTCAGTTCTTAAAGGATTGGCCTTTGAGAGATCTTTCCAACAAGCCAAACATGGCCCATATCGGAGTCCGTATGAGAAAGCTGCGCCAGTTTTATGCGGCAGGCCTCGTTCTCAAAGCCCTACAGGCTTCTTCCGCGGTCCGCTTAGAGCCAATCTTGGTAGGAACCTTGCTATTGACCTTACGGTCGATACTAACGCTGGTACATAGCCAAATTCAAAAATTGGCCAAGATTGGCTCACACCCACTGTCACTAGACGCGCGACGCTGGAAAATCGAGGCACGGTGGAAGACTAAAAGGTGAAAAGTAGGCCTTCTTGTTATTCGTATAAAATATTTTGTGTAAGCTCTTTTTTCCAAATTCAGTTATTAAAGGATTGGCCTTTGAGGGATCTTTCCAACAAGCCAAACAGAGCCCAGATCGGAGTTCGTATGAGAAATCTGCGCCAGTTTTATGCGGCAGGCCTCGTTCTCAAAGCCCTCCAGGCTTCTTCCGCGGTCCGCTTAGAGCCAATCTAGGTAGGAACCTTGCTATTGACCTTACGGTCGATACTAACGCTGGTACATAGCCAAATTCAAAAATTGGCCAAGATTGGCTCACGCCGACTGTCACTAGACGCGCGGCGCTGGAAAATCGAGGCACGGGTGGAAGAAAAAAGGTGGAAATGAGGCCTATATGTAACTTGTTACTTATATAAAATATATTGTGTAAGCACTTTTTCCAAATTCAGTTCTTAAAGGATTGGCCTTTGAGAGATCTTTCCAACAAGCCAAACAGAGCCCAGATCGGAGTTCGTATGAGAAAGCTGCGCCAGTTTTATTCGGCATGCCTCGTTCTCAAAGCCCTCCAGGCTTCTTCCGCGGTCCGCTTAGAGCCATTCTTGGTAGGAACCTTGCTATTGACCTTACGGTCGATACTAACGCTGGTACAGAGCCAAATTAAAAATTGGCCAGGATTGGCTCACGCCCACTGTCACTAGACGCGCGGCACTGAAAATCGAGGCACGGGTGGAAGAAAAAAGGTGAAAAATAGGCCTATATGTAACTTATTATTCATATAAAATATTTTGTGCAAGCTCTTTTTTCCAAATTCAGTTATTAAAGGATTGGCCTTTGAGGGATCTTTCCAACAAGCCAAACAGAGCCCAGATCGGAGTTCGTATGAGAAATCTGCGCCAGTTTATGCGGCAGGCCTCGTTCTCAAAGCCCTCCAGGCTTCTTCCGCGGTTCGCTTAGAGCCAATCTAGGTAGGAACCTTGCTATTGACCTTACGGTCGATACTAACGCTGGTACATAGCCAAATTCAAAAATTGGCCAAGATTGGCTCACGCCGACTGTCACTAGACGCGCGGCGCTGGAAAATCGAGGCACGGGTGGAAGAAAAAAAGGTGAAATGAGGCTATATGTAACTTGTTACTTATATAAAATATATTGTGTAAGCACTTTTTCCAAATTCAGTTCTTAAAGGATTGGCCTTTGAGAGATCTTTCCAACAAGCCAAACAGAGCCCAGATCGGAGTTCGTATGAGAAAGCTGCGCCAGTTTTATGCGGCAGGCCTCGTTCTCAAAGCCCTCCAGGCTTCTTCCGCGGTCCGCTTAGAGCCAATCAAGGTAGGAACCTTGCTATTGACCTTACGGTCGATACTAACGCTGGTACATAGCCAAATTCAAAAATTGGCCAAGATTGGCTCACGCCGACTGTCACTAGACGCGCGGCGCTGGAAAATCGAGGCACGGGTGGAAGAAAAAAGGTGGAAATGAGGCCTATATGTGACTTGTTACTTATATAAAATATATTGTGTAAGCACTTTTTTCCAAATTCAGTTCTTAAAGGATTGGCCTTTGAGAGATCTTTCCAACAAGCCAAACAGAGCCCAGATCGGAGTTCGTATGAGAAAGCTGCGCCAGTTTTATGCGGCAGGCCTCGTTCTCAAAGCCCTACAGGCTTCTTCCGCGGTCCGCTTAGAGCCAATCTTGGTAGGAACCTTGCTATTGACCTTACGGTCGATACTAACGCTGGTACATAGCCAAATTCAAAAATTGGCCAAGATTGGCTCACACCCACTGTCACTAGACGCGCGACGCTGGAAAATCGAGGCACGGTGGAAGACTAAAAGGTGAAAAGTAGGCCTTCTTGTTATTCGTATAAAATATTTTGTGTAAGCTCTTTTTTCCAAATTCAGTTATTAAAGGATTGGCCTTTGAGGGATCTTTCCAACAAGCCAAACAGAGCCCAGATCGGAGTTCGTATGAGAAATCTGCGCCAGTTTTATGCGGCAGGCCTCGTTCTCAAAGCCCTCCAGGCTTCTTCCGCGGTCCGCTTAGAGCCAATCTTGGTAGGAACCTTGCTATTGACCTTACGGTCGATACTAACGCTGGTACATAGCCAAATTCAAAAATTGGCCAAGATTGGCTCACGCCGACTGTCACTAGACGCGCGGCGCTGGAAAATCGAGGCACGGGTGGAAGAAAAAAGGTGGAAATGAGGCCTATATGTAACTTGTTACTGATATAAAATATATTGTGTAAGCACTTTTTTCCAAATTCAGTTCTTAAAGGATTGGCCTTTGAGAGATCTTTCCAACAAGCCAAACAGAGCCCAGATCGGAGTTCGTATGAGAAAGCTGCGCCAGTTTTATGCGGCAGGCCTCGTTCTCAAAGCCCTCCAGGCTTCTTCCGCGGTCCGCTTAGAGCCATTCTTGGTAGGAACCTTGCTATTGACCTTACGGTCGATACTAACGCTGGTACAGAGCCAAATTAAAAATTGGCCAGGATTGGCTCACGCCCACTGTCACTAGACGCGCGACGCTGGAAAATCGAGGCACGGTGGAAGACTAAAAGGTGAAAAGTAGGCCTTCTTGTTATTCGTATAAAATATTTTGTGTAAGCTCTTTTTTCCAAATTCAGTTATTAAAGGATTGGCCTTTGAGGGATCTTTCCAACAAGCCAAACAGAGCCCAGATCGGAGTTCGTATGAGAAATCTGCGCCAGTTTTATGCGGCAGGCCTCGTTCTCAAAGCCCTCCAGGCTTCTTCCGCGGTCCGCTTAGAGCCAATCTTGGTAGGAACCTTGCTATTGACCTTACGGTCGATACTAACGCTGGTACATAGCCAAATTCAAAAATTGGCCAAGATTGGCTCACGCCCACTGTCACTAGACGCGCGACGCTGGAAAATCGAGGCACGGTGGAAGACTAAAAGGTGAAAAGTAGGCCTTCTTGTTATTCGTATAAAATATTTTGTGTAAGCTCTTTTTTCCAAATTCAGTTATTAAAGGATTGGCCTTTGAGGGATCTTTCCAACAAGCCAAACAGAGCCCAGATCGGAGTTCGTATGAGAAAGCTGCGCCAGTTTTATGCGGCAGGCCTCGTTCTCAAAGCCCTCCAGGCTTCTTCCGCGGTCCGCTTAGAGCCAATCTAGGTAGGAACCTTGCTATTGACCTTACGGTCGATACTAACGCTGGTACATAGCCAAATTCAAAAATTGGCCAAGATTGGCTCACGCCGACTGTCACTAGACGCGCGGCGCTGGAAAATCGAGGCACGGGTGGAAGAAAAAAGGTGGAAATGAGGCCTATATGTAACTTGTTACTTATATAAAATATATTGTGTAAGCACTTTTTTCCAAATTCAGTTCTTAAAGGATTGGCCTTTGAGAGATCTTTCCAACAAGCCAAACAGAGCCCAGATCGGAGTCCGTATGAGAAAGCTGCGCCAGTTTTATGCGGCAGGCCTCGTTCTCAAAGCCCTACAGGCTTCTTCCGCGGTCCGCTTAGAGCCAATCTTGGTAGGAACCTTGCTATTGACCTTACGGTCGATACTAACGCTGGTACATAGCCAAATTCAAAAATTGGCCAAGATTGGCTCACGCCCACTGTCACTAGACGCGCGACGCTGGAAAATCGAGGCACGGTGGAAGACTAAAAGGTGAAAAGTAGGCCTTCTTGTTATTCGTATAAAATATTTTGTGTAAGCTCTTTTTTCCAAATTCAGTTATTAAAGGATTGGCCTTTGAGGGATCTTTCCAACAAGCCAAACAGAGCCCAGATCGGAGTTCGTATGAGAAATCTGCGCCAGTTTTATGCGGCAGGCCTCGTTCTCAAAGCCCTCCAGGCTTCTTCCGCGGTCCGCTTAGAGCCAATCTAGGTAGGAACCTTGCTATTGACCTTACGGTCGATACTAACGCTGGTACATAGCCAAATTCAAAAATTGGCCAAGATTGGCTCACGCCGACTGTCACTAGACGCGCGGCGCTGGAAAATCGAGGCACGGGTGGAAGAAAAAAAGGTGGAAATGAGGCCTATATGTAACTTGTTACTTATATAAAATATATTGTGTAAGCACTTTTTTCCAAATTCAGTTCTTAAAGGATTGGCCTTTGAGAGATCTTTCCAACAAGCCAAACAGAGCCCAGATCGGAGTTCGTATGAGAAAGCTGCGCCAGTTTTATTCGGCATGGCTCGTTCTCAAAGCCCTCCAGGCTTCTTCCGCGGTCCGCTTAGAGCCAATCTTGGTAGGAACCTTGCTATTGACCTTACGGTCGATACTAACGCTGGTACATAGCCAAATTAAAAATTGGCCAAGATTGGCTCACGCCCACTGTCACTAGACGCGCGACGCTGGAAAATCGAGGCACGGTGGAAGACTAAAAGGTGAAAAGTAGGCCTTCTTGTTATTCGTATAAAATATTTTGTGTAAGCTCTTTTTTCCAAATTCAGTTATTAAAGGATTGGCCTTTGAGGGATCTTTCCAACAAGCCAAACAGAGCCCAGATCGGAGTTCGTATGAGAAATCTGCGCCAGTTTTATGCGGCAGGCCTCGTTCTCAAAGCCCTCCAGGCTTCTTCCGCGGTCCGCTTAGAGCCAATCTTGGTAGGAACCTTGCTATTGACCTTACGGTCGATACTAACGCTGGTACATAGCCAAATTCAACAATTGGCCAAGATTGGCTCACACCCACTGTCACTAGACGCGCTACGCTGGAAAATCGAGGCACGGTGGAAGACTAAAAGGTGAAAAGTAGGCCTTCTTGTTATTCGTATAAAATATTTTGTGTAAGCTCTTTTTTCCAAATTCAGTTATTAAAGGATTGGCCTTTGAGGGATCTTTCCAACAAGCCAAACAGAGCCCAGATGGAGTTCGTATGAGAAATCTGCGCCAGTTTTATGCGGCAGGCCTCGTTCTCAAAGCCCTCCAGGCTTCTTCCGCGGTCCGCTTAGAGCCAATCTAGGTAGGAACCTTGCTATTGACCTTACGGTCGATACTAACGCTGGTACATAGCCAAATTCAAAAATTGGCCAAGATTGGCTCACGCCGACTGTCACTAGACGCGCGGCGCTGGAAAATCGAGGCACGGGTGGAAGAAAAAAGGTGGAAATGAGGCCTATATGTAACTTGTTACTTATATAAAATATATTGTGTAAGCACTTTTTTCCAAATTCAGTTCTTAAAGGATTGGCCTTTGAGAGATCTTTCCAACAAGCCAAACAGAGCCCAGATCGGAGTTCGTATGAGAAAGCTGCGCCAGTTTTATTCGGCAGGCCTCGTTCTCAAAGCCCTCCAGGCTTCTTCCGCGGTCCGCTTAGAGCCATTCTTGGTAGGAACCTTGCTATTGACCTTACGGTCGATACTAACGCTGGTACAGAGCCAAATTAAAAATTGGCCAGGATTGGCTCACGCCCACTGTCACTAGACGCGCGGCACTGAAAAATCGAGGCACGGGTGGAAGAAAAAAGGTGAAAAATAGGCCTATATGTAACTTATTATTCATATAAAATATTTTGTGCAAGCTCTTTTTTCCATATTCAGTTATTAAAGGATTGGCCTTTGAGGGATCTTTCCAACAAGCCAAACAGAGCCCAGAACGGAGAAATCTGCGCCAGTTTTATGCGGCAGGCCTCGTTCTCAAAGCCCTCCAGGCGTCTTCCGCGGTCCGCTTAGCCAATCTAGGTAGGAACCTTGCTATTGACCTTACGGTCGATACTAACGCTGGTACATAGCCAAATTCAAAAATTGGCCAAGATTGGCTCACGCCGACTGTCACTAGACGCGCGGCGCTGGAAAATCGAGGCACGGGTGGAAGAAAAAAGGTGGAAATGAGGCCTATATGTAACTTGTTACTTATATAAAATATATTGTGTAAGCACTTTTTCCAAATTCAGTTCTTAAAGGATTGGCCTTTGAGAGATCTTTCCAACAAGCCAAACAGAGCCCAGATCGGAGTTCGTATGAGAAAGCTGCGCCAGTTTTATTCGGCATGCCTCGTTCTCAAAGCCCTCCAGGCTTCTTCCGCGGTCCGCTTAGAGCCATTCTTGGTAGGAACCTTGCTATTGACCTTACGGTCGATACTAACACTGGTACAGAGCCAAATTAAAAATTGGCCAGGATTGGCTCACGCCCACTGTCACTAGACGCGCGGCACTGAAAAATCGAGGCACGGGTGGAAGAAAAAAGGTGAAAAATAGGCCTATATGTAACTTATTATTCATATAAAATATTTTGTGCAAGCTCTTTTTTCCATATTCAGTTATTAAAGGATTGGCCTTTGAGGGATCTTTCCAACAAGCCAAACAGAGCCCAGATCGGAGTTCGTATGAGAAATCTGCGCCAGTTTTATGCGGCAGGCCTCGTTCTCAAAGCCCTCCAGGCGTCTTCCGCGGTCCGCTTAGCCAATCTAGGTAGGAACCTTGCTATTGACCTTACGGTCGATACTAACGCTGGTACATAGCCAAATTCAAAAATTGGCCAAGATTGGCTCACGCCGACTGTCACTAGACGCGCGGCGCTGGAAAATCGAGGCACGGGTGGAAGAAAAAAAGGTGGAAATGAGGCCTATATGTAACTTGTTACTTATATAAAATATATTGTGTAAGCACTTTTTTCCAAATTCAGTTCTTAAAGGATTGGCCTTTGAGAGATCTTTCCAACAAGCCAAACAGAGCCCAGATCGGAGTTCGTATGAGAAAGCTGCGCCAGTTTTATTCGGCATGCCTCGTTCTCAAAGCCCTCCAGGCTTCTTCCGCGGTCCGCTTAGAGCCAATCTAGGTAGGAACCTTGCTATTGACCTTACGGTCGATACTAACGCTGGTACATAGCCAAATTCAAAAATTGGCCAAGATTGGCTCACGCCGACTGTCACTAGACGCGCGACGCTGGAAAATCGAGGCACGGGTGGAAGAAAAAAGGTGGAAATGAGGCCTATATGTAACTTGTTATTCATATAAAATATATTGTGTAAGCACTTTTTTCCAAATTCAGTTCTTAAAGGATTGGCCTTTGAGAGATCTTTCCAACAAGCCAAACAGAGCCCAGATCGGAGTTCGTATGAGAAAGCTGCGCCAGTTTTATGCGGCAGGCCTCGTTCTCAAAGCCCTCCAGGCTTCTTCCGCGGTCCGCTTAGAGCCAATCTTGGTAGGAACCTTGCTATTGACCTTACGGTCGATACTAACGCTGGTACATAGCCAAATTCAAAAATTGGCCAAGATTGGCTCACACCCACTGTCACTAGACGCGCGACGCTGGAAAATCGAGGCACGGTGGAAGACTAAAAGGTGAAAAGTAGGCCTTCTTGTTATTCGTATAAAATATTTTGTGTAAGCTCTTTTTTCCAAATTCAGTTATTAAAGGATTGGCCTTTGAGGGATCTTTCCAACAAGCCAAACAGAGCCCAGATCGGAGTTCGTATGAGAAATCTGCGCCAGTTTTATGCGGCAGGCCTCGTTCTCAAAGCCCTCCAGGCTTCTTCCGCGGTCCGCTTAGAGCCAATCTAGGTAGGAACCTTGCTATTGACCTTACGGTCGATACTAACGCTGGTACATAGCCAAATTCAAAAATTGGCCAAGATTGGCTCACGCCGACTGTCACTAGACGCGCGGCGCTGGAAAATCGAGGCACGGGTGGAAGAAAAAAGGTGGAAATGAGGCCTATATGTAACTTGTTACTTATATAAAATATATTGTGTAAGCACTTTTTTCCAAATTCAGTTCTTAAAGGATTGGCCTTTGAGAGATCTTTCCAACAAGCCAAACAGAGCCCAGATCGGAGTTCGTATGAGAAAGCTGCGCCAGTTTTATTCGGCATGCCTCGTTCTCAAAGCCCTCCAGGCTTCTTCCGCGGTCCGCTTAGAGCCATTCTTGGTAGGAACCTTGCTATTGACCTTACGGTCGATACTAACGCTGGTACATAGCCAAATTCAAAAATTGGCCAAGATTGGCTCACGCCCACTGTCACTAGACGCGCGGCGCTGGAAAATCGAGGCACGGGTGGAAGAAAAAAGGTGAAAAATAGGCCTATATGTAACTTATTATTCATATAAAATATTTTGTGTAAGCTCTTTTTTCCAAATTCAGTTATTAAAGGATTGGCCTTTGAGGGATCTTTCCAACAAGCCAAACAGAGCCCAGATCGGAGTTCGTATGAGAAATCTGCGCCAGTTTTATGCGGCAGGCCTCGTTCTCAAAGCCCTCCAGGCTTCTTCCGCGGTCCGCTTAGAGCCAATCTAGGTAGGAACCTTGCTATTGACCTTACGGTCGATACTAACGCTGGTACATAGCCAAATTCAAAAATTGGCCAAGATTGGCTCACGCCGACTGTCACTAGACGCGCGGCGCTGGAAAATCGAGGCACGGGTGGAAGAAAAAAGGTGGAAATGAGGCCTATATGTAACTTGTTACTTATATAAAATATATTGTGTAAGCACTTTTTTCCAAATTCAGTTCTTAAAGGATTGGCCTTTGAGAGATCTTTCCAACAAGCCAAACAGAGCCCAGATCGGAGTTCGTATGAGAAAGCTGCGCCAGTTTTATTCGGCATGCCTCGTTCTCAAAGCCCTCCAGGCTTCTTCCGCGGTCCGCTTAGAGCCATTCTTGGTAGGAACCTTGCTATTGACCTTACGGTCGATACTAACGCTGGTACAGAGCCAAATTAAAAATTGGCCAGGATTGGCTCACGCCCACTGTCACTAGACGCGCGGCACTGAAAAATCGAGGCACGGGTGGAAGAAAAAAGGTGAAAAATAGGCCTATATGTAACTTATTATTCATATAAAATATTTTGTGCAAGCTCTTTTTTCCATATTCAGTTATTAAAGGATTGGCCTTTGAGGGATCTTTCCAACAAGCCAAACAGAGCCCAGATCGGAGTTCGTATGAGAAATCTGCGCCAGTTTTATGCGGCAGGCCTCGTTCTCAAAGCCCTCCAGGCTTCTTCCGCGGTCCGCTTAGAGCCAATCTAGGTAGGAACCTTGCTATTGACCTTACGGTCGATACTAACGCTGGTACATAGCCAAATTCAAAAATTGGCCAAGATTGGCTCACGCCGACTGTCACTAGACGCGCGGCGCTGGAAAATCGAGGCACGGGTGGAAGAAAAAAGGTGGAAATGAGGCCTATATGTAACTTGTTACTTATATAAAATATATTGTGTAAGCACTTTTTTCCAAATTCAGTTCTTAAAGGATTGGCCTTTGAGAGATCTTTCCAACAAGCCAAACAGAGCCCAGATCGGAGTTCGTATGAGAAAGCTGCGCCAGTTTTATTCGGCATGCCTCGTTCTCAAAGCCCTCCAGGCTTCTTCCGCGGTCCGCTTAGAGCCAATCTAGGTAGGAACCTTGCTATTGACCTTACGGTCGATACTAACGCTGGTACATAGCCAAATTCAAAAATTGGCCAAGATTGGCTCACGCCGACTGTCACTAGACGCGCGGCGCTGGAAAATCGAGGCACGGGTGGAAGAAAAAAGGTGGAAATGAGGCCTATATGTAACTTGTTATTCATATAAAATATATTGTGTAAGCACTTTTTTCCAAATTCAGTTCTTAAAGGATTGGCCTTTGAGAGATCTTTCCAACAAGCCAAACAGAGCCCAGATCGGAGTTCGTATGAGAAAGCTGCGCCAGTTTTATGCGGCAGGCCTCGTTCTCAAAGCCCTCCAGGCTTCTTCCGCGGTCCGCTTAGAGCCAATCTAGGTAGGAACCTTGCTATTGACCTTACGGTCGATACTAACGCTGGTACATAGCCAAATTCAAAAATTGGCCAAGATTGGCTCACGCCCACTGTCACTAGACGCGCGGCGCTGGAAAATCGAGGCACGGGTGGAAGAAAAAAGGTGAAAAGTAGGCCTTCTTGTTATTCGTATAAAATATTTTGTGTAAGCACTTTTTTCCAAATTCAGTTCTTAAAGGATTGGCCTTTGAGAGATCTTTCCAACAAGCCAAACAGAGCCCAGATCGGAGTTCGTATGAGAAATCTGCGCCAGTTTTATGCGGCAGGCCTCGTTCTCAAAGCCCTCCAGGCTTCTTCCGCGGTCCGCTTAGAGCCAATCTAGGTAGGAACCTTGCTATTGACCTTACGGTCGATACTAACGCTGGTACATAGCCAAATTCAAAAATTGGCCAAGATTGGCTCACGCCGACTGTCACTAGACGCGCGGCGCTGGAAAATCGAGGCACGGGTGGAAGAAAAAAGGTGGAAATGAGGCCTATATGTAACTTGTTACTTATATAAAATATATTGTGTAAGCACTTTTTTCCAAATTCAGTTCTTAAAGGATTGGCCTTTGAGAGATCTTTCCAACAAGCCAAACAGAGCCCAGATCGGAGTTCGTATGAGAAAGCTGCGCCAGTTTTATGCGGCAGGCCTCGTTCTCAAAGCCCTCCAGGCTTCTTCCGCGGTCCGCTTAGAGCCAATCTTGGTAGGAACCTTGCTATTGACCTTACGGTCGATACTAACGCTGGTACATAGCCAAATTCAAAAATTGGCCAAGATTGGCTCACGCCCACTGTCACTAGACGCGCGACGCTGGAAAATCGAGGCACGGTGGAAGAAAAAAGGTGAAAAGTAGGCCTTCTTGTTATTCGTATAAAATATTTTGTGTAAGCTCTTTTTTCCAAATTCAGTTATTAAAGGATTGGCCTTTGAGGGATCTTTCCAACAAGCCAAACAGAGCCCAGATCGGAGTTCGTATGAGAAATCTGCGCCAGTTTTATGCGGCAGGCCTCGTTCTCAAAGCCCTCCAGGCTTCTTCCGCGGTCCGCTTAGAGCCAATCTAGGTAGGAACCTTGCTATTGACCTTACGGTCGATACTAACGCTGGTACATAGCCAAATTCAAAAATTGGCCAAGATTGGCTCACGCCGACTGTCACTAGACGCGCGGCGCTGGAAAATCGAGGCACGGGTGGAAGAAAAAAGGTGGAAATGAGGCCTATATGTAACTTGTTACTTATATAAAATATATTGTGTAAGCACTTTTTTCCAAATTCAGTTCTTAAAGGATTGGCCTTTGAGAGATCTTTCCAACAAGCCAAACAGAGCCCAGATCGGAGTTCGTATGAGAAAGCTGCGCCAGTTTTATTCGGCAGGCCTCGTTCTCAAAGCCCTCCAGGCTTCTTCCGCGGTCCGCTTAGAGCCATTCTTGGTAGGAACCTTGCTATTGACCTTACGGTCGATACTAACGCTGGTACAGAGCCAAATTCAAAAATTGGCCAGGATTGGCTCACGCCCACTGTCACTAGACGCGCGGCGCTGAAAAATCGAGGCACGGGTGGAAGAAAAAAGGTGAAAATAGGCCTATATGTAACTTATTATTCATATAAAATATTTTGTGTAAGCTCTTTTTTCCAAATTCAGTTATTAAAGGATTGGCCTTTGAGGGATCTTTCCAACAAGCCAAACAGAGCCCAGATCGGAGTTCGTATGAGAAATCTGCGCCAGTTTTATGCGGCAGGCCTCGTTCTCAAAGCCCTCCAGGCTTCTTCCGCGGTCCGCTTAGAGCCAATCTAGGTAGGAACCTTGCTATTGACCTTACGGTCGATACTAACGCTGGTACATAGCCAAATTCAAAAATTGGCCAAGATTGGCTCACGCCGACTGTCACTAGACGCGCGGCGCTGGAAAATCGAGGCACGGGTGGAAGAAAAAAGGTGGAAATGAGGCCTATATGTAACTTGTTACTTATATAAAATATATTGTGTAAGCACTTTTTTCCAAATTCAGTTCTTAAAGGATTGGCCTTTGAGAGATCTTTCCAACAAGCCAAACAGAGCCCAGATCGGAGTTCGTATGAGAAAGCTGCGCCAGTTTTATTCGGCAGGCCTCGTTCTCAAAGCCCTCCAGGCTTCTTCCGCGGTCCGCTTAGAGCCAATCTTGGTAGGAACCTTGCTATTGACCTTACGGTCGATACTAACGCTGGTACATAGCCAAATTCAAAAATTGGCCAAGATTGGCTCACGCCGACTGTCACTAGACGCGCGGCGCTGGAAAATCGAGGCACGGGTGGAAGAAAAAAGGTGGAAATGAGGCCTATATGTAACTTGTTATTCATATAAAATATATTGTGTAAGCACTTTTTTCCAAATTCAGTTCTTAAAGGATTGGCCTTTGAGAGATCTTTCCAACAAGCCAAACAGAGCCCAGATCGGAGTTCGTATGAGAAAGCTGCGCCAGTTTTATGCGGCAGGCCTCGTTCTCAAAGCCCTCCAGGCTTCTTCCGCGGTCCGCTTAGAGCCAATCTTGGTAGGAACCTTGCTATTGACCTTACGGTCGATACTAACGCTGGTACATAGCCAAATTCAAAAATTGGCCAAGATTGGCTCACGCCGACTGTCACTAGACGCGCGGCGCTGGAAAATCGAGGCACGGTGGAAGAAAAAGGTGTGAAAAGTAGGCCTTCTTGTTATTCGTATAAAATATTTGTGTAAGCTCTTTTTTCCAAATTCAGTTCTTAAAGGATTGGCCTTTGAGAGATCTTTCCAACAAGCCAAACAGAGCCCAGATCGGAGTTCGTATGAGAAAGCTGCGCCAGTTTTATGCGGCAGGCCTCGTTCTCAAAGCCCTCCAGGCTTCTTCCGCGGTCCGCTTAGAGCCAATCTAGGTAGGAACCTTGCTATTGACCTTACGGTCGATACTAACGCTGGTACATAGCCAAATTCAAAAATTGGCCAAGATTGGCTCACGCCGACTGTCACTAGACGCGCGACGCTGGAAAATCGAGGCACGGGTGGAAGAAAAAAGGTGGAAATGAGGCCTATATGTAACTTGTTATTCATATAAAATATATTGTGTAAGCACTTTTTTCCAAATTCAGTTCTTAAAGGATTGGCCTTTGAGAGATCTTTCCAACAAGCCAAACAGAGCCCAGATCGGAGTTCGTATGAGAAAGCTGCGCCAGTTTTATGCGGCAGGCCTCGTTCTCAAAGCCCTCCAGGCTTCTTCCGCGGTCCGCTTAGAGCCAATCTTGGTAGGAACCTTGCTATTGACCTTACGGTCGATACTAACGCTGGTACATAGCCAAATTCAAAAATTGGCCAAGATTGGCTCACGCCCACTGTCACTAGACGCGCGACGCTGGAAAATCGAGGCACGGGTGGAAGAAAAAAGGTGAAAAATAGGCCTATATGTAACTTGTTATTCATATAAAATATTTTGTGTAAGCTCTTTTTTCCAAATTCAGTTATTAAAGGATTGGCCTTTGAGGGATCTTTCCAACAAGCCAAACAGAGCCCAGATCGGAGTTCGTATGAGAAATCTGCGCCAGTTTTATGCGGCAGGCCTCGTTCTCAAAGCCCTCCAGGCTTCTTCCGCGGTCCGCTTAGAGCCAATCTAGGTAGGAACCTTGCTATTGACCTTACGGTCGATACTAACGCTGGTACATAGCCAAATTCAAAAATTGGCCAAGATTGGCTCACGCCGACTGTCACTAGACGCGCGGCGCTGGAAAATCGAGGCACGGGTGGAAGAAAAAAGGTGGAAATGAGGCCTATATGTAACTTGTTACTTATATAAAATATATTGTGTAAGCACTTTTTTCCAAATTCAGTTCTTAAAGGATTGGCCTTTGAGAGATCTTTCCAACAAGCCAAACAGAGCCCAGATCGGAGTTCGTATGAGAAAGCTGCGCCAGTTTTATGCGGCAGGCCTCGTTCTCAAAGCCCTCCAGGCTTCTTCCGCGGTCCGCTTAGAGCCAATCTTGGTAGGAACCTTGCTATTGACCTTACGGTCGATACTAACGCTGGTACATAGCCAAATTCAAAAATTGGCCAAGATTGGCTCACGCCGACTGTCACTAGACGCGCGGCGCTGGAAAATCGAGGCACGGGTGGAAGAAAAAAGGTGGAAATGAGGCCTATATGTAACTTGTTATTCATATAAAATATATTGTGTAAGCACTTTTTTCCAAATTCAGTTCTTAAAGGATTGGCCTTTGAGAGATCTTTCCAACAAGCCAAACAGAGCCCAGATCGGAGTTCGTATGAGAAAGCTGCGCCAGTTTTATGCGGCAGGCCTCGTTCTCAAAGCCCTCCAGGCTTCTTCCGCGGTCCGCTTAGAGCCAATCTTGGTAGGAACCTTGCTATTGACCTTACGGTCGATACTAACGCTGGTACAGAGCCAAATTCAAAAATTGGCCAAGATTGGCTCACGCCCACTGTCACTAGACGCGCGGCGCTGGAAAATCGAGGCACGGGTGGAAGAAAAAAGGTGAAAAAGAGGCCTATATGTAACTTGTTATTCATATAAAATATTTTGTGTAAGCTCTTTTTTCCAAATTCAGTTCTTAAAGGATTGGCCTTTGAGAGATCTTTCCAACAAGCCAAACAGAGCCCAGATCGGAGTTCGTATGAGAAAGCTGCGCCAGTTTTATGCGGCAGGCCTCGTTCTCAAAGCCCTCCAGGCTTCTTCCGCGGTCCGCTTAGAGCCAATCTAGGTAGGAACCTTGCTATTGACCTTACGGTCGATACTAACGCTGGTACATAGCCAAATTCAAAAATTGGCCAAGATTGGCTCACGCCGACTGTCACTAGACGCGCGGCGCTGGAAAATCGAGGCACGGGTGGAAGAAAAAAGGTGGAAATGAGGCCTATATGTAACTTGTTATTATATAAAATATATTGTGTAAGCACTTTTTTCCAAATTCAGTTCTTAAAGGATTGGCCTTTGAGAGATCTTTCCAACAAGCCAAACAGAGCCCAGATCGGAGTTCGTATGAGAAAGCTGCGCCAGTTTTATGCGGCAGGCCTCGTTCTCAAAGCCCTCCAGGCTTCTTCCGCGGTCCGCTTAGAGCCAATCTTGGTAGGAACCTTGCTATTGACCTTACGGTCGATACTAACGCTGGTACATAGCCAAATTCAAAAATTGGCCAAGATTGGCTCACGCCCACTGTCACTAGACGCGCGGCGCTGGAAAATCGAGGCACGGGTGGAAGAAAAAGGTGAAAAATAGGCCTATATGTTGTTATTCATATAAAATATTTTGTGTAAGCTCTTTTTTCCAAATTCAGTTATTAAAGGATTGGCCTTTGAGGGATCTTTCCAACAAGCCAAACAGAGCCCAGATCGGAGTTCGTATGAGAAATCTGCGCCAGTTTTATGCGGCAGGCCTCGTTCTCAAAGCCCTCCAGGCTTCTTCCGCGGTCCGCTTAGAGCCAATCTAGGTAGGAACCTTGCTATTGACCTTACGGTCGATACTAACGCTGGTACATAGCCAAATTCAAAAATTGGCCAAGATTGGCTCACGCCGACTGTCACTAGACGCGCGGCGCTGGAAAATCGAGGCACGGGTGGAAGAAAAAAGGTGGAAATGAGGCCTATATGTAACTTGTTACTTATATAAAATATATTGTGTAAGCACTTTTTTCCAAATTCAGTTCTTAAAGGATTGGCCTTTGAGAGATCTTTCCAACAAGCCAAACAGAGCCCAGATCGGAGTTCGTATGAGAAAGCTGCGCCAGTTTTATTCGGCATGCCTCGTTCTCAAAGCCCTCCAGGCTTCTTCCGCGGTCCGCTTAGAGCCAATCTTGGTAGGAACCTTGCTATTGACCTTACGGTCGATACTAACGCTGGTACATAGCCAAATTCAAAAATTGGCCAAGATTGGCTCACGCCCACTGTCACTAGACGCGCGGCGCTGGAAAATCGAGGCACGGGTGGAAGAAAAAAGGTGGAAATAGGCCTATATGTAACTTGTTATTATATAAAATATTTTGTGTAAGCTCTTTTTTCCAAATTCAGTTCTTAAAGGATTGGCCTTTGAGAGATCTTTCCAACAAGCCAAACAGAGCCCAGATCGGAGTTCGTATGAGAAATCTGCGCCAGTTTTATGCGGCAGGCCTCGTTCTCAAAGCCCTCCAGGCTTCTTCCGCGGTCCGCTTAGAGCCAATCTAGGTAGGAACCTTGCTATTGACCTTACGGTCGATACTAACGCTGGTACATAGCCAAATTCAAAAATTGGCCAAGATTGGCTCACGCCGACTGTCACTAGACGCGCGGCGCTGGAAAATCGAGGCACGGGTGGAAGAAAAAAGGTGGAAATGAGGCCTATATGTAACTTGTTATTATATAAAATATATTGTGTAAGCACTTTTTTCCAAATTCAGTTCTTAAAGGATTGGCCTTTGAGAGATCTTTCCAACAAGCCAAACAGAGCCCAGATCGGAGTTCGTATGAGAAAGCTGCGCCAGTTTTATGCGGCAGGCCTCGTTCTCAAAGCCCTCCAGGCTTCTTCCGCGGTCCGCTTAGAGCCAATCTAGGTAGGAACCTTGCTATTGACCTTACGGTCGATACTAACGCTGGTACATAGCCAAATTCAAAAATTGGCCAAGATTGGCTCACGCCGACTGTCACTAGACGCGCGGCGCTGGAAAATCGAGGCACGGGTGGAAGAAAAAAGGTGGAAATGAGGCCTATATGTAACTTGTTACTTATATAAAATATTTTGTGTAAGCTCTTTTTTCCAAATTCAGTTCTTAAAGGATTGGCCTTTGAGAGATCTTTCCAACAAGCCAAACAGAGCCCAGATCGGAGTTCGTATGAGAAATCTGCGCCAGTTTTATGCGGCAGGCCTCGTTCTCAAAGCCCTCCAGGCTTCTTCCGCGGTCCGCTTAGAGCCAATCTAGGTAGGAACCTTGCTATTGACCTTACGGTCGATACTAACGCTGGTACATAGCCAAATTCAAAAATTGGCCAAGATTGGCTCACGCCGACTGTCACTAGACGCGCGGCGCTGGAAAATCGAGGCACGGGTGGAAGAAAAAAGGTGGAAATGAGGCCTATATGTAACTTGTTACTTATATAAAATATATTGTGTAAGCACTTTTTTCCAAATTCAGTTCTTAAAGGATTGGCCTTTGAGAGATCTTTCCAACAAGCCAAACAGAGCCCAGATCGGAGTTCGTATGAGAAAGCTGCGCCAGTTTTATGCGGCAGGCCTCGTTCTCAAAGCCCTCCAGGCTTCTTCCGCGGTCCGCTTAGAGCCAATCTTGGTAGGAACCTTGCTATTGACCTTACGGTCGATACTAACGCTGGTACATAGCCAAATTCAAAAATTGGCCAAGATTGGCTCACGCCCACTGTCACTAGACGCGCGGCGCTGGAAAATCGAGGCACGGGTGGAAGAAAAAAGGTGGAAATGAGGCCTATATGTAACTTGTTATTCATATAAAATATTGTGTAAGCTCTTTTTTCCAAATTCAGTTCTTAAAGGATTGGCCTTTGAGAGATCTTTCCAACAAGCCAAACAGAGCCCAGATCGGAGTTCGTATGAGAAATCTGCGCCAGTTTTATGCGGCAGGCCTCGTTCTCAAAGCCCTCCAGGCTTCTTCCGCGGTCCGCTTAGAGCCAATCTAGGTAGGAACCTTGCTATTGACCTTACGGTCGATACTAACGCTGGTACATAGCCAAATTCAAAAATTGGCCAAGATTGGCTCACGCCGACTGTCACTAGACGCGCGGCGCTGGAAAATCGAGGCACGGGTGGAAGAAAAAAGGTGGAAATGAGGCCTATATGTAACTTGTTACTTATATAAAATATATTGTGTAAGCACTTTTTTCCAAATTCAGTTCTTAAAGGATTGGCCTTTGAGAGATCTTTCCAACAAGCCAAACAGAGCCCAGATCGGAGTTCGTATGAGAAAGCTGCGCCAGTTTTATTCGGCAGGCCTCGTTCTCAAAGCCCTCCAGGCTTCTTCCGCGGTCCGCTTAGAGCCAATCTTGGTAGGAACCTTGCTATTGACCTTACGGTCGATACTAACGCTGGTACATAGCCAAATTCAAAAATTGGCCAAGATTGGCTCACGCCGACTGTCACTAGACGCGCGGCGCTGGAAAATCGAGGCACGGGTGGAAGAAAAAAGGTGGAAATGAGGCCTATATGTAACTTGTTATTCATATAAAATATTTTGTGTAAGCACTTTTTTCCAAATTCAGTTCTTAAAGGATTGGCCTTTGAGAGATCTTTCCAACAAGCCAAACAGAGCCCAGATCGGAGTTCGTATGAGAAAGCTGCGCCAGTTTTATGCGGCAGGCCTCGTTCTCAAAGCCCTCCAGGCTTCTTCCGCGGTCCGCTTAGAGCCAATCTTGGTAGGAACCTTGCTATTGACCTTACGGTCGATACTAACGCTGGTACATAGCCAAATTCAAAAATTGGCCAAGATTGGCTCACGCCCACTGTCACTAGACGCGCGGCGCTGGAAAATCGAGGCACGGGTGGAAGAAAAAAGGTGGAAATGAGGCCTATATGTAACTTGTTATTCATATAAAATATTTTGTGTAAGCTCTTTTTTCCAAATTCAGTTCTTAAAGGATTGGCCTTTGAGAGATCTTTCCAACAAGCCAAACAGAGCCCAGATCGGAGTTCGTATGAGAAAGCTGCGCCAGTTTTATGCGGCAGGCCTCGTTCTCAAAGCCCTCCAGGCTTCTTCCGCGGTCCGCTTAGAGCCAATCTTGGTAGGAACCTTGCTATTGACCTTACGGTCGATACTAACGCTGGTACATAGCCAAATTCAAAAATTGGCCAAGATTGGCTCACGCCGACTGTCACTAGACGCGCGGCGCTGGAAAATCGAGGCACGGGTGGAAGAAAAAAGGTGGAAATGAGGCCTATATGTAACTTGTTACTTATATAAAATATATTGTGTAAGCTCTTTTTTCCAAATTCAGTTCTTAAAGGATTGGCCTTTGAGAGATCTTTCCAACAAGCCAAACAGAGCCCAGATCGGAGTTCGTATGAGAAAGCTGCGCCAGTTTTATGCGGCAGGCCTCGTTCTCAAAGCCCTCCAGGCTTCTTCCGCGGTCCGCTTAGAGCCAATCTTGGTAGGAACCTTGCTATTGACCTTACGGTCGATACTAACGCTGGTACATAGCCAAATTCAAAAATTGGCCAAGATTGGCTCACGCCCACTGTCACTAGACGCGCGGCGCTGGAAAATCGAGGCACGGGTGGAAGAAAAAAGGTGTGAAAATAGGCCTATATGTAACTTGTTATTCGTATAAAATATTTTGTGTAAGCTCTTTTTTCCAAATTCAGTTCTTAAAGGATTGGCCTTTGAGAGATCTTTCCAACAAGCCAAACAGAGCCCAGATCGGAGTTCGTATGAGAAAGCTGCGCCAGTTTTATGCGGCAGGCCTCGTTCTCAAAGCCCTCCAGGCTTCTTCCGCGGTCCGCTTAGAGCCAATCTTGGTAGGAACCTTGCTATTGACCTTACGGTCGATACTAACGCTGGTACATAGCCAAATTCAAAAATTGGCCAAGATTGGCTCACGCCGACTGTCACTAGACGCGCGGCGCTGGAAAATCGAGGCACGGGTGGAAGAAAAAAGGTGGAAATGAGGCCTATATGTAACTTGTTATTCATATAAAATATATTGTGTAAGCACTTTTTTCCAAATTCAGTTCTTAAAGGATTGGCCTTTGAGAGATCTTTCCAACAAGCCAAACAGAGCCCAGATCGGAGTTCGTATGAGAAAGCTGCGCCAGTTTTATGCGGCAGGCCTCGTTCTCAAAGCCCTCCAGGCTTCTTCCGCGGTCCGCTTAGAGCCAATCTTGGTAGGAACCTTGCTATTGACCTTACGGTCGATACTAACGCTGGTACATAGCCAAATTCAAAAATTGGCCAAGATTGGCTCACGCCGACTGTCACTAGACGCGCGGCGCTGGAAAATCGAGGCACGGGTGGAAGAAAAAAGGTGGAAATGAGGCCTATATGTAACTTGTTATTCATATAAAATATTTTGTGTAAGCTCTTTTTTCCAAATTCAGTTCTTAAAGGATTGGCCTTTGAGAGATCTTTCCAACAAGCCAAACAGAGCCCAGATCGGAGTTCGTATGAGAAAGCTGCGCCAGTTTTATGCGGCAGGCCTCGTTCTCAAAGCCCTCCAGGCTTCTTCCGCGGTCCGCTTAGAGCCATTCTTGGTAGGAACCTTGCTATTGACCTTACGGTCGATACTAACGCTGGTACATAGCCAAATTCAAAAATTGGCCAAGATTGGCTCACGCCGACTGTCACTAGACGCGCGGCGCTGGAAAATCGAGGCACGGGTGGAAGAAAAAAGGTGAAAATGAGGCCTATATGTAACTTGTTATTCATATAAAATATATTGTGTAAGCACTTTTTTCCAAATTCAGTTCTTAAAGGATTGGCCTTTGAGAGATCTTTCCAACAAGCCAAACAGAGCCCAGATCGGAGTTCGTATGAGAAAGCTGCGCCAGTTTTATGCGGCAGGCCTCGTTCTCAAAGCCCTCCAGGCTTCTTCCGCGGTCCGCTTAGAGCCAATCTAGGTAGGAACCTTGCTATTGACCTTACGGTCGATACTAACGCTGGTACATAGCCAAATTCAAAAATTGGCCAAGATTGGCTCACGCCGACTGTCACTAGACGCGCGGCGCTGGAAAATCGAGGCACGGGTGGAAGAAAAAAGGTGGAAATGAGGCCTATATGTAACTTGTTACTTATATAAAATATTTGTGTAAGCACTTTTTTCCAAATTCAGTTCTTAAAGGATTGGCCTTTGAGAGATCTTTCCAACAAGCCAAACAGAGCCCAGATCGGAGTTCGTATGAGAAAGCTGCGCCAGTTTTATTCGGCATGCCTCGTTCTCAAAGCCCTCCAGGCTTCTTCCGCGGTCCGCTTAGAGCCATTCTTGGTAGGAACCTTGCTATTGACCTTACGGTCGATACTAACGCTGGTACATAGCCAAATTAAAAATTGGCCAGGATTGGCTCACGCCCACTGTCACTAGACGCGCGGCGCTGGAAAATCGAGGCACGGGTGGAAGAAAAAAGGTGAAAAATAGGCCTATATGTAACTTGTTATTCGTATAAAATATTTTGTGTAAGCTCTTTTTTCCAAATTCAGTTATTAAAGGATTGGCCTTTGAGGGATCTTTCCAACAAGCCAAACAGAGCCCAGATCGGAGTTCGTATGAGAAATCTGCGCCAGTTTTATGCGGCAGGCCTCGTTCTCAAAGCCCTCCAGGCTTCTTCCGCGGTCCGCTTAGAGCCAATCTTGGTAGGAACCTTGCTATTGACCTTACGGTCGATACTAACGCTGGTACATAGCCAAATTCAAAAATTGGCCAAGATTGGCTCACGCCGACTGTCACTAGACGCGCGGCGCTGGAAAATCGAGGCACGGGTGGAAGAAAAAAGGTGGAAATGAGGCCTATATGTAACTTGTTACTTATATAAAATATATTGTGTAAGCACTTTTTTCCAAATTCAGTTCTTAAAGGATTGGCCTTTGAGAGATCTTTCCAACAAGCCAAACAGAGCCCAGATCGGAGTTCGTATGAGAAAGCTGCGCCAGTTTTATTCGGCAGGCCTCGTTCTCAAAGCCCTCCAGGCTTCTTCCGCGGTCCGCTTAGAGCCAATCTTGGTAGGAACCTTGCTATTGACCTTACGGTCGATACTAACGCTGGTACATAGCCAAATTCAAAAATTGGCCAGATTGGCTCACGCCCACTGTCACTAGACGCGCGGCGCTGGAAAATCGAGGCACGGGTGGAAGAAAAAAGGTGGAAATGAGGCCTATATGTAACTTGTTATTCATATAAAATATTTTGTGTAAGCTCTTTTTTCCAAATTCAGTTCTTAAAGGATTGGCCTTTGAGAGATCTTTCCAACAAGCCAAACAGAGCCCAGATCGGAGTTCGTATGAGAAAGCTGCGCCAGTTTTATGCGGCAGGCCTCGTTCTCAAAGCCCTCCAGGCTTCTTCCGCGGTCCGCTTAGAGCCAATCTAGGTAGGAACCTTGCTATTGACCTTACGGTCGATACTAACGCTGGTACATAGCCAAATTCAAAAATTGGCCAAGATTGGCTCACGCCGACTGTCACTAGACGCGCGGCGCTGGAAAATCGAGGCACGGGTGGAAGAAAAAAGGTGGAAATGAGGCCTATATGTAACTTGTTATTCATATAAAATATATTGTGTAAGCACTTTTTTCCAAATTCAGTTCTTAAAGGATTGGCCTTTGAGAGATCTTTCCAACAAGCCAAACAGAGCCCAGATCGGAGTTCGTATGAGAAAGCTGCGCCAGTTTTATGCGGCAGGCCTCGTTCTCAAAGCCCTCCAGGCTTCTTCCGCGGTCCGCTTAGAGCCAATCTTGGTAGGAACCTTGCTATTGACCTTACGGTCGATACTAACGCTGGTACATAGCCAAATTCAAAAATTGGCCAAGATTGGCTCACGCCCACTGTCACTAGACGCGCGGCGCTGGAAAATCGAGGCACGGGTGGAAGAAAAAAGGTGAAAAATAGGCCTATATGTAACTTGTTATTCATATAAAATATTTTGTGTAAGCTCTTTTTTCCAAATTCAGTTCTTAAAGGATTGGCCTTTGAGAGATCTTTCCAACAAGCCAAACAGAGCCCAGATCGGAGTTCGTATGAGAAAGCTGCGCCAGTTTTATGCGGCAGGCCTCGTTCTCAAAGCCCTCCAGGCTTCTTCCGCGGTCCGCTTAGAGCCATTCTTGGTAGGAACCTTGCTATTGACCTTACGGTCGATACTAACGCTGGTACAGAGCCAAATTCAAAAATTGGCCAAGATTGGCTCACGCCCACTGTCACTAGACGCGCGACGCTGGAAAATCGAGGCACGGGTGGAAGAAAAAAGGTGGAAATGAGGCCTATATGTAACTTGTTATTCATATAAAATATATTGTGTAAGCACTTTTTTCCAAATTCAGTTCTTAAAGGATTGGCCTTTGAGAGATCTTTCCAACAAGCCAAACAGAGCCCAGATCGGAGTTCGTATGAGAAAGCTGCGCCAGTTTTATTCGGCAGGCCTCGTTCTCAAAGCCCTCCAGGCTTCTTCCGCGGTCCGCTTAGAGCCAATCTAGGTAGGAACCTTGCTATTGACCTTACGGTCGATACTAACGCTGGTACATAGCCAAATTCAAAAATTGGCCAGGATTGGCTCACGCCGACTGTCACTAGACGCGCGGCGCTGGAAAATCGAGGCACGGGTGGAAGAAAAAAGGTGAAAAATAGGCCTATATGTAACTTGTTATTCATATAAAATATATTGTGTAAGCACTTTTTTCCAAATTCAGTTATTAAAGGATTGGCCTTTGAGAGATCTTTCCAACAAGCCAAACAGAGCCCAGATCGGAGTTCGTATGAGAAATCTGCGCCAGTTTTATGCGGCAGGCCTCGTTCTCAAAGCCCTCCAGGCTTCTTCCGCGGTCCGCTTAGAGCCAATCTAGGTAGGAACCTTGCTATTGACCTTACGGTCGATACTAACGCTGGTACATAGCCAAATTCAAAAATTGGCCAAGATTGGCTCACGCCGACTGTCACTAGACGCGCGGCGCTGGAAAATCGAGGCACGGGTGGAAGAAAAAAGGTGGAAATGAGGCCTATATGTAACTTGTTATTCATATAAAATATATTGTGTAAGCACTTTTTTCCAAATTCAGTTCTTAAAGGATTGGCCTTTGAGAGATCTTTCCAACAAGCCAAACAGAGCCCAGATCGGAGTTCGTATGAGAAAGCTGCGCCAGTTTTATTCGGCATGCCTCGTTCTCAAAGCCCTCCAGGCTTCTTCCGCGGTCCGCTTAGAGCCAATCTTGGTAGGAACCTTGCTATTGACCTTACGGTCGATACTAACGCTGGTACATAGCCAAATTCAAAAATTGGCCAGGATTGGCTCACGCCCACTGTCACTAGACGCGCGACGCTGAAAATCGAGGCACGGGTGGAAGAAAAAAGGTGAAAAATAGGCCTATATGTAACTTATTATTCATATAAAATATATTGTGTAAGCACTTTTTTCCAAATTCAGTTATTAAAGGATTGGCCTTTGAGAGATCTTTCCAACAAGCCAAACAGAGCCCAGATCGGAGTTCGTATGAGAAATCTGCGCCAGTTTTATGCGGCAGGCCTCGTTCTCAAAGCCCTCCAGGCTTCTTCCGCGGTCCGCTTAGAGCCAATCTAGGTAGGAACCTTGCTATTGACCTTACGGTCGATACTAACGCTGGTACATAGCCAAATTCAAAAATTGGCCAAGATTGGCTCACGCCGACTGTCACTAGACGCGCGGCGCTGGAAAATCGAGGCACGGGTGGAAGAAAAAAGGTGGAAATGAGGCCTATATGTAACTTGTTACTTATATAAAATATATTGTGTAAGCACTTTTTTCCAAATTCAGTTCTTAAAGGATTGGCCTTTGAGAGATCTTTCCAACAAGCCAAACAGAGCCCAGATCGGAGTTCGTATGAGAAAGCTGCGCCAGTTTTATTCGGCATGCCTCGTTCTCAAAGCCCTCCAGGCTTCTTCCGCGGTCCGCTTAGAGCCAATCAAGGTAGGAACCTTGCTATTGACCTTACGGTCGATACTAACGCTGGTACATAGCCAAATTCAAAAATTGGCCAAGATTGGCTCACGCCAACTGTCACTAGACGCGCGACGCTGGAAAATCGGGGCACGGGTGGAAGAAAAAAGGTGGAAATGAGGCCTATATGTAACTTGTTATTCATATAAAATATATTGTGTAAGCACTTTTTTCCAAATTCAGTTATTAAAGGATTGGCCTTTGAGAGATCTTTCCAACAAGCCAAACATAGCCCAGATCGGAGTTCGTATGAGAAATCTGCGCCAGTTTTATGCGACAGGCCTCGTTCTCAAAGCCCTCCAGGCTTCTTCCGCGGTCCGCTTAGAGCCAATCTAGGTAGGAACCTTGCGATTGACCTTACGGTCGATACTAATGCTGGTACATAGCCAAATTCAAAAATTGGCCAAGATTGGCTCACGCCGACTGTCACTAGACGCGCGGCGCTGGAAAATCGAGGCATGGGTGGAAGAAAAAAGGTGGAAATGAGGCCTATATGTAACTTGTTACTTATATAAAATATTTTGTGTAAGCTCTTTTTTCCAAATTCAGTTCTTAAAGGATTGGCCTTTGAGAGATCTTTCCAACAAGCCAAACAGAGCCCAGATCGGAGTTCGTATGAGAAAGCTGCCAGTTTTATGGGGCAGGCCTCGTTCTCAAAGCCCTTCAGGCTTCTTCCGCGGTCCGCTTAGAGCCATTCTTGGTAGGAACCTTGCTATTGACCTTACGGTCGATACTAACGCTGGTACAGAGCCAAATTCAAAAATTGGCCAGGATTGGCTCACGCCCACTGTCACTAGACGCGCGACGCTGGAAAATAGAGGTACGGGTGGAAGAAAAAAGGTGGAAATGAGGCCTATATGTAACTTGTTATTCATATAAAATATATTGTGTAAGCACTTTTTTTCAGATTCAGTTCTTATAGGATTGGCCTTTGAGAGATCTTTCCAACAAGCCAAACAGAGCCCAGATCGGAGTTCGTATGAGAAAGCTGCGCCAGTTTTATTCGGCATGCCTCGTTCTCAAAGCCCTCCAGGCTTCTTCCGTGGTCTGCTTAGAGCCATTCTTGGTAGGAACCTTGCTATTGACCTTACGGTAGATACTAACGCTGGTACAGAGCCAAATTAAAAATTGGCCAGGATTGGCTCACGCCTACTGTCACTAGACGCGCGGCACTGAAAAATCGAGGCACGAGTGGAAGAAAAAAGGTGAAAAATAGGCCTATATGTAACTTATTATTCATATAAAATATTTTGTGCAAGCTCTTTTTTCCATATTCAGTTATTAAAGGATTGGCCTTTGAGGGATCTTTCCAACAAGCCAACCAGAGCCCAGATCAGAGTTCGTATGAGAAATCTGCGCCAGTTTTATGCGGCAGGCCTCGTTCTCAAAGCCCTCCAGGCTTCTTCCGCGGTCCGCTTAGAGCCAATCTAGGTAGGAACCTTGCTATTGACCTTACGGTCGATACTAACGCTGGTACATAGCCAAATTCAAAAATTGGCCAAGATTGGCTCACGCCGACTGTCACTAGACGCGCGGCGCTGGAAAATCGAGGCACGGGTGGAAGAAAAAAGGTGGAAATGAGGCCTATATGTAACTTGTTACTTATACAAAATATATTGTGTAAGCACTTTTTTCCAAATTCAGTTCTTAAAGGATTGGCCTTTGAGAGATCTTTCCAACAAGCCAAACAGAGCCTAGATCGGAGTTCGTATGAGAAAGCTGCGCCAGTTTTATTCGGCATGCCTCGTTCTCAAAGCCCTCCAGGCTTCTTCCGTGGTCCGCTTAGAGCCATTCTTGGTAGGAACCTTGCTATTGACCTTACGGTCGATACTAACGCTGGTACAGAGCCAAATTAAAAATTGGCCAGGATTGGCTCACGCCCACTGTCACAAGACGCGCGGCACTGAAAACTCGAGGCACGGGTGGAAGAAAAAAGGTGAAAAATAGGCCTATATGTAACTTATTATTCATATAAAATATTTTGTGCAACTCTTTTTTCAATATTCAGTTATTAAAGGATTGGCCTTTGAGGGATCTTTCCAACAAGCCAAACAGAGCCCAGATCGGAGTTCGTATGAGAAATCTGCGCCAGTTTTATGCGGCAGGCCTCGTTCTCAAAGCCCTCCAGGCTTCTTCCGCGGTCCGCTTAGAGCCATTCTTGGTAGGAACCTTGCTATTGACCTTACGGTCGATACTAACGCTGGTACAGAGCCAAATTCAAAAATTGGCCAGGATTGGCTCACGCCCACTGTCACTAGACGCGCGACGCTGGAAAATAGAGGCACGGCTGGAAGAAAAAAGGTGGAAATAAGGCCTATATGTAACTTGTTATTCATATAAAATATATTGTGTAAGCACTTTTTTTCAAATTCAGTTCTTAAAGGATTGGCCTTTGAGAGATCTTTCCAACAAGCCAAACAGAGCCCAGATCGGAGTTCGTATGAGAAAGCTGCTGTTGACGGCTCTTAGACCCAATATTTACCCGTCAACTAGCTGCGCTTTTTATAATGAAACAATCACCAAAGGTAGACTTAGGTCTTTAAACTAATGATTTCCACGAGTCTTGGTGAATTTGTGATTGCAGCTGCAATTCACAGGAAAACGGGGAAAAGGAAGCATAAAAGGCCCATCCTGGAAACACCAATTTTCCCCGTCATAAAGAATTATCCAAATAAAGCCCAACTCCCGATAAAAAGACTTCAAGTCCACCCATAGCAGGTGGATCAGAGGAGAAGGCGACCAGGGGAAGCCACCTGAGAAGGCCCAGGCCCAGAGGGGCCAGCCACAGGTCGGCCGACCCCAAACCCTAGGTCGGCCGACCCCCTGTGGTGGCCCCACTGGCCCATCTTGTTATGGCGGTTCGCCACCGCCTTCCAGAGGTCGGTTCCACCTGCAATCAATGCCACCGACCTAAGGAACCGCCTCAAGTTGCCGACCTTCTTGGGCTATAAATAAAGGGGTACCCCCCTCCTCCAAAGCACATCACAAGACACAAGTCATTCCACTCCCATCCAGGCCAAGGGCCTCTTGTACAGTAGTAGAATAGAGGAGAGGGCAAGGATCAAGAGAGGGATAGCTTCCCTTTTAGTTATTTCCTTATCTTGTACCCTTGGCGGATATTTATCTTATTAATAGTTCATCGTTCGTTCTTCGTTCGTTCGTCGTTCGTTCATCGTTCTTCGTTCGTTCTTAGTTCGTTCGTCGTTCGTTCATCGTTCGTCGTTCGTTCTTAGTTCGTTCATCGTTCGTCGTTCGTTCGTCGTTCGTTCATAGTACGAACCTTGTTCTTATTCGTAAGATTAGTATTCGTGGTGTTATTGATCTAGTGAGCTTTACATACTAGTCGTTATTCTTGTTATACTTGTTTACGGGATCATCGCTCCGCGAGGGGTGCTCTAGCCTTCCAGATTGGTACCAGGACCGGGGTTAGAGTAGTAATCGACGGCATAGGCGTGGTGCCTAGGCTAGAGGTTACCTTTGTTTGCAGCGTGCCCCACGGTTTGTAGAGGTAGGCGGCAGGTGGTGACAGCCCTGTCCGTCCCTTGTAATCCTCCACGTTCGGGTTCGTCGTAGAGCTACAGGCTGGCGTGACTTGGCAGACCAGGTCTATACCAGTGCCCGAAGTAAACGAGTAGAGCTAGAGTGCGATCGTCCTGCGGGACAGCTAGATCTTTATTCATCCTCTCAATCCTATACTACTGCCATTCTTGTGTGTCCTTGGGTAAAACTAACCTTGCTGCAGATTATCACTGTTCCTTGGGGAAAACAAATACGATACCTTGGAATACTCCCGGGTGAAGTGCTACAACGGTATTCCGTGCGCTTGCGGATTTATTCGTGGTGTAAGAAATACCAACAAGCATTTCTGGTGCCGTTGCCGGGGAACGGTTGCTAATTCTGTAGCGGACCAGGTTTGCCCTCGTAACTTATCTTTACATTTCCCGTTCAATTAAATTAGAAAAAAAATATACACACATGGAGTCATCACTTACAATCCAATCTTTTTCCACTCCACGGGGCGAGCTCTTAGAGCCACCATGTTCATCTCAACTTGTTGTTTCAACAAGCTATGAGCTCAGCCCCAGTTTTATTTCTTTGATCAAAGGACTTTCTTTCTCTGGTTTTAAAAATGAAAATCCTTTTGAACACTTGCGAGAGTTTGAGCAATTGTGTGCATGCCGATTGATCAATGGCATGACACATGAAACTTTAAAGTGGAAATTGTTTTCCTTCTCACTCAATGGGAAGGCAAAGCAATGGTACACTTACACCGCTAAGAGAGTGAACGGTGATTGGAAAGAATTGCGAGACAAATTTTGTCTAGCATTTTTTCCCGTATCTCGTATCACTGCTCTACGCGCGGAAATAATTAACTTTCGCCAAGAGGAGGAAGAAACCCTTAGTGCGGCATGGATACGGTTCTGTTCATTAACAGATTCCGGTCCAGAGTTATTGCTCCCAGAACCCGTTCTTTTGCAACATTTTTATTCAGGGTTGAGCAAGGACTCCGCACTTTATCTTGACACGGCTGCCGGTGGTTCTTTTTCTCATAAGACCATAGCGGAAGCAAAAGATTTGCTAGAAAGAATTGTTGAAAATACACCTTTTTCCGCTGAAATACCCGAAGAGCCGGAGTCAAAAGATGAGGAACTCATTGTGGAAACACAACAAAAGGTGTCTACCTTGGTAGACCCAACATCCGAGTCCTCATCTGATTCCCGAACAATGACAGAGGATGATGAACCTCTAGAGTTCCCATTTGAGTTTGAGGAAGAAATTTTTGAAGATTTTGGAAACACCTCGAACTATTTGTTTCAAAAAAGACCGCCTGTTCCTTTGCCGCCTCCCGAACCAATTGAAAAAGAATATCTTGTGGAGACTGTTCGGGAGCTTACTTCAATCATGAGCGATGAATGGTTGAGGGAGAATGAGCTATCCATGGATATCATTCGGCTCTGCCCTCCCTCAACCAACATATGCTGCTCCATCAAAGGAACCAAGGTGGATGCACTCTACAACCCTCTTGTTGGTGCCAATATCCTCTCCGACACATACGCGTTGTCAATCTTTGGCAACCGACCATGGACATCAACAAACAAACTCCTCAAGCACCCATCCGGCCATATTCTTGAGAGTTTGGGGATTGTCAGAGATGTGACTCTCTATCATGAAGACCTTGAGGTTATCCTGGATTTCTACGTCTTCGAAGTCCCAAACTTCGACATAATGATCGGGCATCCCATAGAAAAATTCCTCATTGATGCCCCATCATTTGGAAACCTCAATTTCACCCTCGGAAAAGAGTCATTCTCCATACCAATCACCACATCAAGAAACACTCTTTCCGATGAGCCACTTGAGGAATATCAAGTGGAGGAGGTCATGGCTATTTTTCCTCACATGGACCCCGAGTTAGCCTTGGAAGAAGATGCACAAGACTTTATCTTAGAAGAAGCCGACTCGGAGGATACCTTTGAGCTACCACAAACCACACCACCGCCACGACCTCCCATTGATCTCAAAGCGCTACCTCCCGGTTTGCGCTATGCTTTCTTGCACGGAGATCCGCAAGCTCCCGTCATCATAAGTGACAAGCTTTCGGAAGAAGAAACCACCAAACTCATAGCCGTGCTTGAAAAATATCGCTCCGTTCTTGGCTACTCACTTGAAGACCTAAAAGGGATCAGCCCCGCTCTCTGCACCCATCGCATTCCCACGGATCCTGAAAGTACACCTTCACGGGAACCTCAAAGGAGGCTGAATAATGCGATGAGAGAAGTTGTGAAGAAAGAGGTCTTGAAGCTATTACACGCCGGGATCATCTATCCTGTTCCTCACAGTGATTGGGTGAGCCCCGTACAAGTGGTACCCAAGAAAGGAGGTATGACGGTTGTTCATAATGATAAAAATGAACTCATTCCTCAACGAACCGTCACGGGGTGGCGAATGTGCATTGATTACCGAAAACTTAACAAGGCTACAAAGAAAGATCATTTTCCGCTGCCTTCATCGATGAGATGTTGGAACGGTTGGCAAATCATTCTTTCTTCTGTTTCCTTGATGGGTATTCGGGATATCATCAAATTCCCATCCACCCCGACGATCAAAGTAAGACCACTTTCACATGCCCGTATGGAACTTATGCTTATCGTCGCATGTCTTTTGGTTTGTGCAATGCACCTGCCTCGTTCCAACGTTGCATGATGTCTATTTTCTCTGATATGATCGAAGAAATTATGGAGGTTTTTATGGATGATTTCTCTGTTTATGGAAAAACCTTCGATCATTGCTTAGAAAATCTAGACAAGGTCTTACAGAGATGCCGTGAGAAGGACCTGGTACTTAATTGGGAAAAGTGCCACTTCATGGTCCAAGAGGGCATAGTTCTTGGACACCTTGTGTCCGAGAGAGGCATAGAGGTGGACAAAGCAAAAATAGAAGTTATAGAAAAGCTTCCGCCTCCTGTGAATATCAAGGGTGTTCGTAGTTTTCTGGGTCATGCTGGTTTTTATCGTCGCTTCATAAAAGATTTTTCTCAAATTGCACGACCCCTTACGAACTTGCTTGCTAAGGATGCACCCTTTGATTTCAATGATGACTGCATGCATGCCTTTGCTACTCTTAAGAATGCACTCATCTCTGCTCCAATCATTCAACCCCCTGATTGGACGCTTCCTTTTGAAATAATGTGTGATGCTAGTGATTATGCTGTGGGGGCAGTTCTTGGTCAAATGAAAGACAAAAAGCATCATGCAATTTCTTATGCTAGCAAAACTTTGACTGGAGCTCAATTGAATTATACTACCACTGAGAAAGAGCTCCTTGCCGTTGTTTTTGCTTTTGACAAGTTTAGATCTTACTTAGCTGGGGCAAAAGTTATCGTTTACACTGATCATGCTGCTTTGAGATATCTGCTTGCTAAGAAAGATGCTAAACCTCGTCTCATAAGATGGATCCTTCTACTCCAAGAGTTTGATCTTGAAATTAAAGATAAGAAAGGAGTAGAAAATTCTGTAGCAGATCATTTGTCGCGTATGCAGTTCACTAACTTGCAGGAGTTACCCATAAATGACTTCCTACGTGACGACATGCTGCTGAAAGTGACGGATTCGCACCCTTGGTACGCCGACATCGTGAACTTCATCGCCACAGGATACGTACCACCAGGGGCGGATAAAAGAAGATTAATTTATGAAAGTCGCCGTCACTTATGGAATGAACCATACCTCTATCGTGTCTGCGCCGATGGACTGCTTAGGCGATGTGTGCCCACTCCCGAGAGCACACAAATCATTGAAAAATGCCATGCAGCCCCATACGGTGGACACTATGGTGCCTTCCGTACCCAAGCAAAGATCTGGCAAAGTGGATTCTTCTGGCCAACCATGTATGAAGATACAAAAGAATTCATTAGAAGATGCCCACAATGCCAGAGATTTGGAGGCATCACAGCACGAGATGCCATGCCCCTCACATACAACCTTCAAGTCGAACTCTTCGATGTATGGGGCATTGACTTCATGGGACCATTCGTGAAGTCCCAAGATTGTGAATACATATTGGTGGCAGTGGATTACGTATCCAAATGGGTAGAAGCTATGCCATGCCGAGCTGCCGACTCCAAACACGCTCGCCGGATGTTCCACGAGTTTATCTTTCCAAGGTTTGGAACTCCGAGAATGGTGATAAGCGACGGAGGGTCTCACTTCATTGATAAGACCTTCCGTAGCTTTCTAAGAGAGCTTGGAGCAAAGCACAACATTGCCACTCCATACCATCCTCAAACAAGTGGGCAGGCCGAAACATCCAACAAACAAATCAAGCGGATCCTGCAGAAAACAGTCTTGGAAATGGGGAACGGATGGAAGAACAAGCTACCCGATGCACTATGGGCATATAGAACAGCCTACAAGACACCCATAGGCATGTCACCATACCAACTCGTCTATGGAAAAACATGCCATTTGCCAGTCGAGTTGGAACATAAAGCATATTGGGCCATGAGAACTTGGAACATGGATATGAAAGGAGCTGGGTGGAGAAGAAAAATGGAGATAGCTGAGTTAGAAGAATGGAGAGACAAAGCATATCACAACTCAGCCATCTACAAGGAGCGTACAAAGCGCTGGCATGACCGGCGAATAAAGATAAAAGAATTCAAAGTTGGAGACAAGGTGTTGCTCTTCAATTCAAGGGTAAAGCTCTTCGGGCATGGAAAATTGAGAAGTAAATGGAACGGACCATACACCATCATCGACACGTCGACTCATGGAGCAATCACACTCCAGGACGACGGAGGTAATGTATTCAAGGTAAATGGTCAGCGCCTTAAAATTTATCTTGAACCCGAAGCAAATAAAGATTTCGATGTCATGCACTTAATTGATCTAAATATCTTTTCTTGACCTCTGCATTGAAATATCCTTCTATACCCTGTATATTCCGAAGATACCTTCCCCAACAAAACTCCACCAAAAACAGAAAGGCCAGAGCCTGCCAAGGCAGGTCGGCCGACCTGGCTACCAGGGTCGGCCGACCCCCTCTGGCAGCCTCTGCCTTCCATCTTTTGCTCCTTTTGCCACCCAACCTTTCCCTTCCTTGTTTGCCTATGCTTTGGAAATAAATCCTTCGTTTCTTCGCCGGGAGAGGGAGGACCACTATAAATACAACCCATTGCACCCCCTCTCCATTCATCTCTTTCAAGCTCCACTCCTTGAACCAAAACCTTCACCTCAATCATGAGCGAAAAGAGCGACGCCTCCTCCATCTGCACCGAGAATAAGGGTAAGGAAGAAAGACCCTATTGGGTGGCCGATGACGAGCGTTTTGAAAGATGCGCTAAGGCTCTAGGAAAAGCCCACCTCAAGATTAGGAGTTTGGAGCAGGAGATGGCCCGAGCAAAGAAGGAAAACGGCGTCCTCCAAAACCTTTTACAACAATCTTATGCATGAGAGGATGCAAGACGAGGCCCTCATCAAAACTCTCTCCAAGAAGTGGGCACAAGTTGATCTGGCCCTGGAGGTGATAGAAAAGGATTAAGCGGGCCAAGAATAGGCGCATTCGTTTTCTTCTGTTTATTTTCCTTTTTATCAATTATTTCCCTTCCAATTGTAATGCGCCTATCAGTTCAGTTTACAATTCAATCAATGATAGTGCTCCCCGGGCTTGCATACCGGTAGAGCAATATTTGTGTTTCCATATTTTTGTCGTTTTTGAAGGAAACAGGCAAAAAGGCAAGTGTGGGGGGGAAACATCGCCATATCTGGAACAATCACGACCAAATCATCCAGACCCATACGAGGCAACTCAGGAACGGCCAACACGCGAAACATCAGCATCTGTGGGGTCCAGGCCAGGTCGGCCGACCCCACCAGGAGGGTCGGGCGACCCCTGGTGGTCCCCACCAGGCTCCAGCCTCCTCCTGCCTCCTGAGTTTGCACCACACTTCCACTTTTTGCCTGCTACACCGTCAAGTTCATTCTGATAATCTGAAAATCAAATAAAACTTGACGCACTAATCTTTTGGGACAATCCTAATTGATTTATCTTTTGCCCACAACTCTACCTCTCACATTCATGGACTTGCACACTTGTTATTTCTCGCTTCATCACTGAATGCTTGTGAACACCTTATCATTAGGAACCCATGTTTTTCCTAGATAATTGGCATGTGAGATATGGTTTGTCGAAATGATCTTTGCTTAACCTTCAAGTCCTTGGGAATTTATCTTTATGAAAATCAAAAAAATTCCATAGTATGATGCTCCTCACTTGATTTATATTTTCCTACCAAGGCCAAGAACTCTACATGAATACTTTGATAGCCTATAAGCTGCTAGTTGTTGATTTGAGCTTTGTCAAATTCTTGGACCCTAGTGAGAAGCTTGTCATACTCTTTTGATCAAGATCACGTACACTCCACCTCACATGCTACACTTCTACACTGGAAGTTGAGCAACATTCCATCATCCATCCACCAAATAAATACTCCAAAAATCTCTGTTACCTTTCTCTCTCAAAAATATCATTGGAGACATGGCTATGCAAAAAGAAAAAGAATAATCCCTGCTCATACAAAAGTAGAGCATGATGAAAAAAATGATGATGGGAAAAATAAAAGAAAGAGAAAGAAAAAGTATGATAGCCATGTCCTCCTCAAAAGTTCAAAAAGAGAGAGAAGGTAACACCATAAAAAGGACTACAAATAATTTTCCACTTCATACCACCACCACACATGCACATCTTGATCAGATCGTATGACTTGTTTTCTCCATTGGATCCAGTCTTTGACTTAGCAAAATAAGAGACACTAGTATGCTCCACTTTACCCTACCTTGAGCTCCACAAAAGCCTGATCAAACACAAGGAGGGGAGAGGCAAAATCATGGCCCTTGAGAGGAAAATACATAAACACCATGAGCGACTTGAGAGAGTCATTTGAGGAGCATGAAACTATGTTTTTGTTTCTGAAAATTATGCAAAAATCCCAAGGTACTTGACAGGGAAGGCGAGGTGATTTGAGACATGACCGTTCCACTTATCAATCATCCAAGGAATGCATGTTAGACACCTCAAAGTTCACAGGTATGAAGTGTGGCTTGCAATAACTTGTGTGCAGGCTCTCATTTATGAGGATGAGTATCTCCCGCCTTATGCTCGCAACTTTACTCGAGGACGAGCAAAGAGCTAAGTGTGGGGGAGTTGTTGACGGCTCTTAGACCCAATATTTACCTGTCAACTAGCTGCGCTTTTTATAATGAAACAATCACCAAAGGTAGACTTAGGTCTTTAAACTAATGATTTCCACGAGTCATGGTGAATTTGTGATTGCAGCTGCAATTCACAGGAAAACGGGGAAAAGGAAGCATAAAAGGCCCATCCTGGAAACACCAATTTTCCCCGTCATAAAGAATTATCCAAATAAAGCCCAACTCCCGATAAAAAGACTTCAAGTCCACCCATAGCAGGTGGATCAGAGGAGAAGGCGACCAGGGGAAGCCACCTGAGAAGGCCCAGGCCCAGAGGGGCCAGCCACAGGTCGGCCGACCCCAAACCCTAGGTCGGCCGACCCCCTGTGGTGGCCCCACTGGCCCATCTTGTTATGGCGGTTCGCCACCGCCTTCCAGAGGTCGGTTCCACCTGCAATCAATGCCACCGACCTAAGGAACCGCCTCAAGTTGCCGACCTTCTTGGGCTATAAATAAAGGGGTACCCCCTCCTCCAAAGCACATCACAAGACACAAGTCATTCCACTCCCATCCAGGCCAAGGGCCTCTTGTACAGTAGTAGAATAGAGGAGAGGGCAAGGATCAAGAGAGGGATAGCTTCCCTTTTAGTTATTTCCTTATCTTGTACCCTTGGCGGATATTTATCTTATTAATAGTTCATCGTTCGTTCTTCGTTCGTTCGTCGTTCGTTCATCGTTCTTCGTTCGTTCTTAGTTCGTTCGTCGTTCGTTCATCGTTCGTCGTTCGTTCTTAGTTCGTTCATCGTTCGTCGTTCGTTCGTCGTTCGTTCATAGTACGAACCTTGTTCTTATTCGTAAGATTAGTATTCGTGGTGTTATTGATCTAGTGAGCTTTACATACTAGTCGTTATTCTTGTTATACTTGTTTACGGGATCATCGCTCCGCGAGGGGTGCTCTAGCCTTCCAGATTGGTACCAGGACCGGGGTTAGAGTAGTAATCGACGGCATAGGCGTGGTGCCTAGGCTAGAGGTTACCTTTGTTTGCAGCGTGCCCCACGGTTTGTAGAGGTAGGCGGCAGGTGGTGACAGCCCTGTCCGTCCCTTGTAATCCTCCATGTTCGGGTTCGTCGTAGAGCTACAGGCTGGCGTGACTTGGCAGACCAGGTCTATACCAGTGCCCGAAGTAAACGAGTAGAGCTAGAGTGCGATCGTCCTGCGGGACAGCTAGATCTTTATTCATCCTCTCAATCCTATACTACTGCCATTCTTGTGTGTCCTTGGGTAAAACTAACCTTGCTGCAGATTATCACTGTTCCTTGGGGAAAACAAATACGATACCTTGGAATACTCCCGGGTGAAGTGCTACAACGGTATTCCGTGCGCTTGCGGATTTATTCGTGGTGTAAGAAATACCAACAGCTGCGCCAGTTTTATTCGGCATGCTGTTGACACCGGATTTTGGAAGTCCTCTGACACGCGGCGAGGAGATAAGGCAAGGGGAGATTGTATCTGGAGAAGACGCCGCGTTGACCGGAACAAAAGGAAGATTTTGATTGTTACGATCAGAGGGTTAGTTAAGATAGGAATAAAATATTTTCTTGTAACGAAAGTTAGGGGGAGTCGTATTTGTTTCCAAGTCGGTTACCTCGGGTGTATAAATATAAACCCAGGTGCTTGTAATCAGAATAATACACAATTCAATACAACTCTCGGCGCATCGCCAACCTATTTTTCTCGACGGGTTTCTTGTTCGAGCGGGCTGCATCGGCACGATCTCCGCTAGGGCAGGGAATTCGTCACCCCACGGTAATTATCTCGACTATCTAGTAACCTTCTCGTCTCATGCTTTGATCGAATTATCTCACTGCATTGGGTTGATCGAATCTGCTAGTGGTGTTGGGTTAATTATCAGTTATCCGGTATATGAGATCTATTTAGAACTGTTAGCAAGATCGGCGTCGTTATTGCTGTCTCGGTTAGGTCCGATCCTACGCGACGTTTGTCTGATGAACATAGTACAGATAGATTAAATATATTCGAGTCATCTTAGATCGATTTATCAGCTGGTCTTCCACCTAATTATTTCCGATAGAACCTTATTGCTGTCTCGGTTAAGTCCGATCCTACCGGTTTTATTGGAATAGTTCTGTGATGTGGCTGGCCGATAGATTGATTTAGGGTTTGATCGGGACGTTTAGCCGATTAGTTACCATAATCACTTTGGATTTGTTTATTAGTTGATCTTCCACTTAATTGCTTTAGCAAAACCTTATTGCTGTCTCGGTTAGGTCCGATCCTACGGGTTTTGCTGGAGTAGTTCTGTGACGTGGTTAGCCGATAGGTCGATCCGGAGTTTGATCGGAGTGTTTAGCCGATTAGTTATCACGCAGGTCTTTCCTTATTGAAACCTTTATACTCATTATTGTACCGTTTGGCTGGTTACGAAATATTTGTTCAATTATCTAAATTTAGCCGATAGTTCACTGTGAGTGGTTAGATCTGTTCCTTTACTGTTCAACAGCCGATGGGGTATAGCCGATAGTAGCAGCCGATTGTTCTGTTTATCTTTTATTCATATTCGTCGACTGTTTTCCGCGACATTCAATTGTCGGCTATACATCGGCCTGTTTCTCGGGCCGGTGACCAAGTGAATTTGACCTTTTTATCCTTTTGTTAGTTTTCAGGAAAACTGACTGGCACGCTTCGGGATTCTCACGGCGTACGAGACCTGGTCCTGCACTGGAGTTAAGCAGATCTCCCAGGCCGTTTGTGTGTGATTTTCGGATCAACACACTTTTTGGCACGCCCGGTGGGACACGTTCATTGAAGTCATGTCGCAAGACGGGACGCCAATCGACAGGACCAAGATTGGGTCGCACAATGTCATTCAGGTGACAGAAGATCAGCTGAGTGATGAACAGAAGCAGCTGCTCATGAAGAACATGGAGGACTACAAAGAGCTGTGCCTGCAATCATTCAAGAAGACAAGAGCAGGCGTGGTTCAGTCCAATCCTTTTCCCATGCCGGTTGTCGTGGATACTTCCAAGAAACCGGCGGGGTCATCAGATGAGAAGGCAGCAGCTGAAGAGATCCAGAAGGTGGTCAACATTGCTGTTGAGAAAGCACTGGCAGAAAAGTCTACCCCCTTGGTGAATTCTATCAAGACTATGTTTGAAGATGCGCTCAAAACTGCCAAAGAAGTCAGACCGACAGAAGAAGTACCAGTGCAACCTCCACCACTGACGTCGGCTGCCGGGTCGTCTCAGGTCCCATCTGGAAATCTGAGTGATATGATTTATACTGCCATGCATCAAGCACTGATCAATCAGTCTCCAGTGTTGGTCAATACCCTGAAGGACCTCATCATCAAGACAGCTGATGGTACGATATACAATGAGGTAGGAGGTGGGCCGGTGTACTCTACCCCTCAGAGGAGTTATCGGCTGCCTCTTGGTACCCCTACAAGAGACGTGGGAGGTCGTACTTTCCAGATTTCAGAACAGTATGTGCCAACTGGTTCTGGAGGTAATCAAGTATGGCCAGATCAGCAAGGTCCATCGTCAGCAGCAAGGAGCTCGGGGGCAGATGACTGGGCTGTCAAGATTGCTGACATAATGAGAGACCAATTTGGCTTGAAGGCGAAGGATCAGACTTCTGTGTACCGCCGCCCATATCCAGAGTGGTACGACAGGACTCCTTTCCCTCCACGGTACAAGGTGCCAGATTTCTCCAAGTTTTCTGGACAGGATAACACATCGACCATGGAGCACATCGGCCGTTTCCTCGCGCAGTGTGGTGAGGCTTCGGCTGATGACATATGGAAGATCAGATTGTTCCCTCTGTCGCTGTCAGGCCCAGCTTTTACATGGTTCGCATCATTGCCGGCTGATTCCATCAAGGAGTGGCGTGACCTGGAGCAGAAGTTCCACAAGTACTTTTATGGCGGCACTACTGAGATGAAGCTCACAGATCTGACTGCTGTTCGTCAGAAGGCTGGAGAGTCGGTGATGGATTACATTCAGAGGTTTCGGGATGTTCGCAGCAGGTGCTACAGTTTGGCTCTGACAGACCAGCAGTTAGCCGAGTTAGCCTTTCAAGGGCTCATCGGCCCCATTCGGGAGAGGTTTGCGTCTCAGGAGTTTGAGAGTATCTCCCAGCTGGCTCAGAAGATCTCAGCTCACGAGAGCCGATTCCAGAGTGCTACGAAGGGCAGGTATGCTGCATATGCTGATTATGCACTTGAATCTGATTCTGATGAAGATGGAGAAGAAGTGGGATTGGCTGAATGGACCAGGGGCAAGAAACCAGTGGCGTGTCCGTTCATCAAGCAAGCTGCGGCTCAAGAAAGATATGATTTTGATGTAAACAAGTTGGACAAGATCTTTGATTGGTTGTTACAGGAGAAGCAGATCCAGTTGCCGCCGAATCATGTTTTGCCTTCACCTGAAGAACTGAAGAAGAGGAGATGGTGCAAGTGGCATAATGCTCCATCACATACTACTAATGAATGCAAAGTCTTCAGGCAGAGTGTTCAGGCTGCAATTGAACAGGGTCGCATCAAGTTTGATGAACAAAAGAAGTCCATGAAGATTGATGGGAATCCTTTTCCTGTGAATATGGTGGAATTTGGTAGCTCATCCATGATCAACAAGTATCAGAGGAAGAGGGAGAGGGATGACTATGAAGATCACAGATCTCGTGACGACTCGCATTGGGATTGTCCTTTCTTCAGATACTGTTGGGAAGAAGGCATGAAGTTGCCACCGATCGAAGGGTGCCCAGGCTGCAGCAATCAGTCAAGGAGGCTATACAGAGAAGTGCCATCTCGTGTCTATGCTAGACAGGAGAGAGTTCCGGCTTTTGATCGGCTGCAGGAGAGTGGGGCATCATATCGGCCGATGAGAGAGGCGCCGCGTCGACCGAACAGAGAGTTCAAGCCTTCTGTTCATGATCGGCTGGGGCCAAAGCAAGATGATGAGGCTGAGTTCCAGGAGCTGATCGATGAAGAGCAGCAAGAATATAGGCCTAAACGCCAGCCACAGTGGTGTCCTACTGGTATCTTCTCCAAGAGTCAAAAGAGGAGGGTACAGAGACAGCGTTGCAGGGAAATGGAAGCCGAGCTCCATAAACGTGATGATGATGATGATCGGCGTCCGCGTACCAGGAAGGAATGGAGGCCCAAGGTGGAGTCTGAGGTGCAGAAGTTGGAAGCGGCAGTCAATGTTTGCATCATGCCGTATGAATTCAGAGCTGTTGATGATGGAGAATCTGATGATGATGCTGCAGAGGCTATGGCGCAGTTGGTCCTTGATCCGCAACAGGCTGTGTTTGACAAGCCAGAAGAATCTAAGCGCCGGCACATGAAGGCTTTATATGTCAAAGGGTATGTGAATGGCAAGCCGATGAGCAAGATGCTGGTCGATGGAGGTGCTGCGGTCAACATCATGCCGATGACTACCTTCAGAAAGTTGGGCAGAACCGATGATGATCTGATCAAGACCAACATGATACTCAGGGACTATGGGGGCAAGACGTCAGAAGCAAAAGGGGTGCTCAATGTGGAGTTGACCATTGGAAGTAAGACGTTGCCCACTACGTTCTTTGTCATTGATGGTAAGGGATCTTATACCATGTTGCTTGGGAGAGATTGGATTCATGCCAACTGTTGCATCCCGTCCACTTTACATCAGTTCCTTATTCAATGGGTGGATGATGTGATCGAGGTGGTTCCGGCCGATACCGCGGTGTACGTCGCTTCGGCCGATTTGGGTCCCATGCGTTTGGAGTGCATGGATTGTTTCTCTGGCAAGGTTTGGGATGGAGAGTTCCTGGAGTTCACCGATGACAGCGTCGAATTGGTGGACGACTTGAATCCTAAAAAGTTACTCTGACAGGCGCCACAGAGGGCGCCAAGGAGGAGGGTAAGTTAGGACAAGGATTCACTTCGGCCGATGAGCTAGAGGAGATAGATATAGGTGATGGTAGCAAACCTAGGCCGACTTTCGTCAGTAAAGGATTATGTAAGGAATTTAAAGATAAATTAATAGAGTTGTTAAAGGATTACCGAGATTGTTTTGCATGGGAATATCATGAGATGCCGGGTCTTAGCCGATCGATTGTTGAACATCGGCTACCTATCAAGCCTGGGTTTCGGGCACACAAGCAAGCTCCAAGGAAATTTGAGGCTAAGGTTGATGAAGCGATTAAACAGGAGATTGCTAGATTGTATGAGGCCAAATTCATACGTCCATGCCGGTATGCTGATTGGATATCAAATATTGTCCCGGTGGAGAAGAAGAATGGCAAGTTACGGGTGTGCATTGACTTTAGGGATCTAAATAGAGCAACGCCCAAAGACAGCTATCCGATGCCGGTGGCCGATACATTGATTGATGCTGCGGCAGGACACAAGATTGTCAGCTTCATGGATGGCAATGCCGGTTATAATCAGATTTTCATGGCCGAAGAAGATATTCCGAAGACCGCCTTCAGATGTCCAGGTGCGATTGGTTTATATGAATGGGTTGTGATGACTTTCGGCTTGAAAAATGCTGGTGCTACTTATCAAAGGGCTATGAATTATATATATCATGATTTGATTGGCCGATTGGTAGAGATATACATTGATGATGTCATTGTTAAGTCAAAGACCATCGACGATCACATAGCTGACTTGAAGGAAGTGCTGGAGAGGACCAGAAAGTATGGTGTCAGGATGAATCCCAATAAATGTGCCTTTGGGGTATCGGCTGGGCAGTTCTTGGGGTTCATTGTGCATGAACGAGGTATAGAGATTGGCCCAAGGAGTTTTGAAGCCATCAACAAGTTGAAGCCTCCAACAAATAAGACAGAGTTGCAATCTCTTGTTGGGAAGATAAATTTTGTGAGGAGGTTTATTTCTAATCTGTCAGGAAGAATTGAGCCGTTTGCACCATTGCTACGGTTGAAGGCTGATCAAGAGTTCAAGTGGGGCCCTGAACACCAGAAAGTGTTAGATGAGATTAAAGAATATTTAAAATCTCCTCCAGTATTGGTTCCTCCTAAGGCGGGTGTTCCGTTCAAATTGTATTTGTCAGCCGACAAGAAGTCAATCGGCTCTACATTGGTGCAAGAACAAGAAGGAAAAGAAAAGGTGGTATTTTATTTAAGCAGAAAATTGATTGACGCTGAAACCAGGTATTCTGATTTGGAAAGATTATGTCTTTGCCTTTATTTCTCTTGCACCAAATTGAGGCATTATATTCTTTCGAGCGAATGTACTGTGGTATGCGGAGCCGATGTAGTCAAACATGTCCTATCGGCTCCTATTTTGAAGGGAAGGCTCGGAAAGTGGATGCTTGCTCTAGCTGAATTTGATTTGAGGTATGAGCCCCTTAAAGCTGTTAAAGGTCAGATTTTGGCAGATTTAATAGTTGAGCATAATCATGTTGAGCCCTTGCCATGGATTTTATTCTTTGATGGATCTGTTTGCAAAACGGGATGTGGTATAGGCTTGGTTCTCATTTCGCCTCGGGGGGCATCATTCGAGTTTTCTTATTCTGTTGATGTTGGTACTAACAATCAAATTGAGTATCAAGCTGTGTTGAGAGGTCTTCAATTGCTTAGTGATGCTGGAGCCACGCATATTGAAGTAATTGGGGATTCATTGTTGGTGCTTGGACAACTCTCTGGAGAATTTGAATGCAGGGACGAAAATCTGCGGTTTTGTTATGAAGAATGCGTATTGCAGCTGCAGAAATTCGGGGATGTGAAATTCAAGCATGTTCCCAGAGAACAGAATATGGAAGCTAATAGGCTGGCACAAAATGCGTCAGGGTATCGGCCTGATTATAGATGCATTGTGCTGGATGTTCCTGATGTTGAGGTTGAAGATTGGAGGGCGGAAATCATTTCATATTTGAAGAATCCATCTCAAGCTGTATCCAAAAAGGTTAGGTATCAAGCTCTTAAATATGTATTGTTGGATGGAGAGTTATATTACCGAACCTTGGAAGGTGTGCTGTTGAAGTGCTTGGATCTGGAAGAAGCAAAATTAGCGATGGCAGAGGTGCATGAAGGAATTTGTGGGACCCATCAGTCAGCTTACAAGATGAAGTGGTTGCTGAGGAGGACTGGTTATTTCTGGCCGACCATGTTGGAGGATTGTTTTGAATACTATAAAGGTTGCCAGGATTGTCAGAAATTTGGTCCAGTTCAGAGGGCTCCTGCTTCGGCCATGAACCCTATCATTAAGCCATGGCCGTTTCGGGGGTGGGGTATGGATATGATTGGTCAAATTAATCCTCCGTCAAGCAAAGGGCATAAATACATTTTAGCTGTGACTGATTATTTCACAAAGTGGGTGGAAGCTGTGCCATTCAAGAATGTGACTTCGAAAGATGTGATTAATTTTGTGAAGGAGCACATTATTTATCGGTTTGGAATTCCTCAGACGATTACCACTGACCAAGGTTCCATTTTCATATCTGAGGAATTTTTGGAGTTTGCTGCAAGTTTAGGGATTAAAATATTAAATTCTTCTCCGTATTATGCTCAAGCAAATGGTCAGGCTGAGGCGTCCAACAAAAGTTTAATCAAGTTGATTAAACGCAAGATCGATGAACAACCAAGGAAGTGGCATACGACATTAGCCGATTCGCTTTGGGCCTATCGGATGTCGTGTCATGGGGCTACACAAGTCACGCCTTATCAGTTAGTATATGGGCATGAAGCAGTTCTTCCTTGGGAGGTAAATATTGGATCTCGTCGAATTTCATTGCAAGATGAGCTTACAGCCGATGAGTACAGAAACTTAATGAATGATGAATCTGAGGACATAGTACAACTTCGGCTGCGAGCTATGGAGAAAATTGCTCAGAACAAAGCTCGAGTTGCGAAGCATTATAATAAGAAGGTTGTTCCCAAGCAATTTTCTGAAGGAGATTTAGTGTGGAAGCTTATCTTGCCGATAGGTTCCAAGAGTAACCGCTTCGGTAAATGGTCCCCAAATTGGGAAGGTCCGTTCAAGATTAGCCAATGTTTAGTTGGTAATGCTTACAAGTTACAGAGTTTGGATGGAAAAGAAATGGAGCGAGCCCTTAATGGAAAGTATTTGAAGAAATACCATCCAAGCGTCTGGGTTAATTCTTGAAGAAATAGCATACAAGAGCCGACAGCACGTCGCCTACAGAAAGCCGATGACTGCTAAGCCGATGCCACGGCTAGGCGCATCGCCTCTAGAAGAAAAAAAATACAAAGAAGCCCAAATCAAAGTACAAGTTATTACACCAAGAATACACACTGCGGCTGCTGTCAAGTGTCAACCAAGTGCTGACACAGTGTAGGATGGGTCGTTGCTCCGGTGTACGAGGAGAGGAGCAAATGCATGGACACCATCACGTCGAAGAAGATGTTATCCCTGAGAAGGAACCTTGTCTGACGAAGAACATGAGTTCTCCCTCGGAGTCTGAAGAGGAGCCGCCGTCTTCAGGGATTAGCTCAAGAGGGATAGCGTCGGGGTAAAAGAGATTGGAAAGAAGTAAACGGAAGGCAAGAGGCCAGAGCATAGACGTGTAAAGGGAAGAGAAGCTCATGGTTATTATCTCGCTGTTTGGGATATATTGTTGAGGTCTTGTGAAAGGGATTTTTCTTGCTGGCCATTGTGTTGTGATTTCGGTGAAGGGAGGCGTCCTTTTTATAGGCCGAGATGCGGGAGAAGATAAGATCGTGGAACAGTGAAAGACCTGCTGCAATTAAAGTGATTGATACGGATTGTCTGTTAAATGGTGCACGCCATATGAAGACAAGGGTACAGTTCATTATGTCAGGTATACTGTTTTCACGTGAAACGCCATCTAGAAGTTTGCATTAAAATAAAGGAGTATGGGCGAGAATATGCGGCAAAAGATTCGTGCAAGAGACAAAAGGCCGATGTCTTTACGTCGTCCGTGAGTTCAAAGTGTTTATACAAATACTTTAGAGCTCAAAAGAAAGTTTTTTGCTACTAGATTAAGCCTACAGATACTCTTGGATCTTGCCGATGGCGTTCCGACGGATCTGCTCGATGCTGTTTATAAACATGAGGTCTTGTTCCATTGAGCCGATGTCCGGATGAAGCACCAAGAGTTGCTGACGTGCTAGATCCTTGGTCGATGATAGTATGCTCTCTTGAATTGATATCTCATCGGGGAGAAGGGCCAGTTTGTCTTCTTCAGCCTTGATCTCTTGTTCCTTGGCTCTTACTGCGGCTTGGAGATCCTCAAGCTCTTTCTTCAGCCGATCCAGTGCAGTTCGAATTTCTGCGGGCTTGTTCCTTAGCTCATCAAGCTTAGCTTGCTCAGTCTGGACTTGGGAATCGGTGTTAACCAAGGCTATCAGACGATCTGATCTAGCAGCCCTTTCTGTCATACGTCTTTGGATCTTGATGATCTCCAGCTCATGATAGTCGATGTGTGCAGCGGGATGCAGGGCTTCTAAGAGATCATATGGGATCAGACCACGGATCTCATTGAATCGGCTTAAAACTGGACCAATGTTGGATGTCAGCACTTCAAGAGTTGGCTCCGATAGTCTTTCTGAGATTTCCCTCAAGGTTATCTTCACCTCGTCAGGAAGGTAAGGCTTTGAGGAAGCCGATGAATCCAAATTGATGGCCGATGGGTGAGAGTCCGATAGCTGAAATGAGAATAGAATGATAATGCATTCAAGATGAAATGATAAGAAAAGAAGGGCTATCTTGATTTTACCATTTTCTCTGTATCGGCGTCAGGAGATGTTGGGATCTGCATGCCTACCAGGCTGGTTGGAAGGTTGAAATCTTGTCCGCTTTCTCCTGAGGGGTAGAAGTATCTTCGGCCGATGCATGCGGTGCTTCAGAGCCGATGGCGGCATGGTCCCGAGCTGGCGATGCCTGGGTATCTGTGTTCGGAGGAACATTGACATTAAGGTCCTGCAAAGAAGAGTAAGTGTTATTTAATGGAAATATGAGTTATTCAAAGTGCATCATTAAGAAAGGGACCTGAGGAGTCTCATCGGCGGATGGAGATGCGAAGGCCGGCATTGAACTTTGGCGGACCTTGCGAGTGGCTTGGCGTTCAGGTTGTCGGCGTGGAGCAGGTGCAGGTCGCCTTGGTGCTTGAGGAGCTGTACGCTTTGGAGCTGGGGGCTTGTTTGGAGCTGCTGCTGCTTTTCTTTTCCTCGGCGCTGGCAAAGTGATGTTTGGAGTAGCCGATTCCCGGAGATATTGCACAGGGTTGCCGTCGCGGCCGACGGGAGTTGCTTCATCTGCAGACTGAATCAAGAAGAGGAAATGATTAACATGATTATTGAAGGCTCATATATAATGAATGCATATGAAATACTGGAGATTATTACCTCTTCGTCGGCAGGAAGATCCAGAGGAGTCAAGTATGTGGAGCATTTGAGATGGAAGAGATGTTGTCGCCATTCTGCCCACCATGAGTTGAAAGAGCTTGAACTGAAGGGCTTCAGAATGATGTCGGCATAGTTGCCGATGGGGATGACGTCTGCTAAGCGAGACAGTCTCAAGTAATCTGTCCTATTGGCGATGGGGGCTCTGATCTTCAGTTTGCCGATGAAAAACAGGCCGATGGGAAGTTGACCTAAGCCGAGCTGTCTGGCACAGACAGAAGGGTGATACAACTCATAAGAGGGTCTTTTGTTGCGGCCTGAATGAATCTGAGTTGGAAGGATGCAAGGTTTGATGTATGCAAGGAATTGAGCTTGTGACTCTTCGTCTTGCAAGGGGTTGTCAGGACGGAAAGAGGATGGAGTATCAAATTCCATCATGTTTTGGTATGGGAACCAGATGGTCACTTTGGAGCGGAAGCCGTAATAGAAAAGCCTAAACCAAAGGCGTAGTGATTCAGGCGATGATCTTTCTCCAGGAACAACGGCTACTGCTTCGCCGAAAGAAAGGCATCGGCGTCGAGTTTGTTCTTCTGACTCTGGTTGAACATTGGGGAATGTTCTATTCTCGAGGGGAGGAAGAGTAGCGGCCTTTGAGGAGTATAGAACAAGCCAGAGCTGGATAAACCACCAAGGACCACCAAAATTCTCTACAGGTTGGTTGGTGGATAATTTTCTAGCTACTTGATGAAGGAGTTGATAAGTGGCGCCGAGTAAATATTGCCCTAATGGGAGTTTTGTACCTCCTGCGAGAAGCTCTGCCAAGTTTTGCATATTTTGTGTGGGGCCACAGGATGATCCGCAGAAAAGATACCTATCTAGCCACATCATCAAAAAGGCTGCATGTTCCTTATCAGTCACTGGTCCTGAGGTGTGGCTATAGTTGGTAATGAAGCCCTTCCAGCCCCCAATACCTTTGGTTTGGAAACCATGAGTCAGTGTGACTTGCAAATTGTCAGGAGCGAAGGAAGAGGCGACATCAAGATCTGTGAGCATGGTCACATCCATAAGTGAAGGGGACATGGGGCCATGACCAAATGTATATGCGTTGAGTGCATCAGACCAGAAATAAGATGAAGAGATCAGCAAGGGATCGTTTCTGGTTGTTTCAGCGATAGACAAATTGATGCAATGATCTATGCCTAAAGCAGTCCAGTGAGCGAGTTTGGCCCGACGAACTCGGCAATACCAGTTTTTCCAGCCAGGAAGGGTGCTCGGCCAAGATCTGAAACTAGCGCTCCAGTGAGAAGGGTTGAGCAAGGTGTTTTTGAAGGGGATCCTAAAAGTTTCAGATCTAATAAAGTGAGTGGGGTCCTCATCGCCCATCGGCCCTAAGAAATAGAATCTCGAAGCAGAGGAGGGAATCACGAGCTGCGCCCTAAGGTTCTGGAAATAATGCGAGAAAGAAAAAGGAATAAATATAGTGAGGAACTAATGGCGGAAACAGTTAAACCTAGGGTTGAGAAAATAAAGGGAAAAATCAGATTTGAAGGTGATGGGTTACCTCAGGGATGGATGCGGTGAGCACCGGCGGACGCCTCGTCCGAGCTTCGGCGTCGGAATCGGAAGAAGATTGACGCGCCATTTCTTGGTCGGTGACGGCGACGGCGCGGAAGAGAGAGAACTGATGGAGAGCGGCTTCCTTGAGAAGAGAGTGGAGGAGGAAGAAGATGAGGGGTCGGTTCCGTATTTATGAGGGTCGTAAGTGGTGCTTGCTATAAATGTGCACGAGGCACTAGGAGACAAATTCGGCGCACAAAGATTTTGTACTCCGAACTTGGGGGGCATGTGTTGACACCGGATTTTGGAAGTCCTCTGACACGCGGCGAGGAGATAAGGCAAGGGGAGATTGTATCTGGAGAAGACGCCGCGTTGACCGGAACAAAAGGAAGATTTTGATTGTTACGATCAGAGGATTAGTTAAGATAGGAATAAAATATTTTCTTGTAACGAAAGTTAGGGGGAGTCGTATTTGTTTCCAAGTCGGTTACCTCGGGTGTATAAATATAAACCCAGGTGCTTGTAATCAGAATAATACACAATTCAATACAACTCTCGGCGCATCGCCAACCTGTTTTTCTCGACGGGTTTCTTGTTCGAGCGGGCTGCATCGGCACGATCTCCGCTAGGGCAGGGAATTCGTCACCCCACGGTAATTATCTCGACTATCTCACTGCATTGGGTTGATCGAATCTGCTAGTGGTGTTGGGTTAATTATCAGTTATCCGGTATATGAGATCTATTTAGAACTGTTAGCAAGATCGGCGTCGTTATTGCTGTCTCGGTTAGGTCCGATCCTACGCGACGTTTGTCTGATGAACATAGTACAGATAGATTAAATATATTCGAGTCATCTTAGATCGATTTATCAGCTGGTCTTCCACCTAATTATTTCCGATAGAACCTTATTGTTGTCTCGGTTAAGTCCGATCCTACCGGTTTTATTGGAATAGTTCTGTGATGTGTCTGGCCGATAGATTGATTTAGGGTTTGATCGGGACGTTTAGCCGATTAGTTACCATAATCACTTTGGATTTGTTTATTAGTTGATCTTCCACTTAATTGCTTTAGCAAAACCTTATCGCTGTCTCGGTTAGGTCCGATCCTACGGGTTTTGCTGGAGTAGTTCTGTGACGTGGTTAGCCGATAGGTCGATCCGGAGTTTGATCGGAGTGTTTAGCCGATTAGTTATCACGCAGATCTTTCCTTATTGAAACCTTTATACTCATTATTGTACCGTTTGGCTGGTTACGAAATATTTGTTCAATTATCTAAATTTAGCCGATAGTTCACTGTGAGTGGTTAGATCTGTTCCTTTACTGTTCAATAGCCGATGGAGTATAGCCGATAGTAGCAGCCGATTGTTCTGTTTATCTTTTATTCATATTCGTCGACTGTTTTCCGCGACATTCAATTGTCGGCTATACATCGGCCTGTTTCTCGGGCCGGTGACCAAGTGAATTTGACCTTTTTATCCTTTTGTTAGTTTTCAGGAAAACTGACGGGCACGCTTCGGGATTCTCACGGCGTACGAGACCTGGTCCTGCACTGGAGTTAAGCAGATCTCCCAGGCCGTTTGTGTGTGATTTTCGGATCAACACATGCCTCGTTCTCAAAGCCCTCCAGGCTTCTTCCGCGGTCCGCTTAGAGCCAATCTAGGTAGGAACCTTGCTATTGACCTTACGGTCGATACTAACGCAGGTACATAGCCAAATTCAAAAATTGGCCAAGATTGGCTCACGCCGACTGTCACTAGACGCGCGGCGCTGGAAAATCGAGGCACGGGTGGAAGAAAAAAGGTGGAAATGAGGCCTATATGTAACTTGTTACTTATACAAAATATATTGTGTAAGCACTTTTTTCCAAATTCAGTTCTTAAAGGATTGGCCTTTGAGAGATCTTTCCAACAAGCCAAACAGAGCCTAGATCGGAGTTCGTATGAGAAAGCTGCGCCAGTTTTATTCGGCATGCCTCGTTCTCAAAGCCCTCCAGGCTTCTTCCGTGGTCCGCTTAGAGCCATTCTTGGTAGGAACCTTGCTATTGACCTTACGGTCGATACTAACGCTGGTATAGAGCCAAATTAAAAATTGGCCAGGATTGGCTCACGCCCACTGTCACTAGACGCGCGGCACTGAAAAATCGAGGCACGGGTGGAAGAAAAAAGGTGAAAAATAGGCCTATATGTAACTTATTATTCATATAAAATATTTTGTGCAACTCTTTTTTCAATATTCAGTTATTAAAGGATTGGCCTTTGAGGGATCTTTCCAACAAGCCAAACAGAGCCCAGATCGGAGTTCGTATGAGAAATCTGCGCCAGTTTTATGCGGCAGGCCTCGTTCTCAAAGCCCTCCAGGCTTCTTCCGCGGTCCGCTTAGAGCCAATCTTGGTAGGAACCTTGCTATTGACCTTACGGTCGATACTAACGCTGGTACATAGCCAAATTCAAAAATTGGCCAAGATTGGCTCACACCCACTGTCACTAGACGCGCGACGCTGGAAAATCGAGGCACGGTGGAAGACTAAAAGGTGAAAAGTAGGCCTTCTTGTTATTCGTATAAAATATTTTGTGTAAGCACTTTTTTCCAAATTCAGTTATTAAAGGATTGGCCTTTGAGGGATCTTTCCAACAAGCCAAACAGAGCCCAGATCGGAGTTCGTATGAGAAATCTGCGCCAGTTTTATGCGGCAGGCCTCGTTCTCAAAGCCCTCCAGGCTTCTTCCGCGGTCCGCTTAGAGCCAATCTAGGTAGGAACCTTGCTATTGACCTTACGGTCGATACTAACGCTGGTACATAGCCAAATTCAAAAATTGGCCAAGATTGGCTCACGCCGACTGTCACTAGACGCGCGGCGCTGGAAAATCGAGGCACGGGTGGAAGAAAAAAGGTGGAAATAAGGACTATATGTAACTTGTTACTTATATAAAATATATTGTGTAAGCACTTTTTTCCAAATTCAGTTCTTAAAGGATTGGCCTTTGAGAGATCTTTCCAACAAGCCAAACAGAGCCCAGATCGGAGTTCGTATGAGAAAGCTGCGCCAGTTTTATTCGGCATGCCTCGTTCTCAAAGCCCTCCAGGCTTCTTCCGCGGTCCGCTTAGAGCCATTCTTGGTAGGAACCTTGCTATTGACCTTACGGTCGATACTAACGCTGGTACAAAGCCAAATTAAAAATTAGCCAGGATTGGCTCACGCCCACTGTCACTAGACGCGCGGCACTGAAAAATCGAGGCATAGGTGGAAGAAAAAAGGTGAAAAATAGGCCTATGTGTAACTTATTATTCGTATAAAATATTTTGTGCAAGCTCTTTTTTCCAAATTCAGTTATTAAAGGATTGGCCTTTGAGGGATCTTTCCAACAAGCAAAACAGAGCCCAGATCGGAGTTCGTATGAGAAATCTGCGCCAGTTTTATGCGGCAGGCCTCGTTCTCAAAGCCCTCCAGGCTTCTTCCGCGGTCCGCTTAGAGCCAATCTAGGTAGGAACCTTGCTATTGACCTTACGGTCGATACTAACGCTGGTACATAGCCAAATTCAAAAATTGGCCAAGATTGGCTCACGCCGACTGTCACTAGACGCGCGGCGCTGGAAAATCGAGGCACGGGTGGAAGAAAAAAAGGTGGAAATGAGGCCTATATGTAACTTGTTACTTATATAAAATATATTGTGTAAGAACTTTTTTCCAAATTCAGTTCTTAAAGGATTGGCCTTTGAGAGATCTTTCCAACAAGCCAAACAGAGCCCAGATCGGAGTTCGTATGAGAAAGCTGCGCCAGTTTTATTCGGCATGCCTCGTTCTCAAAGCCCTCCAGGCTTCTTCCGTGGTCCGCTTAGAGTCATTCTTGGTAGGAACCTTGCTATTGACCTTACGGTCGATACTAACGCTGGTACAGAGCCAAATTAAAAATTGGCCAGGATTGGCTCGCGCGCACTGTCACTAGACGCGCGGCACTGAAAAATCGAGGCACAGGTGGAAGAAAAAAGGTGAAAAATAGGCCTATGTGTAACTTATTATTCGTATAAAATATTTTGTGCAAGCTCTTTTTTCCAAATTCAGTTATTAAAGGATTGGCCTTTGAGGGATCTTTCCAACAAGCCAAACAGAGCCCAGATCGGAGTTCGTATGAGAAATCTGCGCCAGTTTTATGCGGCAGGCCTCGTTCTCAAAGCCCTCCAGGCTTCTTCCGCGGTCCGCTTAGAGCCAATCTAGGTAGGAACCTTGCTATTGACCTTACGGTCGATACTAACGCTGGTACATAGCCAAATTCAAAAATTGGCCAAGATTGGCTCACGCCGACTGTCACTAGACGTGCGGCGCTGGAAAATCGAGGCACGGGTGGAAGAAAAAAGGTGGAAATGAGGCCTATATGTAACTTGTTACTTATATAAAATATATTGTGTAAGCACTTTTTTCCAAATTCAGTTCTTAAAGGATTGGCCTTTGAGAGATCTTTCCAACAAGCTAAACAGAGCCCAGATCGGAGTTCGTATGAGAAAGCTGCGCCAGTTTTATTCGGCATGCCTCGTTCTCAAAGCCCTCCAGGCTTCTTCCGCGGTCCGCTTAGAGCCAATCTTGGTAGGAACCTTGCTATTGACCTTACGGTCGATACTAACGCTGGTACATAGCCAAATTCAAAAATTGGCCAAGATTGGCTCACACCCACTGTCACTAGACGCGCGACGCTGGAAAATCGAGGCACGGTGGAAGACTAAAAGGTGAAAAGTAGGCCTTCTTGTTATTCGTATAAAATATTTTGTGTAAGCTCTTTTTTCCAAATTCAGTTATTAAAGGATTGGCCTTTGAGGGATCTTTCCAACAAGCCAAACAGAGCCCAGATCGGAGTTCGTATGAGAAATCTGCGCCAGTTTTATGCGGCAGGCCTCGTTCTCAAAGCCCTCCAGGCTTCTTCCGCGGTCCGCTTAGAGCCAATCTAGGTAGGAACCTTGCTATTGACCTTACCGTCAATACTAACGCTGGTACATAGCCAAATTCAAAAATTGGCCAAGATTGGCTCACACCCACTGTCACTAGACGCGCGACGCTGGAAAATCGAGGCACGGTGGAAGACTAAAAGGTGAAAAATAGGCCTTCTTGTTATTCGTATAAAATATTTTGTGTAAGCTCTTTTTTCCAAATTCAGTTATTAAAGGATTGGCCTTTGAGGGATCTTTCCAACAAGCCAAACAGAGCCCAGATCGGAGTTCGTATGAGAAATCTGCGCCAGTTTTATGCGGCAGGCCTCGTTCTCAAAGCCCTCCAGGCTTCTTCCGCGGTCCGCTTAGAGCCAATCTAGGTAGGAACCTTGCTATTGACCTTACGGTCGATACTAACGCTGGTACATAGCCAAATTCAAAAATTGGCCAAGATTGGCTCGCGCCGACTGTCACTAGACGCGCGGCGCTGGAAAATCGAGGCACGGGTGGAAGAAAAAAGGTGAAAAATAGGCCTATATGTAACATATTATTCATATAAAATATTTTGTGCAAGCTCTGTTTTCAATATTCAGTTATTAAAGGATTGGCCTTTGAGGGATCTTTCCAACAAGCCAAACAGAGCCGAGATCGGAGTTCGTATGAGAAATCTGCGCCAGTTTTATGCGGCAGGCCTCGTTCTCAAAGCCCTCCAGGCTTCTTCCGCGGTCCGCTTAGAGCCATTCTTGGTAGGAACCTTGCTATTGACCTTACGTCGATACTAACGCTGGTACAGAGCCAAATTCAAAAATTGGCCAGGATTGGCTCACGCCCACTGTCACTAGACGCGCGACGCTGGAAAATCGAGGCACGGGTGGAAGAAAAAAGGTGGAAATGAGGCCTATATGTAACTTGTTATTCATATAAAATATATTGTGTAAGCACTTTTTTTCAAATTCAGTTCTTAAAGGATTGGCCTTTGAGAGATCTTTCCAACAAGCCAAACAGAGCCCAGATCGGAGTTCGTATGAGAAAGCTGCGCCAGTTTTATTCGGCATGCCTCGTTCTCAAAGCCCTCCAGGCTTCTTCCGCGGTCCGCTTAGAGCCATTCTTGGTAGGAACCTTGCTATTGACCTTACGGTCGATACTAACGCTAGTACAAAGCCAAATTAAAAATTAGCCAGGATTGGCTCACGCCCACTGTCACTAGACGCGCGGCACTGAAAAATCAAGGCACAGGTGGAAGAAAAAAGGTGAAAAATAGGCCTATGTGTAACTTATTATTCGTATAAAATATTTTGTGCAAGCTCTTTTTTCCAAATTCAGTTATTAAAGGATTGGCCTTTGAGGGATCTTTCCAACAAGCCAAACAGAGCCCAGATCGGAGTTCGTATGAGAAATCTGCGCCAGTTTTATGCGGCAGGCCTCGTTCTCAAAGCCCTCCAGGCTTCTTCCGCGGTCCGCTTAGAGCCAATCTAGGTAGGAACCTTGCTATTGACCTTACGGTCGATACTAACGCTGGTACATAGCCAAATTCAAAAATTGGCCAAGATTGGCTCACGCCGACTGTCACTAGACGCGCGGCGCTGGAAAATCGGGGCACGGGTGGAAGAAAAATGGTGGAAATGAGGCCTATATGTAACTTGTTACTTATAAAATATATTGTGTAAGCACTTTTTTCCAAATTCAGTTCTTAAAGGATTGGCCTTTGAGAGATCTTTCCAACAAGCCAAACAGAGCCCAGATCGGAGTTCGTATGAGAAAGCTGCGCCAGTTTTATTCGGCATGCCTCGTTCTCAAAGCCCTCCAGGCTTCTTCCGTGGTCCGCTTAGAGCCATTCTTGGTAGGAACCTTGCTATTGACCTTACGGTCGATACTAACGCTGGTACAGAGCCAAATTAAAAATTGGCCAGGATTGGCTCACGCCCACTGTCACTAGACGCGCGGCACTGAAAAATCGAGGCACGGGTGGAAGAAAAAAGGTGAAAATAGGCCTATATGTAACTTATTAGTCATATAAAATATTTTGTGCAAGCTCTTTTTTCAATATTCAGTTATTAAAGGATTGGCCTTTGAGGGATCTTTCCAACAAGCCAAACAGAGCCCAGATCGGAGTTCGTATGAGAAATCTGTGCCAGTTTTATGCGGCAGGCCTCGTTCTCAAAGCCCTCCAGGCTTCTTCCGCGGTCCGCTTAGAGCCAATCTAGGTAGGAACCTTGCTATTGACCTTACGGTCGATACTAACGCTGGTACATAGCCAAATTCAAAAATTGGCCAAGATTGGCTCACGCCGACTGTCACTAGACGCGCGGCGCTGGAAAATCGAGGCACGGGTGGAAGAAAAAAGGTGGAAATGAGGCCTATATGTAACTTGTTACTTATACAAAATATATTGTGTAAGCATTTTTTTCCAAATTCAGTTCTTAAAAGATTGGCCTTTGAGAGATCTTTCCAACAAGCCAAACAGAGCCCAGATCGGAGTTCGTATGAGAAAGCTGCGCCAGTTTTATTCGGCATGCCTCGTTCTCAAAGCCCTCCAGGCTTCTTCCGTGGTCCGCTTAGAGCCATTCTTGGTAGGAACCTTGCTATTGACCTTACGGTCGATACTAACGCTGGTACATAGCCAAATTCGAAAATTGGCCAAGATTGGCTCACGCCGACTGTCACTTGACGCGCGACGCTGGAAAATCGGGGCATGGGGAAAAATGGTGGAAATGAGGCCTATATGTAACTTGTTATTCAAATAAAATATATTGTGTAAGCACTTTTTTCCAAATTCAGTTCTTAAAGGATTGGCCTTTGAGAGATCTTTCCAACAAGCCAAACAGAGCCCAGATCGGAGTTCGTATGAGAAAGCTGCGCGGCATGCCTCGTTCTCAAAGCCCTCCAGGCTTCTTCCGCGGTCCGCTTAGAGCCAATCTAGGTAGGAACCTTGCTATTGACCTTACGGTCGATACTAACGCTGGTACATAGCCAAATTCAAAAATTGGCCAAGATTGGCTCACGCCGACTGTCACTAGACGCGCGGCGCTGGAAAATCGAGGCACGGGTGGAAGAAAAAAGGTGGAAATGAGGTCTATGTGTAACTTGTTACTTATATAAAATATATTCTGTAAGCACTTTTTTCCAAATTCAGTTCTTAAAGGATTGGCCTTTGAGGGATCTTTCCAACAAGCCAAACAGAGCCCAGATCGGAGTTCGTATGAGAAATCTGTGCCAGTTTTATGCGGCAGGCCTCGTTCTCAAAGCCCTCCAGGCTTCTTCCGCGGTCCGCTTAGAGCCAATCTAGGTAGGAACCTTGCTATTGACCTTACGGTCGATACTAACGCTGGTACATAGCCAAATTCAAAAATTGGCCAAGATTGGCTCACGCCGACTGTCACTAGACGCGCGGCGCTGGAAAATCGAGGCACGGGTGGAAGAAAAAAGGTGGAAATGAGGCCTATATGTAACTTGTTACTTATACAAAATATATTGTGTAAGCATTTTTTTTCCAAATTCAGTTCTTAAAGGATTGGCCTTTGAGAGATCTTTCCAACAAGCCAAACAGAGCCCAGATCGGAGTTCGTATGAGAAAGCTGCGCCAGTTTTATTCGGCATGCCTCGTTCTCAAAGCCCTCCAGGCTTCTTCCGTGGTCCGCTTAGAGCCATTCTTGGTAGGAACCTTGCTATTGACCTTACGGTCGATACTAACGCTGGTACATAGCCAAATTCGAAAATTGGCCAAGATTGGCTCACGCCGACTGTCACTTGACGCGCGACGCTGGAAAATCGGGGCATGGGGAAAAAAGGTGGAAATGAGGCCTATATGTAACTTGTTATTCATATAAAATATATTGTGTAAGCACTTTTTTCCAAATTCAGTTCTTAAAGGATTGGCCTTTGAGAGATCTTTCCAACAAGCCAAACAGAGCCCAGATCGGAGTTCGTATGAGAAAGCTGCGCCAGTTTTATTCGGCATGCCTCGTTCTCAAAGCCCTCCAGGCTTCTTCCGCGGTCCGCTTAGAGCCAATCTAGGTAGGAACCTTGCTATTGACCTTACGGTCGATACTAACGCTGGTACATAGCCAAATTCAAAAATTGGCCAAGATTGGCTCACGCCGACTGTCACTAGACGCGCGGCGCTGGAAAATCGAGGCACGGGTGGAAGAAAAAAGGTGGAAATGAGGCCTATATGTAACTTGTTACTTATATAAAATATATTGTGTAAGCACTTTTTTCCAAATTCAGTTCTTAAAGGATTGGCCTTTGAGAGATCTTTCCAACAAGCCAAACAGAGCCCAGATCGGAGTTCGTATGAGAAAGCTGCGCCAGTTTTATTCGGCATGCCTCGTTCTCAAAGCCCTCCAGGCTTCTTCCGTGGTCCGCTTAGAGCCATTCTTGGTAGGAACCTTGCTATTGACCTTACGGTCGATACTAACGCTGGTACATAGCCAAATTCAAAAATTGGCCAAGATTGGCTCACGCCGACTGTCACTAGACGCGCGGCGCTGGAAAATCGAGGCACGGGTGGAAGAAAAAAGGTGGAAATGAGGCCTATATGTAACTTGTTACTTATATAAAATATATTGTGTAAGCACTTTTTTCCAAATTCAGTTCTTAAAGGATTGGCCTTTGAGAGATCTTTCCAACAAGCCAAACAGAGCCCAGATCGGAGTTCGTATGAGAAAGCTGCGCCAGTTTTATTCGGCATGCCTCGTTCTCAAAGCCCTCCAGGCTTCTTCCGCGGTCCGCTTAGAGCCAATCAAGGTAGGAACCTTGCTATTGACCTTACGGTCGATACTAACGCTGGTACATAGCCAAATTCAAAATTGGCCAAGATTGGCTCACGCCGACTGTCACTTGACGCGCGACGCTGGAAAATCGGGGCACGGGTGGAAGAAAAATGGTGGAAATGAGGCCTATATGTAACTTGTTATTCAAATAAAATATATTGTGTAAGCACTTTTTTCCAAATTCAGTTCTTAAAGGATTGGCCTTTGAGAGATCTTTCCAACAAGCCAAACATAGCCCAGATCAGAGTCCGTATGAGAAAGCTGCGCCAGTTTTATGCGGCAGGCCTCGTTCCCAAAGCCCTACAGGCTTCTTCCGCGGTCCGCTGTTGGTGCTTTCTAGGTGCACATTTTATATGACAAATATGGTGTTCCTAATACTTTATTATGTCATAATTGCTAACAATTAACCCCCATTATCATATATATGCGTAGTTTCTGTATATTCGGAAGATTTACAGGAAACAGGTGAGAATTAAGAGACTACAAGCAAAGAGCAGCCGGAGGCCCGAAGAGCGAGGAAACTGGAGACCGTGCCGGTCGGCACGGCCTTTGTGCCGACCGGCACCGTGGAGGTCGGGCCCAAACTTGAAGCCCACTCGGAGAATATGGAGCCAGAAGAAATATCAGAGTCGGAGTCGGTGAAATCCAGCCCACAACCGAAAGAGACTATAAAGAGGAGATCTTGGTCGCGAAGGAAAGAGGAGGCGAAGGAGAGAGACAGATATACGGAGGTTTTGACCTAGGTTGAAGGTTGTGGCGGCGAAGACGGCGATCACCGATCATCACCACCGAAAAGGAAGATTGTGCCGACCGGCACAACGCCGTGCCGATCGGCACCTGTGGGACCACGCCAAATTCCCGCGTCCTATTGTACCCATGTTCATGTGTTGCAGTATGATACGTGAGTAGATCTCATATTCTCTCCGTGGCGAGGGAAATCTGGTTATGTAACTCTCACACTTACAATACTCTTTTGATGCGTTCAGTCTATGTGATGCTTCGAATTCGTATCTGATCCATACGTGTTTATCACATAGTGCAAGAAACCAGTGGGGAACTATTAACCCTTGTCGTGACAGGATCGGGGCGAACGAAACCACCATGTCTTGTAGAATACTAAACCTATCAATTGACCTATAACCTGAGTTGCATGCCAGTACCCCAAACCATAGGAGAGAATCCTTTCATAACCTTGATACAACCGCAGGCCCTTTCATCTCTAGCTGTTAATCATCCCTTCTCACACACATCTTTTGCCATATTAATTTAGTAGTTTAGATAATAGTTAAAGTCCCGCTTGTTCTCTGTGGATCGATATTAAACCTTGGAATACTCTAAGGGAAAAAGTGCTACAACTGTACACCGTCCTCTTGCGGTATATAAGTGGGTGCGTACAAACGACCAACAAGCACGTTTTCTGGCGCCGTTGCCGGGGAGCAAGCCAGTTCTTTTACTATTTATTTATTCTACTAACCTCTAATCCTCTCTTTTCTAGTTTGTTTCTGTGTTTTCTTTCTGTGTTTTCAGGATGGGTACTCCTGAACCGGCTCATACGGTTAGGGAGCATTCACTACCGTCTCCGGGATTGCTGATTCCACAAACTTCCGATGAGAAAGTCACTGCTTCTTCATACGTTCTCAACCCGACCATCATCAAGATGGTCGAGAACAGCAAATTCTCTGGGACGAAGGACGAGAACCCGTACACACATCTGCAAGATCTAGAAGTTCTCTGTCAGACCTTTAAGCATGAGGGAGTGCCTCAGAATTGGTACAAATGGTTGCTATTTCCATTTTCTCTAGATGGAAGAGCCAAAGAATGGTATAAATCTGCAGCCCGTGAAGCTAAGGGAAACTGGGATAAGCTTGTAGGAAATTTCTGTTTGCATTTCTTCCCGCTTCCAAAGGTGCAGAAACTGAGAAGAGAAGTGGTTAACTTCGAGCAAATGAAAGAAGAGACCCTCACGCAAGCATGGTTACGCTTCAAATCTTTATTGAAGCAAGGCCCCGATTTGGGCATGGATGATAACTTGACTGCTCAGACATTCTACATGTCTCTTGAAGGAACCTCCAGGATGCATTTGGATAGTTCAGCTGGAGGGAGTTTCCTCGACTTGACTGCTACTGCAGGTCTGGATCTTTTGAGTAAGATATCGAAGACTGAAGCTATGCATAAGCATTGGGAAGAATTCCAAGAAGATCCAATTCCCCTTGAAAAGTCGACGCCAGCAAAAGATTCTATGGATTTAAAAGCTAAAGCGGAAAGCTGTACAGTATCCGAAGCGGAATTAACAGTAAGAACAGAAGAACCAGCGCATGGTGATCTGAAAAGACCCAGATTGGAAGAGGTGCCGACCGGCACGATCCCTGTGCCGATCGGCACTAATCAGGCCGCTGTGCCGACCGGCACATCTCTTGTGCCGACCGGCACTCTGAATGCTGTTAAAGGGATTTCCAAAACTGAAGCCGCAATATTAGAGGAGCATGAAAACAGCTTCGTGAATAAATTTCCAAGACCAGTGGGAGATCCAACCTTGAGCAATGCTAAACCATTGGACGAGTTCGAACCGTTGGACTGGATTCCTATAGATTTCAGCTCAAATCTGCTAAGTATGAGGAGAACATATGATCCAAGGTATGCCTCTACTACAGGAGTTCAGTATAACTTCCCTAAAGACACTAGGACTTCGGAAATACTGGACAATGTCGTCATTGGAGAAGTATTGGGGAAGTTATACAAGGACGATATGGAAATTGATCAGATGGAGGTTCAACAAGCGAAGAAGCTATTTGATAGCTGTTTTGTCCCGTCGCCGTATGAAGGATTATGCGGAGTATATGCAGTTGGCCTTACGGAACGAACGGAAGTTGATCCTTACATACCGTGCGAGATCGGATATAGAAGCTTCCCTAAAGCATTATGTGATTTTGGTTCCCGTGTCAGCTTGATGACGTATGAAGCATTCATGGATATGCCCTATGACATAAAAGGAAGATTGCTAGGAACCGAGCTTGAGCTAATCATGGCGGATGGAAGGAGAACTAAACCGCTGGGAGTAATCAAGGATCTGAACATTGAGGTAAAAAAGAATACTATTCCGGCGGATATTTTTGTTCTTGATAAAGGTGAAGTTGGAGTTGAAGATATTATTTTGGGAAGACCTTTCTTAAAGCTTGTACAAGCTGTTATTGATGCTGGAAAAGGTCACCTCAAATTGACTCTGGGCGGAGAGGAAGTCCTCTTTAAATTCGAAGACCCACCCGTCGTTCAAGAAAGTGACGACCCACCCTCTCTCCAAGAGTTCTTTACAGAACGAGATGAAGAAATCAGTACAGGATACTCAGACCCGTTGAATAAGCTATTTGAAGAGTCAGATAGGGAAGAGGCCGAAATCCAAGACGGTGCCGACCGGCACGCCCTCTGTGCCGATCGGCACAGAGGCGGTGCCGACCAGCACGCAGATGAAAATCCTCAATTTGAGCCTTTGGGTAATCTGGATCCTGGTGCAGCACCAGAAGTAGAACAGAAGCCACTTCCTGACGGTCTGAGGTATGAATACTTAGGCAAAGATAAAACTTATCCCGTCATAGTCAATAGTGCCTTGAATGAAGAAGAGACAACACGATTGCTTGCTGTTTTGAGAAAATACAAGAAAGCGATCGGATATTGTCTTGATGATATCAAAGGCGGCGATACCGGAAGCGGAGGCGACCGTGCCGATCGGCATACCGCCGGTGCCGACCGGCACGCCGCCGCACTTTCGCCAATGAGCCCAACTCTGCCATGGGAGAGCAACAGGAGCCTCAACCCCACCGAGGACGATCCAATCGTCTGGTCACACCTGAAGCAACGATGGATGTTGAAGAGTGAAGCGGATGCGTTCAATAGAGAGAAGAAGGAGATGGATGAAGCCCTTCGGAAGAAGGTCAGAGAAGTGCTAGTACGCAAAGGTAAATCCAAGATTGATGAAAGCACACCGGTTTCCGATAGGTATACAATGGATCGACTTCTCGCTATGGAACGTCCTTTGACATATGATGATCTTATCACCTTTGAATCGATCCTTACTGATAGCGAGAAGGAAGAGTTAGACAAAGACTGCTTTCTGACCATCCATAGGTCTCGGCTGAACGACAGAAGGAATCCTGATGGAGGTGCCGACCGGCACGTGCACGGTGCCGATCGGCACAGTGACCCCCACGCATCCTGACCGACTGGGAAGATCTCCAAGAGAAGATTTTGCACAGGAACACCAGAGGTTTTGGATGTAAGTGTTTTTACTGTATGAAAGACCATCAGAGGCAGATTGAGAATTATCTAGCTGACCCTGAATGCATCCCTGCGACCTTCGTCTATGATGATGGCTTTCCCGTTGCTAAAGGACGAATGACACCTAAGGAGATCAATGATGAAATTCAGAGGCGTATTGACAGGGACAATGCTGCACAGAGGAGAGCACGCAACCTGGCAGCTTAGAAGCGTATTTTGCGAGGAACGGCAGGAGTGCCGACCGGCACGGCCCGCGTGCCGATAGGCACGACCTTAAGGTTGTGGATTTTGTCGAGATATCTGATGATTCCTCTGATGACGAGCCAGATCCTAAGCGACCAAAGGAAATAGGGGGAGTTCGGCGTTCCGCTCGTCTTTCTTCCAAGCCAAGAGCACGATATACCTCGGAATCAGTGAGCTATATAGAGACATCTCCTGTGCATGAACATCCATTAGCTAATCTTGTTGCAAAGGATGAAGAAGATCCGGATGAGGATCCGGAAGAAGATTTCGAGGAGGAACCGATGGAAGACGAGCCAGAACCCACTAATGCCGAACCACCCAGTGCAGAGGGAGCTTCAGGAGGCCTTGCAGGAGCTCAAGGCAATTCAGGGCCGCGTTACCAGGAGAACGGCGCCTCGTGCTGATCGGCACGGGCACCGTGCCGACCGGCACCTCGAGGTTCTGACACAAATTCGCCCCTGCGAGATGAGCGCCATGATCGTCCCGCCAACTGTTGCCCTGCAGGAGAAACATCGAACGTCTCTATTACGATATGGAGAGATGCTATAGGCACCATCGGGACATTGATATACGGATTGATGACATGGAGAGCATGGCCGCGGCGGACTACTCTTTCCTCATGAGGAACATTCGAAGCATCTTTAGCATGTTGAGGAGGCATGGCATTTCAGATTAGGTTGGTCTAGTTGTCTTTCTTTTGCAATAGGGACACTGCAAAGTTTGAGTGTGGGGGGATTCGCCCTTACATTTCTTTAGGTCGTTTGCTTCGATTTAGTATGGTTTGAGTTAGTGTGTGAAAGTGTGAGAGTTTTCTTAGAGAGGTTTGAGATGGTGTGCTTAGTTAAGCTTTGAGGTCAAGAATTGTTGCAATGTCTTGAATAAAGTTAGTGTTAGTTGTCGAATCGATGCGTTACCCCATATCCTTGATCTTGTTTTTTTTGACGATCGTTTTGCCAATCTACTTGAGTTCATTGAATAATCGCTTGGCTTTATATATCCACTTTTCGAAAACCCCTTCTATCATCATAAGTTGAAGCATTTAGCTGAGGATTTGATTTTGTGCCTATTACACTAAGCCAAATGAGATGAGAGAAGCCTACACATAAACCTTTTGATAGGAAGACGTCTTTGTCAACTCTTTGCTCTTGATTACGACTAAGCTAGAAGGGAGAAGTTTCATTTGTTCATCTCAGTTTGCTAGCCATCTATCATCAAGTTCTTTCTATCCGAAAAACCGATATTTCATCTTTTCTCCCTCCTCCTTGATACAACCTACAAGCAAATGTGAAGTTTAGACAGATTTCGACCCAAAATATGCTCTGATAGCAGTCTGCAAAAAAAAAAAGAAAAAAAAAGGGGGAAGAAAAAAAGCTAAATTGATCAGGTGCCGACCGGCACAGCGTTGTGCCGATCGGCACAGAAGGAAAAATAAAGAAAAGAGTCAAAAATAAAGATAAAAATGAATATCAGAGGAAGCAGACTGCAACAAGAGTTAAAATTCTAAAAAGATCTGTATATACTTCAGGCTTGATCCCTTCTTAATTCTGTTTCATTCATTCTCGATTGTTTTCTCTTCCCTTGATCCTTGTACTTATATTCTGTATTCTCATGATAAAACTCCCTTTTAGAAGGCATGATGGAGCGAATTGTTGACTTAGTTGTTCTTTCGATTCAATTTGGTTATATTACTTTCCGAGATCCACAAAAGAGCCTTATATTATAGAATAGGAGAGGAAGGAAATACATTTGAGCGATTGAGTGAAGTCTGAAGCTTTTGCATTCTTCTTAAGTGATATGAAGGGAGACAAAATAATTGTTTGATAAGCCTTGTGATTGATTTGGTCGACTCAAGTTCTGAGGTGAAATTGTTTTCAAAAATCGAGAGAAAGTCTTGTGGAGGGATACTAATTGGATGAGATGATTGACGATAGCTGAGTTGGAGACTTGTGAGAGTTTTTGTTTCTTAGCATGACGAAAGCACGGTGATGATTTTCATGATTTGAATTGCTCGAGGACTAGCAATGATTTGAGTGTGGGGGAGCTGTTGGTGCTTTCTAGGTGCACATGTAAGGATCGTGTGACCGAGAGGGGGGGGGGGGTGAATCGGTGCACTCTAGAATCTATTTCCAAACACTTGCACCCAAGCAACTCCTAGCGAGTAGTTCTAGTAACAAGGTAAAGCAGACTAAGGAGTATCCTTAACCTATTAAGCTAGTGCATATAGATAACACAATCATACCACACTAGCAACCTAGCACAAGATAGATAGATAGCGGAAGACTTAAGCTAGGCAAGGCAAGGAACAAGATAACTAGAGATAAGGCAACCAAGATACTAGGCACACTAAGTAGAGTCCTTAGAGCTATTAGATAGGCTATAACAAGTAAGCACACGAGCAAGGCAATCAAGCAAACCTAGTGAAGCTAGTAGGTACCAAGGTAAACACACAAGCAAGATATGAGCACAACTCAAGTACTACAAGCAATCATATGAAGTGCGATAAGTAAATGCGAGAGTAGTAGAGGAGAAGGGATAGAGAATGCTCATGATGTTTTCCCGTGGTCTCGGAAGGATGGCGCCTTCCCCTACTCCACGTTGGGTCACTCCCGCCGGAGTCTCGACCCCGTCCCTCCGCTCGATGGCGATCCCTCCTAGAGCACACTTCACCCTCCGAGTGAAGTCGCGGGCACGTCCCGCCGGGCTCGATCCCGGGTACTCTTCCGGAGGTAAGGCTCCGCACTTGATGCGTGCCAAAGGGCGCTCCACTAGTGATGCTTCTTTCGCACGGGAAGCTCCAAGACCGTGTACAAACTTGTGTCGGCTTCCACACTCTCCTTGGACAGCTCAACACCGACGCCTAACCGGTCTAGGCCTTGCCATAGACCAAGAGTAACAGCTCTAGATGACTCTCTCAAGCCCACACTAGCCTAGAGATCAAAGGATGCAACTTGCTACTCTCTCAAGCACTAGGATCACTCCAAATCCCTCTCAAGTGCTTCACACTTCTTCCTCTTGGCTTCTTGGCAGCACCTCCCCTCTTTCCTGGGTCCAAGAGCACCTCAAAGAGGTAAACAACCGACTATATATAGGCCTCCAACCTCAAACTAGCCGTTGTCCAAAAGTACCCAGTCTGCGTAGGGACCGTACAATGGACCGTATTGTCCGGTCTCCATTCTGACCGTATTGTCCGGTCTCTACCAGACTGGCGTCCGGGGAGTGCTCAAACCAGACCGTATTGTACGGTCCCTAGGACCGTATTGTCCGGTCTCCTTTCTTCATCAGCCAACAGAAACCTCTCCTTCTCTGTTGCTCTTCTCCTGTAAGACCGTATTGTACGGTCTCCACGACCGTATTGTCCGGTCAACTGTCCGGTCTCTATTCTTCCACTTCCAGAAACTTCAGCTTCTTTGTCTGGAATACCCAATAGAGACCGTGCTGTCCGGTCCCTAGGACCGTACTGTCCGGTCAACTGTCCGGTCTCCATTTCTCCATTTCCAGAAACTTCAGCTTCTCTGTCTGGAAATCCTCTGCAGACCGTATTGTACGGTCTCCATGACCGTACTGTCCGGTCTCTTCTGCCTTCGCAGCTTCGATCTTCTTCTTGATCTTCTTCTTCAAGACTTGATCTTCTTGGTTCCTTCAACTCTCTTCTGCCACCCTAGCCCCTGAGAGACTCACCTTGCATCCAATGATCTCTATAACTAGTGTGTACTAAGAGAACCACCTCGAACCCTCTTGATAGTCCGGTTTTTCCTATGGACTCAAGCTAACATCTAACCAAGCAACACCGCTTGGATCTAGCATGTCCTTAGCCTTGATCCATGTCTTCTCCGCGACTCCATCAAGTCCGTTCTTGTGTAGATGAAGGCAACCAATCATCCTTTTCATTAAGTTCATGGTGTATTGGCGTTCACCACCAACGGACGGAGCTTTCTTCATATGTGACCTATAAGATCTCACAAAGCGTGTTAGTCACATTCATGGTTCTCATCCTATCACCAAAACATTCATACCTTGGGGTTTCCCTAGCTCCAATGGTCATGAAGCTTACAATCTCCCCCTTTTTGGTGATGGATGACAACCATGATAAAAATGATCGAGAAGATAAAGAATGTAATGACAAAAGCCAAGATAAAAGCGCAACTCGATCAAGACACTAAACAACAAATATATGATAGAGAGAAAGTTACCTTGTTGATTAGGTCGAGGCAAGTCATAGCTCAAAAGAAGTCACAAGTTAGAGCAAAAACTCATATCACAAGTGAATGAAAGCACATGGAGCTATGACAAGCAAAGATTGCAAGGGGTTTACCTTCATACTTACTTTGTAGAATTCCGCTCCCCCTTGACAAGTGTACCAATCTCAAGATTGTGTGAAGATCGATCATCTTGATCACTTGATCTTCATTCGCACACACTCCCCCTTGAGATGGCATAGCTTCTTCTTCATCACCTCAAGATTGTGTGAAGATCGATCGACTTGATCACTTGATCTTCATTTGTACAAACTCCCCCTTGAGGTGACATCTTCCAACTCATTGTAAGTCCGAACTCTTCTTCCCGTATTCTTCTCCGCTCGAACTCTTCTTCTTCCCGTATTCTTCTCCGCTCGAACTCTTCTCCCCCCGTATTCTTGCTCGATCATTAAGCCCAACTCTTCTCCCCCTTTGGCATCTATCACCCAAAAAGAAATTCTTCCAAGGGAGAAAAGGTTAGTGTAAATGTATGAGACGAGTGGGAAAATGAGTTACTTGATTTTGCGTGAAGCTCCCCCTTGATCCGTGATTCTCCATCTCCCAACAATTATCCCTACACACATTCTCAAAAGAATATTGTCTTGAAGTACATAGGGGTTAGTTGATGATGATGGAAATGTATGAACCCTTAGACTTTGAGCCGCGCAAGTGGATTTAACCTTGGAGCTCAAAAATCTTGGTTCAATGGGCATGAAGCTCATATAGCATTGCTATAAATTCATCATAGGAGGTCATATACTCATATTGTGAATAAGCAACTCCCCCTAGATGGGTGCTCGGCGCCGAGACACTTATGCAAGATGCAAGATGCGAATGCAAGGAATGATAAGTGTACAATGCATGATGCTATAAGGGTAAAACAAGAGAAAGCTAAGAGCGAAGTTACCAACAACAAGTTTTGAGCCCTCCATGAGCTTGATCACAACGAGCCATTCTTCAAAGCCTCGGGAGCCAAGTGCCACCAATCCCAAGCTTAACCCATGCTCATTGCTATCTCAAGAAGGTTAGTCGTCGGTCCTACAAAACAAGAAGAACACACAAAAACAACAACACAAACAAAAACAAGCAAAGTATATATACATATATACATATGTAAGCTCAAGGATATCAAGTGAAGTCGGAGAGGTCGAGAACATTAAGTTCTCCCCGGAGCTTACAAAAGGTCTTCTTGTCAAGTGGCTTGGTGAAGATGTCCGCCAATTGTTCATGAGTCCGAACACCAATCAATTCAATATCCTTCTTGGCCACATGATCTCGAATGAAGTGATGCTTGACTTCAATGTGCTTGGCATGGCCGTGATCACCCTTGTTGAGAGCCATATTGATAGCACTTTCGCTATCACAATAGAGAGGTACTTGCCCATAAGATAATCCATAGTCCAATAGGGTTTGCTTCATGTATAGGAGTTGAGCACAACAAGCACCGGCCGCCAAATATTCCGCCTCCGCCGTAGAGATAGCCACACAATTTTGTTTCTTGGAACTCCATGAGATGAGTGATTGTCCAAGAAATTGGCATCCACCGGAGGTACTCTTTCTGCTCACTTTGCATCCGGCGAAGTCCGAGTCCGCATAGCCAACAAGTCCAAAGTCCGAGCCTTTTGGATACCATAGGCCCATTGTAGGAGTACTCTTGATGTACCTAAGAATTCTTTTCACGGCACTCATATGGGACTCCTTGGGGTTAGCTTGATAACGAGCACAAAGGCACACACTAAACATGATATCCGGTCTAGATGCTGTAAGGTAAAGAAGTGAACCAATCATAGAGCGATAGAGTTTAGGATCCACCGGTATACCTTTTACATCCACATCAAGAGGGACACTTGTAGCCATAGGTGTGTCGTAGGGCTTGGAGTCTTCCATGCCGAATCTCTTAAGAAGATCCCGAGTGTACTTCTCTTGGTAGATGAACGTGCCCTCCTTCATTTGCTTGACTTGAAAACCGAGGAAGACATGAAGTTCACCTATCATGGACATCTCAAACTCTTTCTTCATAAGAGCACGGAACTCATCATTATAGATTTCGTTAGTGGAGCCATAGATGATATCATCAACATAGATTTGACAAACAAAGAGATCATCACCAATATGCTTAGTAAAGAGAGTGTTGTCGATACTACCGATCTTGTAGCCCTTGGTGATGAGATGATCTCGAAGTCGTTCATACCATGCTCTTGGTGCTTGTTTGAGTCCGTAGAGAGCCTTCTTAAGCTTGTACACATGGTCCGGATGCTCGGGGTCCTCGAAGCCGGGAGGTTGCTCTACATAAACTTCTTCATTGATTAGTCCATTGAGAAATGCACTTTTCACATCCATTTGGTGAAGTTTAAAATCAAAATGAGAAGCATAAGCAAGAAGTGTTCTTATAGCCTCAAGACGAGCGACGGGGGCGAAAGTCTCGTCAAAATCGACGCCTTCAACTTGAGAGTAGCCCTTCGCCACAAGTCTTGCCTTGTTCCTCACGATTGCTCCCTTCTCATCTTGCTTGTTCTTGAAGACCCACTTAGCGCCAATGACATTGGATCGCTTGGGCCGCTTCACCAACTTCCAAACATCATTCCTCTTGAAGTTGTTGAGCTCCTCTTGCATGGATAGCACCCACTTGTGATCTTTCAAGGCTTCCTCGATCGTCTTCGGCTCTAGGGTAGAGACAAAAGAGAAATTCTCAACAATGTTAGCTTCATCAACATAATTAGGTTTATATTGACTTCTCCTAGTCTTTATCCCTTGAGAAGGACTCCCAATGATGAGATCACGTGAATGATCCCGAGCAATGGGTTTGTGCTTCCTTGAAGGTTCTTGTCGAGGAGGAGGAGGAGCCGGCGAAGTGTCTTGCGCATCTCTTGCGGCTTGCTCCCTTGAGATGTGAGTGTCTTGTTGTCGAAGAGGTGAACCCGAGCCATCATCTTGAGTTGAAGTAGATTGTGCTTGTTCTTGATTGCTCGGTGAAGCTTGGCTCGTAGATGCATGAGGTGGACTTGATGGCGCTTGTTGCGGTTCGCTTGGAGTAGCTTGACTCGATGCATGTTGCGGTTCGCTTGATGGAGCTTGACTCGAAGATGCTTGTTGCGGATCACTTGAAGGTGCTTGATGTTGTTCACTTGAGGGAGAGCTTGGATTCACTTGAGATGTGCTCGTAGAAGGTCCGCTTGATGAAGTTGTTGGAGGAGGTGTCGGAGGTTCATCTTCACGAGGAATAACTTCACCAATGGGCATGTTCTCCAAAGCTTCCTCCACGGGTTCATCACCTACAATATGAGAAGAAGGAGGGTCTTCTTGAGACCCGTGAGACTCATCAAATTGCACATCATAGGTTTCTTCAACAAAACCGGTAGAGGTGTTGTAAACCCGATAAGCCTTAGCCGAGCCCGAGTAACCGACAAGAATGCCCACATCGGTCCTCTTCTCGAACTTGCCAAGTCTTTCCCTCTTCTTGTAGATGTAGCACTTGCAACCAAACACTCGGAAGTAGGCAACATTCGGTCTTCTCCCAACAATCACTTCATATGGAGTCTTGTTTAGCAACTTGTGAGGATAGATCCGGTTGGAGGTGTAGCATGCGGTGTTGATAGCTTCCGCCCAAAACTTCTCCGGAGTGTTGTACTCATCAAGCATAGCACGAGCAAGAGTGATAAGTGTCTTGTTCTTCCTCTCAACAACACCATTTTGTTGAGGAGTGTATGTAGCCGAGAACTCATGCTTGATGCCAATCTCATCACAATAGTCTTCAATGATAGAGTTTTTGAACTCCGTCCCATTATCACTCCGAATCTTCTTGATGCGATGCCCATACTCATTTTGCACTCTTCTAGCAAACTTCTTGAATATCCCAATTGCTTGTGCCTTGTTCTCAAGAAAGAATACCCAAGTATATCTTGAGTAGTCGTCCACTACCACCAAGCAATAGAGATTCCCACCAATGCTCACATAAGTTGTAGGCCCGAAGAGATCAATGTGTAGGAGCTCAAGAGGTCTTGAAGTTGACAAGAAATTCTTGGATGGATGAGGTGAAGCCACTTGCTTTCCGGCTTGGCATGCACTACATAGCTTGTCCTTCTCAAAGGTGACATCCTTGACTCCTCTCACTAGCTTGTTCTTCATCACACGCTTGAGTTGACCCATACCAATGTGAGCAAGCCTCCGATGCCATAGCCAACCTAGAGCGGACTTAGTGAAGAGACAAGTGCTAGGGGCAACAATGTTAGTCTCAAAATCAACAACATATAGATTATTATGACGAAAGCCCTTGATAGTGAGACCCATAGCATCATTATGAAGAACCACCCCATTAGCATCAAAGTTACAAGAAAAGCCAAGATCACATATTTGAGCAACGGATAGAAGATTGAAGTTTAGGGACTCAACAAGCAATACATTAGAGATAGAGAGGTCATTTGAGATAGCCACCTTACCAAGACCTCTCACCTTGTGCTTGGAGTTGTCCCCAAATGTGACCTTGTCATGATCTTCATTTTCTTCCAAGTTGGTGAAGATGGATGAAGTACCGGTCATGTGTTGAGTGCAACCACTATCCAACACCCAATGTTTGCCACCAATCTTGTAGTTCACCTTGGAAGTAGCCATCAAGCAAAGAGGAGGGTTAGTATCATGAGAATCAATTGACATATCATTTACCTCTTGCTTGCTCTTGATGTAGGCCATAGGAACTCCATTTAGAAAGTCCAAGTCCAATGCATCCAAGGCGTCAATCATTGCCTTGGTGACTCCATTGTGTCTCCACATGGTCCGATCAACACCCATGTGTGTGACATGAGTTCCAAGTTGAAGACCTTGAAACCTTCCCACTTCTCCACTAGCATTGAAGTACTCAAGAATGTTGTAGATTTGATTCTCATAGGATAGTGCCATCAAGATCATGTCCTTGAGAGTCATACCACTAATATCATCATTGAGATCATTTAGAATGTGGACCTTCCTATTGTATGGTAGCATAGAGATCACCGTGTGAATAGCGTGTTCATCACTAATTTGTCTTCTCCTTCAAAAGAGTTCACTCTAGCCACCAAAACAAGAAGCCTCTTCCAACAATCAAGCCAAGACTCCCCATCTTCCCTATAGAACACATCATACATGTCGAAGAGGTGATAGTGAGGCCGATCGGCAAGATCCGGCTCATACAAGATGTAGTATTCTTCAAAGAGGGATGGCAAGACTTCTCTCTTCATGTGATATTCCTTGATAGGCTCCGGCTCATCATCACTAGCACTTGAATAGTCATCATCACAATAGAAGACGGGAACTCTCATCCTTTCTTCTTCCTCATCATCACTTGGGGTCTTGAATGTGTTAGAGAGCAAAGAGCGAGCCCTTCTTCTTGTGACGATCTCAATGACTTGCTCAATTGAATATGACTCAAGCTCAAAGCTCTCAAACTCAATGTGATCACCATACTTGTCCTTGGAAGAGCATCAAGAAACCTCCTAAGGCCTTGACCTTAGTGACTATCCAAAGCTTGTTCTCATTTATCCTCTTGATGAGAGAATCCATCCGAAGAGCAAACTCAACAAGATCTTCATTCGGCTCCATAGAGATGTGATCCAACTCATCACATAGCTTGAGATATCCATCCTCTTGATCCCGAGAAGAAGAACCTTCACCAACACGAGATGATGATTGAGCTTGAGGTAGAGGTTGAGCTTCAATGTGTTGATCTTCACTTGCATGAGATATCCTTGCCCTTCTTGATATCCTCCTCAAAAGAGGAGAGAATAGCAACCACCTCATCATAGGGCATGTTCACAAACTCATCCACTCGAGCAAAAGCAAGAACACCAAACCGCGAGAGTGGTAGAGATCGGATAAGCTTCTTCACAACATGCTTGTGCATAATAGATGGATAGCCTCGTGACATGAGCTTCCTAGCAAGAACATACAAGCGAGATGCGAAGTTAGTGATATCCTCATTATCATTCAAAACAAGCTCATCATACTCATCACGCACATGATAGTAGGAAATGTCATTAAGCACACAATCATAAGGCTCAATCAAGGTAGAGGCGATGGAAGTGTTAGAAACGTCATCATGAGTGGACTCCATTTTCCCACACGCACCATCCCGGTCACGACTCAAGGCGGTAAAGCCCAATAAAGAGCACTTGGCTCTGATACCACTTGTAAGGATCGTGTGACCGAGAGGGGGGGGTGAATGGTCCACTCTAGAATCTATTTCCAAACACTTACACCCAAGCAACTCCTAGCAAGTAGTTCTAGTAACAAGGTAAAGCACACTAAGGAGTATCCTTAACCTATTAAGCTAGTGCATATAGATAACACAATCACACCACACTAGCAACCTAGCACAAGATAGATAGATAGCGCAAGACTTAAGCTAGGTAAGGCAAGGTACAAGATAAATAGAGACAAGGCAACCAAGATACTAGGCACACTAAGTAGAGTCCTTAGAGCTATTAGATAGGCTATAACAAGTAAGCACACGAGCAAGGCAATCAAGCAAACCTAGTGAAGCTAGTAGGTACCAAGGTAAACACACAAGCAAGATAAGAGCACAACTCAAGTACTACAAGCAATCATATGAAGTGCGATAAGTAAATGCGAGTAGTAAAGGAGAAGGGATAGAGAATGCTCATGATGTTTTCCCGTGGTCTCGGAAGGATGGCGCCTTCCCCTACTCCACGTTGGGTCACTCCCGCCGGAGTCTCGACCCCGTCCCTCCGCTCGATGGCGATCCCTCCTAGAGCACACTTCACCCTCCGAGTGAAGTCGCGGGCACGTCCCGCCGGGCTCGATCCCGGGTACTCTTCCGGAGGTAAGGCTCCGCACTTGATGCGTGCCAAAGGGCGCTCCACTAGTGATGCTTCTTTCGCACGGGAAGCTCCAAGACCGTGTACAAACTTGTGTCGACTTCCACAATCTCCTTGGACAGCTCAACACCGACGCCCAACCGGTCTAGGCCTTGCCATAGACCAAGAGTAACAGCCCTAGATGACTCTCTCAAGCCCACACTAGCCTAGAGATCAAAGGATGCAACTTGCTACTCTCTCAAGCACTAGGATCACTCCAAATCCCTCTCAAGTGCTTCACACTTCTTCCTCTTGGCTTCTTGGCAGCACCTCCCCTCTTTCCTGGGTCCAAGAGCACCTCAAAGAGGTAAACAACCGACTATATATAGGCCTCCAACCTCAAACTAGCCGTTGTCCAAAAGTACCCAGTCTGCGTAGGGACCGTACAATGGACCGTATTGTCCGGTCTCCATTCTGACCGTATTGTCCGGTCTCTACCAGACTGGCGTCCGGGGAGTGCTCAAACCAGACCGTATTGTACGGTCCCTAGGACCGTATTGTCCGGTCTCCATTCTTCATCAGCCAACAGAAACTTCTCCTTCTCTGTTGCTCTTCTCCTGTAAGACCGTATTGTACGGTCTCCACGACCGTATTGTCCGGTCAACTGTCCGGTCTCTTCTTCTTCCACTTCCAGAAACTTCAGCTTCTCTGTCTGGAATACCCAATAGAGACCGTACTGTCCGGTCCCTAGGACCGTACTGTCCGGTCAACTGTCCGGTCTCCATTTCTCCATTTCCAGAAACTTCAGCTTCTCTGTCTGGAAATCCTCTGCAGACCGTATTGTACGGTCTCCATGACCGTACTGTCCGGTCTCTTCTGCCTTCGCAGCTTCGATCTTCTCTTGATCTTCTTCTTCAAGACTTGATCTTCTTGGTTCCTTCAACTCTCTTCTGCCACCCTAGCCCCTGAGAGACTCACCATGCATCCAATGATCTCTATAACTAGTGTGTACCAAGAGAACCACCTCGAACCCTCTTGATAGTCCGGTTTTTCCTATGGACTCAAGCTAACATCTAACCAAGCAACACCCGCTTGGATCTAGCATGTCCTTAGCCTTGATCCATGTCTTCTCCGCGACTCCATCAAGTCCGTTCTTGTGTAGATGAAGGCAACCAATCATCCTTGTCAATAAGTTCACCACCAACGGACGGAGCTTTCTTCATATGTGACCTATAAGATCTCACAAAGAGTGTTAGTCACATTCATGGTTCTCATCCTATCACCAAAACATTCATACCTTGGGGTTTCCCTAGCTCCAATGGTCATGAAGCTTACAATACTGGTTCGGGCCTCCCGGAGGATAATACCCTACGTCCAGTGTGTATCGCGTTGAATATGGTGGTGTATGATGTGTGTGTTCTGCCTCTCATCTCATCAGAGGGTTACATGTATATTTATAGTCCTGTTACCGCCTCTAGGAGTCCTTGCCTTGTTCTACAAGACTTCTGATCTGTAGTAACAGATTCGGAGTCTATCTACAAGTTTCCTTTCGTACGATACAAGTCTTCGGAAAATACCAAACTAAATCTTCGGGAATATCTGAAAAATGGGGTACGACACAACTGAAACCTGAAATTCTCCCGGCATTCTCGGCTGACATCTTATGTTGGTCGGGAATTCTGATGCAGCCATGACGTACCGATACATCTGTCACTCTGTCGCAGAAATATGCCTGTGCAGTGCAATGGCCTCGCCGCTCCATCTGAGCCCTTGATTCTCCGATCAGGCCCCGCGCGTGATGTGGCGCCCTCCACGGTGGATCCACTGGCACCGCCTGCGTGTCAAACGGACGCGAGCAGCGGCCCGTCCCCTATAAATACTCTCTCCCCTTCCCTCACCTGCGCACACTATCTTCATCGACCCATTAAACAAAGACAAGCCAGCCTCCTGCTCCCTCCAGCTCAGATCCGACGAGCTCCGAGCCTTCAAATGGCGGTCAAGGTCTACGTCGGGTAAGAACTCGCACCACCCATTTCGTCTTGCATCCGATGATGAAAGTCGCCTAGTTTCCCTAGCTTTTTGTTCCTGATCATGGTGTTGTCGTCAGACATGGTTGGTTCTGAATTTGAGTAGTTATGAAAATTGGTCACAATTCGTAAACCATTCCTGTGCTAATTTTTTTTATCAGAAATGTTCTGTTCTTTCAGCGCCATAGACTTCTAGATGTTTTCAGTTTAGATCACTGTCCAGGATCGATGAACTTGAGGCAGTTGGGAGGTTTAGGCTCGTGAATAATTATCTATTATCTGTCAATGTCTCAGTCATGGTAGTGGGTTTTCTCCCCTCCCTGACGAAACTGAATAGGACTGCTCCAAACGGTGGTAGGAGCTTTCATCCAGCGCTAATGCATGCTGCACCGGCCCCTTAACTTAACAAAAATTATTTCCTCTTGTCGCTGGAAATGCTGCTGATATATTTGCGCCCGGCGGTGGTGAAAGGACTTGACTTAATTTTTGTTTTCTTGCGATGACTCGTACTTCTTTTATACTAGTCACTTGGAAAGATATTAGTGGTCAATCATCACCGAAGTTGACTTGTTAGGCTTTGTGTAGAAAAAGAAACTTTGGGAAACATTTTATTTTGTGAGATGTATCCTATCTTTACCAATCCCTTGTTCCTTCCAGTTGAAAGTGCAACTGGTCATGACTTTCAGAGGGGGTCTGACAGCTAGTGAAAAAATCGTGCTGGCAATGGATATTCTTATTATACTGCAAGTTAGAGTAGATTACGCATTTACGCTAAGTAAAACACACATTTTAAATAACTGAACCAAAGGTTAATTTATCAAGTTCAAGAAGGCACCTGTATGTTACGTTAGAACTGGCTTGTAATTACAGCTAAATAATAATATTCATTATTTTTCATTCAAAAATAAATTCATAATTCACTTTTTTCCTTTTGCTGTCAATATGTATCAGTTAAGCGTAAATGGAAAACATAACCAAATTCTGAAAATTGGCCTAAACATACAGGCAATTTGTGATCTTTTTTGTTACCACCTACTCCCTTGTTTTTCTTCCTTAGTTTGCTTTTTAGATAAAAAGTTGTCCCAATGTCATACATTAAAAACCAAAGGAAATATTAAAGGGATTTTAGTGTGTCCTACTCTCTTTTTTTTCTTAAGGTGCACGTTTCATCAGTTTGATGAGCTGCACTGCAACGCAAGCTGAACAAAGTTAAAGTTAAAATTCCTTTCATTTTCGTTTGGATAACTAAAATTATGGATTGCCTCACTTTCTTTTCATGGCAATATTCATCGATTGTCAGTGCTTCTAACATATACAATTTTCTATTACTTTTTTAGTGCCATTCGCGGTACTCAAGCTTCTAGAATGTTTTCTATTAAAGTCTTAGTGTCATTACTCTTGAAGAATGCAGTGCCTTAATTGAAATGTACTGCCTTTTTGTTTATGGCCAATTATGAAATCCACAATGCCCTTTTCTGTGATGTGGATTTTCCACTACAACAGTATAATCCCCCTGTCTTCTGATGGGCATCCATGATCAACAATTTTGCATCCAAAACCAAGCAGTTCACAGCTAATATCCAAATAAGATGTCCATATAATTCATTGGGTTTGTCTTAATATCTGAATGTAAACGCAATTCATCAAGAAACATCGAGCATTTCTATGACCCTTCAGAGGATGCCACAAGTTGTCTAGTACCCTTTTTTTTCTTTTGAAAAGTTGATCGTTTCTCGGTGCATGCATACTGTTACTGCCAAACAACATTTTATTTGTCAGTCAACATCACATCTCTTTTGCTGAAGTCGCATCTATAAACAACCACCATAATATCGTTTGATATATGTGATAATTCACTGTTTTTAAGTTTTTCTGTCTGAATGGGATCGTCCAACTACCCAAAAAGTGAGACCATCTAGAAGCCTTTGAATAAAAGATGGGAAACACTTTTTTTTTGGTTCCTAGTAAACCTTTTCACCTAAATACCTGATTGACACTCGAAATTAAATTATGAGTAATTTTCGCCTCCAGATTAGCTTATTTCTTTAGTTTTAATCTTGAAGGACAATAAGATGAACTGGTATCCGTATGAAAACTTTGCTGAACTAGTTGGGCAATATAGGTTATAGGTGTCAATTTGTGGATATATGTTGTGTCATCTTTTTTTTTCTCTCTCTATCAACTTGGACCTCTGATACGATTTGGCTTTATATGATGATCTTATTATTTCTGTGTATAAGCTTCGTTCTGTTCCTACATTCTCGAAAAAAGCTTCGTTCTGTTCATCAAGGTTCCTAAATGTTAATTACGTGTTCAGTGAAAGTAGCAATGCTCTCAGTGTTGAATCGTTTTAGTTCTTGCGCATCCATCGTTAAAGCAGTGATGTCATTTTTCGATAGGTTTTACTCCACGTACGGACATGTTGCCAAACTAGCTGAGGAGATCAAGAAAGGCGCTGCCTCTGTCGAAGGCGTCGAAGTGAAAGTATGGCAGGTTAGTCTCAACAACCATGTGGTTTCGATGCTTGTCAAGGACTATAATCTACTAACGTGTTTATGAGTCCGGAATGATTCACTCAGCGTCATGACATTCTTAGTTCCTCGCGGCAATCAATTCCGGTTTACTTTCTTTTCTCTGCTTCTGATGTAGAACCGCATAAATAAATTAAACCTTACAAGGTTTTTCTTTCTTTTTTCCCTGCTTACCGTCCAAAGGTACCTGAAATTCTGTCTGAAGAGGTGCTGGGCAAGATGGGCGCGCCACCGAAGACCGACGTTCCGGTGATCACGCCGCAGGAGCTCGCGGAGGCCGACGGCATCCTCTTCGGGTTCCCCACGCGGTTCGGCATGATGGCCAGCCAGATGAAGGCGTTCTTCGACGCCACCGGCGGGCTGTGGGCGGGAGCAGAGCCTGGCTGGCAAGCCCGCCGGCGCGTCTTCTTCAGCACCGGCACCCAGGGCGGCGGGCAGGAGACCACGCCGTGAGTCACACACCTTGCATCGCACGAACTGATCACGTCACGAAACAGACGGGAAAAGCCGGTGATTTATCCTGACGATTTTTTATTTCTCGGTCAGGCTGACGGCGGTGACGCAGCTGACGCACCACGGGATGGTGTTCGTGCCTGTGGGCTACACGTTCGGCGCCAAGCTGTTCGACATGGAGTCGGTGCACGGCGGCAGCCCATACCGCGCGGGCACGTTCGCCGGGGACGGCTCGCGGTGGCCGACGGAGGTGGAGCTGGAGCACGCCTTCCACCAGGGCAAGTACTTCGCCGGCGTCGCCAAGAAGCTCAAGGGCGCCGCCGCCTGATCATCGCGTCGTCTCTACATACGTACGCGCCGGTGCAGAATCTAGCCATCCTCGTGGAACTTTGCTAATTTATTTAGTCTGCACGACGGCGCGTGATACGCCGATGTTGTTGTGGTTTCGATTGAACTGGTTGTGAATTTGGTACGGGGATTGTGAATTTGTGTTTGATATCATCATGTCCTTCTGTTTTTTTTCCTGAGCTAAAATGGCATGTGCTCTGCCTTGCCATTATGGAAGAAGAGATACAAAATTGTCCAGTCCATGTAGATAAAAAAACGCAACGCATTTCCAACGGTGCAAAAGAAACAACCACGGTGACACAAACACATGCCCGCTCAACGGTCCTATGACATCCACGGATGTGTCGTCGATCAATGGCCTATTGTCTTCACCGGAGAAGACAATGGTGGAGGGTGTACCATGGCTCGCCACCAAGGAGGACAACGGTGTCCCCGTCGCCAAAGATCGGCAAGAAGCCAAGCTTTTGCATGAAACCCCTCACACCACTAGCCGTGTGGACAGTAAACACTGATGCCTTGTCATGCCGCCCTAGAATAACCATCCCGCCACAAAGCTCCCCAAGGGCCATATGTGGGGGAAAGACAGATCCAACAAGGGGAGGGGAGATGCAACGGAGGGGAGGCCAGTGTGAATGCCATGTCGTTACACAGATCCCAAACCCTAGATTCACCGTAATGGGAAAAGACCCCTCCTGTAGCTCCAGCCTTCCCCTGGCCGATTCCGGCTACCACTATGCCGTAGCCTCCGTGGACGCTGTTGCGGCGCTCGGTCATCTGGGCGACAGCGGCGCTCGGTCATCTGGGCGCCTAGTTAGTCAACGCTTGCTTCTCCACGGCGCTGCTCCCGAAGACGGTAGTCGTGTGGTTGTTGCGCCATGCCGAAGCGCGGCTGCTCTGCCATGCCGTCGTGCGTCGCACCACCATGATACCATCATGTGCGCCCAATTGCACCAAGAAGAGCTCCGTCCCACCAACACCCACCTGCTCCAGCCACTAGCACTCCGTTTGACGGCGGGTAGCTCCTCACCATTCCACACCTCCACCAAAGCTCCGATCATTGTGTCTAGGTCCCATCGCCTGGCTCCATGACCCCCCCCCCCCCCACCCCCACCCCCCCAACATGTTACGGAGAAGGCCACCAACCTCCCCGCGATGACCTGGTGGTCGCTCACCACCATCTCTAGCTGCCATCCGCCACGATATATATCCCAACGTAGATCCGGCCGCCGTGAGGTCCAAAAGCAACAAAATCCCTGATGCGGACTATAGAACTTGATTCGAGGACGAATCATGTTGAAGAGGGGGAGAATGATGCGGATATCCCTATCAGCTACAACAAAGACGATGAAGCTGAGATTAATCATGATTCACATGTTAGGCCGAGGTGTTCAGCGAATTACAACTCCTTTAAACATGATATTTGGAAAGAGAATGAAGTGAAGCTTCCAATGAATCAAATGGCACCAGATTTGATGGCTGCTAAGGAAAGCTATGCCAATTTTATTGAGCGGCGTACAATCTGTCCCCAACGACGAGGTATACTTGCTTATAAGAGTTTATGTGTTGCTCAACATGAAAGGAACGTATCCAGATTATCAATGACCTTTCAAGGACGTGGCACACATATATCTCCATGTTATAGACCGAATCAAACAAATCTTGGAAGGAGGAAAGAAGAAAGGAAAGGTTTTATTCGTTTCGGTTTTGTTTTCAAGCCACCCTGACAGGCTGGATTAAAAATGCCATAGCCGATGCATACGAAGTCCAATTGAGGCATGTGAGTACTCCATGGAAAGATAATTTGACGTACTTTCAGATGGATGTGGTCCCACAATCAGATTCTTCGTGAGGCTGTTGCAGTTTGCAAAACAAGTCGACGGTTTTACAGATTAGTTTCCAGTTTTGAGTCCATGTAATCTTTAGTGTGATTTTACTTTCCTTTTGAGTCATAGAGAGTCTCTACATAGTTTAGAGGTCATGTACACGTGAGGGGGGACCAGAATATCAAACAATATGTTTAGTTTTCGTGAGAAATAAACTCAGAAACGTCACCATGTTTCGGTGATCCTATCCTGGTTGATTGTTCCAGAATTTCGATGCTAGAAATTCGTGCTTGTTGCGCAGGGCTTTTTCTGAAGATTTGGTTCTGTTCTTCATTAGTGTGTGGGCTTGATTCTCTTTTGGATCAAGATCACGTGCTGACCTTCAATTGGTCTCAATTCTGGTTCGTGTGATTCGTTGCACGGGTCAGATTGTTATCGACGTCAAGTGCTCTCGCTGCTGCATATTGATTGTACCACGAAAGATCGGGCCAGCCAGCGTAATCGATCACATCTCAAGGTGCGATCCGTATCATCTGGTGTCAGTTTGCTAAGGTTGATCGTGGTACGTATCTTTGCTGTTCTGAATTTTCTTGAAGATTGCAATGGATTATTCTATTGTGCGTTGTGAGGAGGATCCGCTGAAGAACCAAGCTGGTGTATGTGCTATACTTGGTGCAATGTTGGTAACACGACATGTGCAACTATAGTGGATCCTTGCTGCCTTCATAATTTTGCAAGTCAAACATTTGTTGACGCATTCAGATTGCAAACAACGTCGCATCCTCAGCCATACAGAGTGAAGTGGCTAGGCTCATATGTGCAGATCACACATCAAGTTAAGGTAAAATTTTTATAGGTGGATGTTCAGATTATGCTATGTTGGATGTTATGCCTATGCACATGAAAGTATGCTCCCTTGTTATTGGAAAACCATGGACTGATCAGCATGCTTGGCTGCGAGTTTTTCTGTCCTCTCGTGTTAAATTCTCTTTCCAGCATAAGGGAGAACAACATTTTATTTATGCATATTCACATGAGCAATATTTTGAAGATCGCCATAAGCGTGATCAATCTTTCATTGCTGTCCATGAGAAGAAAGCAACATGCAGCTAGTACTCAAATTTCAGTTTGCTCAATAGAAAGGGCTGATGTATTACAGGTTATGAAATCTTCTAGTGCATTTGTTGATGAAGGTGATGCACCAAAATCTGGTTTGAATATGATGCTGAAAAAGGCCAAAGGAGTGGATGAAGTTTCAGTAGAGAAGGGACAGCGATGGAGTATTTTTCAGTCTCAATGCAAGATTAAACAGAGGTCTTGCAAAGTGATTATTGATGGTGGCAGCTACACCAATGCAATTAGCAAGGAACTTGTGCAGTGTTTGGGGCTGTCCACGTGGCGGCATCCTCAACCACATCATGTGGAGTGGCTGTACAATTCTGGTAGGCTGAAAATTACTCACAAAGTGCAAGTATCTTTCTCTATTGGTGATTATAAAGACAAGGTGATTTGTGATGTCGTTCCAATGGATGCTTGTCAATTATTATTGGGAAGACCGTGGCAGTATGACCATGATGCTATTCATAGTGGCAGGTCCAATCATTTTTCTTTTATGCATCAAGGGAAGCGGCATATTCTGAAACCTATGGTCGAGAAAGCAATTCAAGTAGATGAGCTAACAGCATGCAACATGGAGGTTCAGTGTAAGAAACATCATGAAAGTAAGTTGCAGCATGTTGAATTCCGATCATCTAATTGCTGTACAACTGGCACGAGTCGAGGACGACTCGTTTTGAAGAAAGGGAGTATGATGCGGACTATAGAACTTGATTCGAGGACGAATCATGTTGAAGAGGGGGAGAATGATGCGGATATCCCTATCAGCTACAACAAAGACGATGAAGCTGAGATTAATCATGATTCACATGTTAGGCCGAGGTGTTCAGCGAATTACAACTCCTTTAAACATGATATTTGGAAAGAGAATGAAGTGAAGCTTCCAATGAATCAAATGGCACCAGATTTGATGGCTGCTAAGGAAAGCTATGCCAATTTTATTGAGCGGCGTACAATCTGTCCCCAACGACGAGGTATACTTGCTTATAAGAGTTTATGTGTTGCTCAACATGAAAGGAACGTATCCAGATTATCAATGACCTTTCAAGGACGTGGCACACATATATCTCCATGTTATAGACCGAATCAAACAAATCTTGGAAGGAGGAAAGAAGAAAGGAAAGGTTTTATTCGTTTCGGTTTTGGTTTCAAGCCACCCTGACAGGCTGGATTAAAAATGCCATAGCCGATGCATACGAAGTCCAATTGAGGCATGTGAGTACTCCATGGAAAGATAATTTGACGTACTTTCAGATGGATGTGGTCCCACAATCAGATTCTTCGTGAGGCTGTTGCAGTTTGCAAAACAAGTCGACGGTTTTACAGATTAGTTTCCAGTTTTGAGTCCATGTAATCTTTAGTGTGATTTTACTTTCCTTTTGAGTCATAGAGAGTCTCTACATAGTTTAGAGGTCATGTACACGTGAGGGGGGACCAGAATATCAAACAATATGTTTAGTTTTCGTGAGAAATAAACTCAGAAACGTCACCATGTTTCGGTGATCCTATCCTGGTCGATTGTTCCAGAATTTCGATGCTAGAAATTCGTGCTTGTTGCGCAGGGCTTTTTCTGAAGATTTGGTTCTGTTCTTCATTAGTGTGTGGGCTTGATTCTCTTTTGGATCAAGATCACGTGCTGACCTTCAATTGGTCTCAATTCTGGTTCGTGTGATTCGTTGCACGGGTCAGATTGTTATCGACGTCAAGTGCTCTCGCTGCTGCATATTGATTGTACCACGAAAGATCGGGCCAGCCAGCGTAGATCGATCACATCTCAAGGTGCGATCCGTATCATCTGGTGTCAGTTTGCTAAGGTTGATCGTGGTACGTATCTTTGCTGTTCTGAATTTTCTTGAAGATTGCAATGGATTATTCTATTGTGCGTTGTGAGGAGGATCCGCTGAAGGAACCAAGCTGGTGTATGTGCTATACTCGGTGCAATGTTGGTAACACGACATGTGCAACTATAGTGGATCCTTGCTGCCTTCATAATTTTGCAAGTCAAACATTTGTTGACGCATTCAGATTGCAAACAACGTCGCATCCTCAGCCATACAGAGTGAAGTGGCTAGGCTCATATGTGCAGATCACACATCAAGTTAAGGTAAAATTTTTATAGGTGGATGTTCAGATTATGCTATGTTGGATGTTATGCCTATGCACATGAAAGTATGCTCCCTTGTTATTGGAAAACCATGGACTGATCAGCATGCTTGGCTGCGAGTTTTTCTGTCCTCTCGTGTTAAATTCTCTTTCCAGCATAAGGGAGAACAACATTTTATTTATGCATATTCACATGAGCAATATTTTGAAGATCGCCATAAGCGTGATCAATCTTTCATTGCTGTCCATGAGAAGAAGCAACATGCAGCTAGTACTCAAATTTCAGTTTGCTCAATAGAAAGGGCTGATGTATTACAGGTTATGAAATCTTCTAGTGCATTTGTTGATGAAGGTGATGCACCAAAATCTGGTTTGAATATGATGCTGAAAAAGGCCAAAGGAGTGGATGAAGTTTCAGTAGAGAAGGGACAGCGATGGAGTATTTTTCAGTCTCAATGCAAGATTAAACAGAGGTCTTGCAAAGTGATTATTGATGGTGGCAGCTACACCAATGCAATTAGCAAGGAACTTGTGCAGTGTTTGGGGCTGTCCACGTGGCGGCATCCTCAACCACATCATGTGGAGTGGCTGTACAATTCTGGTAGGCTGAAAATTACTCACAAAGTGCAAGTATCTTTCTCTATTGGTGATTATAAAGACAAGGTGATTTGTGATGTCGTTCCAATGGATGCTTGTCAATTATTATTGGGAAGACCGTGGCAGTATGACCATGATGCTATTCACAGTGGCAGGTCCAATCATTTTTCTTTTATGCATCAAGGGAAGCGGCATATTCTGAAACCTATGGTCGAGAAAGCAATTCAAGTAGATGAGCTAACAGCATGCAACATGGAGGTTCAGTGTACGAAACATCATGAAAGTAAGTTGCAGCATGTTGAATTCCGATCATCTAATTGCTGTACAACTGGCACGAGTCGAGGACGAGCTCGTTTTGAAGAAAGGGAGTATGATGCGGACTATAGAACTTGATTCGAGGACGAATCATGTTGAAGAGGGGGAGAATGATGCGGATATCCCTATCAGCTACAACAAAGACGATGAAGCTGAGATTAATCATGATTCACATGTTAGGCCGAGGTGTTCAGCGAATTACAACTCCTTAAACATGATATTTGGAAAGAGAATGAAGTGAAGCTTCCAATGAATCAAATGGCACCAGATTTGATGGCTGCTATGGAAAGCTATGCCAATTTTATTGAGCGGCGTACAATCTGTCCCCAACGACGAGGTATACTTGCTTATAAGAGTTTATGTGTTGCTCAACATGAAAGGAACGTATCCAGATTATCAATGACCTTTCAAGGACGTGGCACACATATATCTCCATGTTATAGACCGAATCAAACAAATCTTGGAAGGAGGAAAGAAGAAAGGAAAGGTTTTATTCGTTTCGGTTTTGGTTTCAAGCCACCCTGACAGGCTGGATTAAAAATGCCATAGCCGATGCATACGAAGTCCAATTGAGGCATGTGAGTACTCCATGGAAAGATAATTTGACGTACTTTCAGATGGATGTGGTCCCACAATCAGATTCTTCGTGAGGCTGTTGCAGTTTGCAAAACAAGTCGACGGTTTTACAGATTAGTTTCCAGTTTTGAGTCCATGTAATCTTTAGTGTGATTTTACTTTCCTTTTGAGTCATAGAGAGTCTCTACATAGTTTAGAGGTCATGTACACGTGAGGGGGGACCAGAATATCAAACAATATGTTTAGTTTTCGTGAGAAATAAACTCAGAAACGTCACCATGTTTCGGTGATCCTATCCTGGTCGATTGTTCCAGAATTTCGATGCTAGAAATTCGTGCTTGTTGAGCAGGGCTTTTTCTGAAGATTCGGTTCTGTTCTTCATTAGTGTGTGGGCTTGATTCTCTCTTGGATCAAGATCACGTGCTGACCTTCAATTGGTCTCACTTCTGGTTCGTGTGATTCGTTGCACGGGTCAGATTGTTATCGACGTCAAGTGCTCTCGCTGCTGCATATTGATTGTACCACGAAAGATCGGGCCAGCCAGCGTAGATCGATCACATCTCAAGGTTCGATCCGTATCATCTGGTATCAGTTTGCTAAGGTTGATCGTGGTACGTATCTTTGCTGTTCTGAATTTTCTTGAAGATTGCAATGGATTATTCTATTGAGCATTGTGAGGAGGATCCGCTGAAGGAACCAAGCTGGTGTATGTGCTATACTCGGTGCAATGTTGGTAACACGACATGTGCAACTATAGTGGATCCTTGCTGCCTTCATAATTTTGCAAGTCAAACATTTGTTGACGCATTCAGATTGCAAACAACGTCGCATCCTCAGCCATACAGAGTGAAGTGGCTAGGCTCATATGTGCAGATCACACATCAAGTTAAGGTAAAATTTTTGATAGGTGGATGTTCAGATTATGCTATGTTTGATGTTATGCCTATGCACATGAAAGTATGCTCCCTTGTTATTGGAAAACCATGGACTGATCAGCATGCTTGGCTGCGAGTTTTTCTGTCCTCTCGTGTTAAATTCTCTTTCCAGCATAAGGGAGAACAACATTTTATTTATGCATATTCACATGAGCAATATTTTGAAGATCGCCATAAGCGTGATCAATCTTTCATTGCTGTCCATGAGAAGAAGCAACATGCAGCTAGTACTCAAATTTCAGTTTGCTCAATAGAAAGGGCTGATGTATTACAGGTTATGAAATCTTCTAGTGCATTTGTTGATGAAGGTGATGCACCAAATCTGGTTTGAATATGATGCTGAAAAAGGCCAAAGGAGTGGATGAAGTTTCAGTAGAGAAGGGACAGCGATGGAGTATTTTTCAGTCTCAATGCAAGATTAAACAGAGGTCTTGCAAAGTGATTATTGATGGTGGCAGCTACACCAATGCAATTAGCAAGGAACTTGTGCAGTGTTTGGGGCTGTCCACGTGGCGGCATCCTCAACCACATCATGTGGAGTGGCTGTACAATTCTGGTAGGCTGAAAATTACTCACAAAGTGCAAGTATCTTTCTCTATTGGTGATTATAAAGACAAGGTGATTTGTGATGTCGTTCCAATGGATGCTTGTCAATTATTATTGGGAAGACCGTGGCAGTATGACCATGATGCTATTCATAGTGGCAGGTCCAATCATTTTTCTTTTATGCATCAAGGGAAGCGGCATATTCTGAAACCTATGGTCGAGAAAGCAATTCAAGTAGATGAGCTAACAGCATGCAACATGGAGGTTCAGTGTACGAAACATCATGAAAGTAAGTTGCAGCATGTTGAATTCCGATCATCTAATTGCTGTACAACTGGCACGAGTCGAGGACGACTCGTTTTGAAGAAAGGGAGTATGATGCGGACTATAGAACTTGATTCGAGGACGAATCATGTTGAAGAGGGGGAGAATGATGCGGATATCCCTATCAGCTACAACAAAGACGATGAAGCTGAGATTAATCATGATTCACATGTTAGGCCGAGGTGTTCAGCGAATTACAACTCCTTTAAACATGATATTTGGAAAGAGAATGAAGTGAAGCTTCCAATGAATCAAATGGCACCAGATTTGATGGCTGCTATGGAAAGCTATGCCAATTTTATTGAGCGGCGTACAATCTGTCCCCAACGACGAGGTATACTTGCTTATAAGAGTTTATGTGTTGCTCAACATGAAAGGAACGTATCCAGATTATCAATGACCTTTCAAGGACGTGGCACACATATATCTCCATGTTATAGACCGAATCAAACAAATCTTGGAAGGAGGAAAGAAGAAAGGAAAGGTTTTATTCGTTTCGGTTTTGGTTTCAAGCCACCCTGACAGGCTGGATTAAAAATGCCATAGCCGATGCATACGAAGTCCAATTGAGGCATGTGAGTACTCCATGGAAAGATAATTTGACGTACTTTCAGATGGATGTGGTCCCACAATTAGATTCTTCGTGAGGCTGTTGCAGTTTGCAAAACAAGTCGACGGTTTTACAGATTAGTTTCCAGTTTTGAGTCCATGTAATCTTTAGTGTGATTTTACTTTCCTTTTGAGTCATAGAGAGTCTCTACATAGTTTAGAGGTCATGTACACGTGAGGGGGGACCAGAATATCAAACAATATGTTTAGTTTTCGTGAGAAATAAACTCAGAAACGTCACCATGTTTCGGTGATCCTATCCTGGTCGATTGTTCCAGAATTTCGATGCTAGAAATTCGTGCTTGTTGCCAGGGCTTGTTCTGAAGATTTGGTTCTGTTCTTCATTATTGTGTGGGCTTGATTCTCTTTTGGATCAAGATCACGTGCTGACCTTCAATTGGTCTCACTTCTGGTTCGTGTGATTCGTTGCACGGGTCAGATTGTTATCGACGTCAAGTGCTCTCGCTGCTGCATATTGATTGTACCACGAAAGATCGGGCCAGCCAGCGTAGATCGATCACATCTCAAGGTGCGATCCGTATCAATCCCCCCCCCCCCCTCTCTTTTGCTTCGTTGCTACCCGCTCGCTCACTTAAGCGGTGGGGCTAGGGGTTTAGTAGTACCTCGTGTCACATGAATAGATTGAGGTACATAGAGGCTATATGTTTCGCTTTTACTATCGGTTGAGATGTTTCTTTTTGTATTTCATTTTCAATCTTTTCTTTTAGTGGGTCATGTGATCATTTCATTTTTTTAAAGCAGAGACGGAGCTTAGTGACGGGTGGCCATGCCCCCTCCCCCCCCCCCCCCCCCCCCCCCCCCCCCAAAAAAAAGAAATAGTAAAAGTCCTTTGATTGAACAGTAAAGTAGGCATTGTTCATTTTTCTTTTTTGACATCAAAATAGGTATTGTTCATGTCATTTGTTGATGCTCCGCACTGTTTAAATGGACCTTCAGTTTGCAGCCCCCCTAACAGGTACTATTTTGATGGACCTTCTTGCCCATCAAAATAGTTTGTTCATTTTTCTTTAAACGGGCAGGGCCGTGAAAAGTTTACACTTTGCAGTTCCCATTCGAACCAATACAATGAAATATTGCGAACGAGCCGTAGCTTGGTTTGTGAAGCGCGCTCAGTGGAGCGCCCACCGCCCGCGTTCGAGTGCCGCTCGGCGCGGGTTTTCGCACCGGGGCTGTGCCCCATAATAAAATCTATGCAGGCCTCTCTCGCATGGAACCACGGGGCGAGCGACGCGCCCGTCGCCTACGGGATCAGGAGTGGTCTCGGTGATCTTCAGAAGGACGCGGTCTTCGTATCTGAGTGTAGTTGTAGGTCTGGTAGTACTCTTGGGGTGTGTGTGGTGTGCGTGTGTAGGGTGGTGTGTGTTTGAGTATGAACAGACGCTACAGCTGTACCCAGATGAGAGGCCATAAAAAAAAAATACAATGAAATATTAACAGTAGCAGTATTGTTTTGCAAATTTGGTTTCATCATTCTCTTCTGTCCCTGTCTCCACAAGACCACAACAATAGTCTACCCCAGAAAAAGAAATCCATAGTAACAAATATTTGAAAAGACTTGCATCCTATTCAATTTTTAAATCCAAGCCTTCCCTCTTCTCCTTTCTTCAGGGAGCAATCCAAACACACGTATCAAATTCAAATTTCACTTTGACTGCCCCCCGTATTTCCGTTGGAAAAAAATCGCTTTGGCACAACACATTGTTTGATCGTTCGTCTCAAAATTTACTTTAAGCACGAGTTGTACACTGCTTGATTAGCACACAACACAGACGTACCTGCCTAGCCAGCTAACTTGCTACTACACATGTATCCGTCTTGAGAGGCTCCGGGTATCTCTACCGAAACGTGCCCCTAAATGTTGGGTGCCAGAACTCCGGCGCCGTCTCATTCGCCACCGTGTAGGTGCTGGCTACCGGGACGAGGCACAGCCCTCGACTGCGCAGGTCCTTCTTCGCCTCACCATCCTTCGCCTTACTGGAACCCTGGTTAATTCAGAAGAAAATCCAATATTACAGAGATGTAAGCCAGTAGACATGTCCACGTCACCTAGGGGCAGGTGCCTATAGTCGAGTAATGTTACGTCTTCAAAATGTTTTACAAGATTTTCACAAAAAGTTTTACAGTTGAGTAGATATACCTGTTGTTTCTGTGGCTGCACAGGGCGCCGTCCACACCTCAGGTAAGGAGAGCTCAGGGACTGAAGAGCAGAAGGAAGAGCAATAGCTAGAGTTACACAACTTGTACAGACCGAGAATTTGTTCCATGATTTGGTTGAAAGTGAGCTACATAAACTCGCATACTTACAGCCACTTGATCGTGAAGGAACTTGATATATTCGGTGGCCTCGTGAAGAACCGATGCAGTATCCGTCTGAAAACGCGGTCGCACTGATCAGAAAATGATGTAAGACGATTCGTATCAACTTACAGATGGACTAGATGTTGATTTTGATCGATCTGAGAAAATCTTGCGAGTGAGATACAGAACAAGAAACAGATAACAGAGAAAAGTTCAGGCAAGTGAAGAGAGGAACTGATGCAGAAAGCGCGGAGAGGAACCTTTCCGAAAGGCGAGACGAGTTGCTGGAGCGCGGTGATTCTGTCCCCGAGCTTCTCTTTCCTCACCTGCGGAGAAGAATTGAAAAGCCATGCATCATAATTCTGTTGATGATAGCTAACAAGACTCAAGAGTGTGTGGCTAGCTTGATCGATCGCTAAATGCTAACTGATCGAGCTGGAAAAGATGGGAGAATGATCGAGCCGGAAAAAGATGTTACTAGCTGCTATCACTGGTTGGCTTGGTGCACACCTTGAAGGTCGGCAAAGAGGACGGTATCTCGATCCGGGGCTTTTTCGCCGCCGCAGGCGAGCCTGCAGGAACGCTCGATCTTCTCGTCACCGAGGAGCAAGCCTCCTGAACACCACCTATATCGGACTGCACCAGAAGCCGAGTCAGAAGAAGCCCTGGACATGCACTAGGTGAAGGCGCATCATGCTAAAATCATGTCCAGTACCTTGAGGCATTTGGACTCTTCTAGTGCCTGCGAGAGAATCGGCGGCGGCTGCTGCTGCTGCGGGAACGGCGACTTCATCATCGGCATGTCGCCGCAGCTCCTGGCCGTGGCCGAGCTGGAGAACTGGTTTTCCGCGAACAGGGACGTCGCGCTCCGCGGTGCAGCTGCCGCCGGCGCCGTGCCGTCGACGTCGTAGTCGTACCGGGCCTGTGCGTGTGGGTGTGGCGGTGTCTGGTCGAGCAGGAAGTGGCTGCCCGCCGCGTCGCCGTGCAGTTGGAGCAACGCGTTGAAGCTAGCGGTGCCCGCTCCCCCGCCCCTGCTTTGCCATACATGCGAGAGCATTGAGAGGAGTATGGTTTTGTGCGTAGAGTGCGACGTGCCATATATATTCATCATCGTGCCAAGAACGCAGAACGCGCCGCGAGTTGATCGAGATTCCACTTACATGTAGGCTGGCGTCCAATCCATGTGAGGATCAGCCAGGAAGGAGGAGGACGACGACGACGAGGCGACACCGCCGTGCAAACTTGGCTGGAAAACTGTGGAAGCCTCACTAGTCGCCGACTTGGCGGTGTCCGTGTTGTCCGTCACCGGAGCCGTCGTCGAGCAGGCTGACGCGCCGTGGGTCGTTATTGCGTAACTCCATCCTTCGTCTGCCATGGACGTCGAGAGCGCCAGCTAGCTAGACGGACGCCAGCGCCATGGTGCAGGGCGTAGTAGTGGAATCTCTGCTTATTGAGACGAATAGGAATTCGGTCTGTATTTATTTTGCTGGCTAAACGTTAACGTGATGGACGCGGACGCGGCAGGATGGATGGCTGGCTTAGAGCGTCCCCAACAAGGAGCTAAGAGACAGCATATATAGTATTTTACTAGAAAAGAGAAGGAAAGAGAGTGCTGCTAGCTCTTGTTCAAGAGCTAACTCTTAGCATAAATGAGCTACTTCTATGCGGATCCCACACATAAAAATATCATAAAACATGATCTAAGAGCTAGTAGCTGATTCTAACCATTGGACACGCTCTTAGGACAGAGGGCACAGGGGGGTTGACCTTTAGGCGGAGAAGCTGCTACTGTGCGCTCGTTTTACATAGACGCACTCACTATATATGGTCGTGAAGGCCCTTACTTTTTCCTTATTTGGATTGGAGCGGTAGCCTTTTTCATGTGCGCGTGAAAGCATGCGGCTCACGATATACTAGTCGTCAAGCACAACCATGCACAAGTCACGACTCACGAGTCACGAGTGCCTCTCGGCGCGTCCCGGCAGGCCAGCCGGGGCCGACCATTTTCCGGCCGTAATCACTGGTCAGAGTCCCGGAGCCGAAAGAGACCGTCGCCGCTGCCTGCACCGCCCGTCCAATATGGCGGTGACCTCCCACTCTGCAGCTCGGCTGGTGCACTGGAGTATAGCGAGCCCGATAGTCGTCTCATCTACTGGGTTTATGGTTTGACCTTAAACACGCCACACATTTAAGTCGTCGTGGAATCTGGACTTGTTTGACAAACTCAGAAAAAAAAAAGCGCGGTAGACCCGAACGCGCCCACTTGCCGATGTCTTCGTCAGTACCGATCGAGCGTGGACTGACCCCCGAACGAGCTAGCTAGCTAGGCTTTGTTCGATCTGGAGCAGGTCTTGACGGGCTCGATCTCTTGGAGTCAGATCGTCAACGAGAACCGCGTGGCATATGCAAGTCAAGACAGGCACTTTGCACAAGATAACCGCGTAGCCGATCGAAGGTGACAGACGAAAGGAGACCGACGAATCATCATCAACTGATTAACTACGTACTGCCACAAACGTCACGGCGCGACACAGACGAGGTTAGTTACGAGCACGACGCAACTGCAATGCGAAAGCTGCCAGCTGCTTGGTTAGTTACTTGACTTCAGTGCTTAATTTAACCGACACAATTTGACGATACGATCATACGTCTCCGGAGCATAACAGCCTTATGGTTGGTCCAGTGGAGTTTAAGATTGCGTAACAACTGTAGACTTTCCGAGGACCTGTTCCTGCCATGCATAAGGGGCTGCCAACGAACCTTGTACTGTTGTGCTTATCGTCTCTCTGAGACTAGAATAAATCTCTTCTAAACGTGAATATCTGGGTGCACATCAGTCTTTCTGGCTTGATCTCTGTTTTGACTCAACAGCTCCATTTGTTTGAGGTCAACCATTTGTTAAGTAATGTCTGGCAGCCGAATTGCTTAGAACTTTCAAGTTTTGATTAGTGCCAGCTAGATAAAAAAAAACTCGACCTGCCGGGGGTAAGACCGCCCCCGACGGCATTTTGCTAAGGAGAAAAGCCTCTCACGCAGGCCGAGAAAACCCCCGAACCCCCTCCCCGATCCTACACAGGGACTCAGCTGGCCGTTGTGAGTTTCGGCGCGAGTCTTAACCATGTGCGTTGCCCGGGAAGAGCGAGGGGATTTTTTTTCACTGCAGCAAAGCTCATGCCGCAGCCGGGAATCGAACCCGGGCTGACAGAGCAAAGCTCCGGAGCCCTCTGGCTCTAGCCACTCGGGTGCTCCCGGCGTTGGCTAGTGCCAGCTAGATACATCTAAAGATGTGAGCCTGATTTTTTGTTTTCCGTTTCTCGAGACTGAAGCAGAATTCTTCCTCTTATTGAAATACTTCTACGTGCTAAGGCACGTTCTCGAAAAAACAAACTGGAGCAGAACTAGTATATGCTCTTACTAAAGATTTTTCCAAATCAACATCAGGAAACAAGAAACAAAATACAGTAATGTTTAAGTGAAATGTCCGTCCTCGAAGCTTCATGAGCTTGACTAGCACTAGAAGGGAAAAAAAACTTTTAGCACATCTCTGATTCTTTGAGGATGTGATGCGAGTTGACATGTTTTGCAAATTAGTCAACACCTACAAGACTCATGCTCCAGGTGCGGACTAATAGTGGTAGCCTGACTAGTGACTAGCACGCGGTGACGATTGAGCATGCACGCACTTGAAGACCCAAAACGCGATCGGCGTGTGTGAAAGAGGAACGAAACCACCATGATCCTCCTGTCCATGGCGTTGGGTCGGCCTTGGGCTACCGGAAATAGTGATGGAAGCGGCCCATTTCTGGTAGCCCAACTCTGTGGCAAAGAGGAACGAAACCACCATGAGATCCTCCTCCTGTCCATGGAGTGACTGAGGTGGAGGCAGTAGACATGGTCACCCTGGGGTTTGGGATGGCCGGCGAATAAGGTTTGGTGCGGGCAACCTTTTGAGAGAGAGAGAGAGTGAGTGAGTTTATATTGGTTGGAGGGTTTTGTTGAATTGTTGGGTCTGAGTTGATGCAAAGAAAGCCCTTAAATCAGAAGTGTCTGTATTTTTCCTCTTCATGTTTCCTCGACAGTATGCAGGTACAAGGCTCGAGCTAGGAGTCACTACACCACGGTCCCATTTTACGACCTATATTAGCTACCGATGATCAGTCGCTAAAAGTAGACAGTGAGGGCTTTGTGGATTCATGATTATTTGTGGATTAGCGCTAATTGGAGCATAATTGTTTATGTATTTAACTGTTTTGCAACGGACGGTGGGTCAGTAAATCTTACAAGGCACCGACTCACTATGAGTCGGTAATTCTTCATCTTTAGCGACTGACTGTGAGTCGGTAAACATATGTGGGTTTTTACCGACACCACTTACTCAATAGGTCGGCAAAGATATTTACCGACCTATGGTGAGTCGTTAAAGCAGCTTTTAGAACTGATAGTGAGTTGCTAATAATGGACCGTGGTGTAGTGAGTTAGGCACACATTTTCGTGGTATTTTTTGACCTATTTGGGAAAGCACATGGAAATCGATGGGCTATTTCAACCAAAACTGTGGTGAGGTGGGATGGTTTTTGCAACAAGTTATGAGGGGAAATATCAAACTAGGACCAAGTTATGGGGTGAGATTTACAATTAAGCCAATAGTATACCTTGTATCACATTTGCGTACGGAAGAAACTGATGTTATGGCATTCTTTGAGCATTGTTCAGACTTCAGCTTTTTAGTTTAGAGGATGTTCATATCACAACGTCAATTTAGACTATATAAATAGTGGATCCAACGAAGCGGCAGCGAGTGCTTTGAAAATTAAATACACAGTATAACTATCAACCCTTTGCTGGTAGCTTAGTAATCAAACAATTTTCCCTAATATGAGAGGGTGACACTTGTCGGCTATGCATCCCAAGGTTTGCAATTTCGGAAAAAAAACCGTTAAAAAAAGTCTAAAAAACCAGACAGTTTACTGTTTTGCTACAAAACACTGTGTTGGTTTTAGCTAAAGACCAGCCGGTTTTGCTACCCCGAGCGGACCGGTTTTCCCAAAAACCGACCGGTTTTTGAAAACATTGATGCCTCCTATCAACGTGTTCACAAAGAACAAAATACCTTTTCAATTTCCTCGCACGCCAGTACGTCCCCGAATTCAAAAGGTCAATGAGCCCTAACATTTTACTCTGGAAACACACACGCACAATTTCGAAAAATGAAAAAACACATACACACAAAAAAAGAATATAAATAAAATCCTAAAATATTCAGTTTCAACTCCCGTCCTTGAGCGACCGATGACTTGTTTTTTTGATGCGAGCGCGACAAGCAACACAGCTGCTACATGCCTACATCAAGCCACTAGCGACAGGGTCCTCCCCGCAGACCGAGGCACTAGCTTTGTACGCACTCTTCGCGGCCAGGAATCGCAGGCCCACCACGCCACCGGACCCCGCGTTTCCTCCCTCCCCCTTCCATTCCGCCGCGTCGGCTGCCTTCCCGGCGTTCCAGAAGCTCCGCCCTTGACCGCACACCTCGGCTCGACCGCGCCGCCGCGCCAGCCTGAGGCTAGGGTTTCCAGCGCCGCGGCGGGGCGATGGCGCTGGAGCTGAGCCTGGCGGCCGCGCCGCCCGCGGGTGGGCTTGCGCCGCCGCCGCCCCCGCCCGGGAAGGAGCAGCAGGTGGCCGGTGTCGGCATCCTGCTGCAGATCTCCATGCTCGTGCTCTCCTTCGTGCTGGGCCACGTCCTCCGCCGCCACCGGTTCTACTACCTCCCCGAGGCCAGCGCCTCGCTCCTCATCGGTACGTACCAGCGCCAAATCCCTGCCTTCATCTGACCTTGAGACTGAAACCCTAGCTCCCGAGCTGCTTTGCCTGGACAGTGATCGGAAGTAGGATGCTTGAGTGGGCCAGTCCGGGGGAATGACTTGAGGGGCCTGTGTAACTGGGGTAGGAAGTTCAGGATTGTTTCAGGCTGAAATGTGCAGCAGAATGGGTATGAATTGAGAAACGCACATGCTCGACACATTCAGGAATCAGGACTAAGAATTTAGATGCTTCCGGATTTTGTTCAGCATGGCATTCAGTTGTCTGCAGAATTCGAGTCTGTGTCAGTCGTAAAATTGTTCACTCATGTGCTATTCGTCCAGTAGTATGTTTGTTCGTCAGCATGCTGATTAGTTCGTAAATACTTACATGAAGAGCTTCTTAAGTCAGTTTCCATTGAACTCTGAACTCTGATGTCTATGCTCAGTTCTGCATCTCAGCCAACTTTCCGATGGCAACTCGTTTTGTCTTCTTTTGTCAGATATTTATATGTAACTTCTATGTTGATCAATATTAGACCTAAATAGCACCATTTCTTTTGGCCTTAAGCTTGCACATGGTTTCCTATGTCCTCGTGTCAGCAGCTGAACATTTGTTGGACAAAACATATTAGTAAGTTACAGCTGTTGCATTCTGGCATTCATGATACCACCGCATGTCCCAAAATTTCACAAAAGATGAATTTCAGTATATATATATTTTTTGTAATTCTTATTGAATCTGTCAAATGGAAAAATCAGCATCATGATTAGATTTATTAGGGATACCAGATGCGAATTAAAATTAAATGTGCGATCGTCCCGTGCTTATAATGATTAACGCCCAACTTCCCTGAGGGGATCAGCAATAGCTGTTGCTGTTCATACACTGGGAGACTTGTGCTTCTGTGAAATCAGCTCGGATAATTTAGTCAAACGGTACATCAACATAAACTAATTGAGATCTTCTGTTCATAATTTGTATCTTCCTAAATTTGAGGTTCTGTTTGTATTGGTTCTGTAGTATTCATTGCATTTTGGTCATGAATATGCTGGGCATTCTTTAACTATGGAGATGTAATTGTAGGTCTCGTTGTTGGCGGCCTTGCTAATATTTCAAATACAGAGACCAACACTAGGTTCGTATTGAATTTGCAGTTTGATTTACTTTAGATATTCCACAACCTGTTTGGTGTCTACTGCAGTATAGCATTATAGATGTGTACACAGTGTAATCATGGTCAGAACAATGATGTCTTGTTCACTTGGCTTTGCAGGACGTGGTTCAACTTTCACGAAGAGTTCTTTTTCTTGTTCTTATTGCCTCCAATAATATTATATCCTTTTTCCAACCTTTCTTTTAGCATTTTTTATTTATGTAATGGAAACATTGTTTATTACCTCTCCTACTGATTATTCATAAATCATCCTCATCCATACTGTAATACTTCTTTTTTCGAATAATAAATTTGGATCCCTTGACTTTAATATACCCAATCAGGATTCAGCCTGTCTCCGGTAAGTACTCTACAACAGCTGCAGTTTTTCTTTTATCAAAGGTGCTTGTTTGAAAATATTTAATTGGTTTACAGAAACCATTCTTTGCAAACTTTGGGGCAATTGTAACTTTCGCCATTCTCGGGACATTCATCGCTTCTATTGTCACCGGAGTTCTTGTGTAAGTAATTCGCAAACTGTGCTTGCTATTTCTTTATTTTTGGAATCGCATCCTGTGAGTCTGTTCATTATCGGATTGCAGCTATCTTGGCGGGCTGACATTTCTAATGTACAAACTTCCACTCGTTGAATGTCTTATGTTCGGTGCACTTATATCTGCAACCGACCCTGTCACAGTGCTATCCATATTTCAGGTACCCGGTTTTGTTTCCTTATGTCATTCTTTAACCTATAATCATCTGTTATTTTGCTGTAAATCATTCATTAGATTGAGATTTTTTTGGCCTTTACATCATTTTATATGTTATCTGTTATCTTGTTATAAGGAGGAAATTCAAAACTTGGTTATGAATTTACCCGCAAATAACTAAATCATCTATGTTGTACCTCCTCATTGAGTTACTGCTAAACTAAAATGCTAGTTTATACAATTCCATCTCATATAGCAAACTAAGCTGAAGTGCTCGATGAACAAGAAACGGTTTGAACACTGCATGTCCTATCTGGACAGTTAAGGCTCTTCTGGAAAGGAACAACTCATATCCCATCTATCTCAGTAGGTGATAAAATCCTGGTCACATTATTTGATAACTAAGTGTCATACCCATCTTTTCTAGTTGTCCGTTTCAACTAAAAAAAGATACAGTTGTCAGTAGAAGCTTACCTTTCATCATAACAAGTGGTGAACATGTTGTAGATGTCATGTAACACCATGAACTTTTGCTGATACGCTATTTTGAACATTGTAGATGTCATTTAACATTGCTCCAGTCCTTCATTATCATTGTCTGTTACCTATTGCCCAGATTTTACTTGCACATTTCTTGAAGGAAGTGAAGCAAACTTGTGGCTTTGTGAATGCTTTCATAAACTAATAGTATGTAACCCTTGAATTTGTATCTTTTCAGGAACTAGGCAGTGATGTTAACTTGTACGCTTTGGTGTTTGGAGAATCTGTTTTAAATGATGCGGTCTGTTTTTAATTGTTTTCCAGTTCCCACAAAATAGTTGGTGCTCATTACTTCATTGCGCTTATCGCTAACTTTGTTTCTTCCTGTTTGGAAAGGGCAGATGGCAATCTCTCTTTACAGGTTTGCTTCTAGCAATGATCTGTTACATCTTCTCTAAACCATGTGTTTATTGCTTATGTATGTACTTTTCGCCAGGACAATGTCATCAGTCAGAAGTCATGCAGCAGCCGGGGAGAACTTTTTTATGATGATTCTTCAGTTCCTAGAGACCTTTGTTGGCTCTTTGTCATCAGGTCTCACTGCTTCTCAATATTGTCTGTTCACTTGTTACTTTGCTACATGGCTCGAAAGTTACTGAGCTTGTCTCATCCATAATTGTTGATGCTATTGGACTCTGGAATGTCATCTTGAAATTTTTACTACTGGCAAATCTCCATTTCATCCACATTTTGCAGCCTGGTTGGTGTCCTGTTGAACCTAACAATAAGCAATATACAAATTATCTAGGTGCAAATTGCACTCTCAACCGAATCTGCTGCATCTTCTGTATGTTTACCATTTCACAGTGGGCATTGGTACATAGCCATTTTGCCAACATACTATGTTATGAAACTAGAAAGTATATTCTTATTTGTCATGTTTTAAAATTTTGATAACACGTATTTCCTTTGAAATGTCATGAGTCAGATAATTTCCATTCTTTTTGGTTTTCTGTTATTTACTGACCCCTGCAGTCACTTGGGTCTGTTTGTTTAGGCTGAAGCTTTTGGGCTTATGGCTCAAATGCTACTTCTCTGGCTTTTGGCTTCAGGTTGTTGGGTTTTTGCTATTGGCTTTTGTACAAACTGTTAGTTTCTTGGCAAACCTATATCCAGCTTAAATGCAAAATATTAATTTCCTCGTAATCAAGATTTTCAGCTTTTCAAAAGCCAGCTGAATAGCTGGGTTGTTTGTTTCAGCTTCTGGCTTTTGACTATAATGGGAATATATATACTCTACGGTATCCTCAGAAGCCAGCAAAAGCTGAAACAAACAGAGCCGTATTTTAACAACACTAGGTTTGATTTATGATGGTATTGGATTATACTATTGAGTGTTTAATGGTTAAGTTGTTTGGCGATCAGCTATTTTAACTACACTGAATGCATATAATCTTATCACTGCTAATATACTAGGAGAAGCTCTCTAAAGACTCCACTCATATCTGACTTTCACCTCTTAGGGATGGATTTGTTTCTAGGCATTAACATTTTAACCTTTATTAAGTCACTTTGACCAAATTGTTTGTCTGTCTTTATTCATTCATCGGATTGTATAACCATTTATTTCTTGATTTGCAGGCGTTGGAGTTGGATTTATCTCTGCTCTTATATCCTTTTCCTAATACTTAAATGCAAAATATTCATTCCATCATAAGAATGCCATACAGTATGCACTGTTCTTTATTATCGAACTGTTCTAGTGAAATTTGCATCTACTTTGCATCACGTTATTTTTCCCGTTCTCCCTATTGGCGGCCATCTAATTTCTTGATGTTCAACATGCATTACTTTTCTTATCATCTGATGCTTTTGAGTTGTATTGTGCATTGATTTGACTTGTGATCTTGTGAGACCTTGACCACTTGCTACCTATTCAAGTATGCTGGATTGGACGTTGACAAGTATGTCAAATCAGGCTTTCTTTTTCAGTTTTCATGAATTTGACGGAATTAATATGTTCTAATGCCAATTTTGTGGGCTTATTTACTATTACAGTCTCCACAACTTGGAGTGCTGCCTTTTCGTTCTCTTTCCTTATTTCTCGTAAGTAAATTTTTAAACTTAATCTATTCAACTTTTTCAGGAGAGTTGTTTGATTAAATTTTGTTTATAGGTATATGTTAGCAGAAGGACTGGGCTTGTCAGGGATTGTTTCTATATTATTCACTGGGATGGTAGGCACTGTGCAAATTATTGTATCAACCATTCATGTTTGTACTGATGCTATGCCTGACATGTATTAGTCATTTACTCTCAGGTTATGAAGCATTATACATACTCCAATCTTTCTGAAAATTCACAGCGTTTTGTTTCCGCATTTTTCCACTTACTGTCATCTTTGGCAGAAACATTTGTGTAAGCATCAGGAGCACTCATTGCTATGTATAATGCCTAATTGGAAGCTATAACCTTGCTCTTTGCTCCTTATTGACTGTTCCTGATTTTTAATTCAGCTTCATTTATATGGGCTTCGATATTGCCATGGAAGAACATAGCTGGTCACATGTCGGCTTCATATTCTTCTCAATTGTATCCTTAAAAGTTTTTTCGTTTCTTTATTAAAAAGTTAAAATAATCAATGCCTGTGGCCTTTGAATTTGTTGGATTTAAGTTTGGTTCCTTGACTTACTCAAAAACAGATATTCATAGTTGTTGCAAGGTACTTCTACAACCTTCTTTTGCAACTGTAGTAGTTAGTCGGAGCATAGCCGTATTTCTATAATTGTTAATCTGAGTTATGAAAGATTCATGGTTTATTGCTGTGAAATGTTCATGCTGATAAGGTAGACTCATGCATTATCATTGTTCATCTATGGCCATCCGTTATGCTCCAGGAAGATGATATGTTTTAAAAATGAAATCCTTTTAATCATGCTAAGCCTCCATGCACAGAACAAATACTCTGCAAGTCCTACACTTTCTTTCGTCAAGTATTTTATGTCCAGTATTTTGAGTAATGTTTTATTTTGGTATTTGTTGTGTACAGATAAACTGATGCATTTTTTATTGTATAGGGCAGCAAATGTCTTTTCTTGTGCATACTTGGTTAATATGTCTCGGCCAGAACATCGCCGTATACCTTTAAAGCATCAGAAAGCACTTTGGTTTAGTGGTGAGTACTGCTACTGATGCACATTGTACTATACATGATTCAAATTCTTATGAAACGAACCATTATTCTTTGGACAAATAGGGCTGAGAGGGGCCATGGCTTTTGCACTGGCTCTCCAATCTGTGCATGAACTGCCTGAGGGACATGGAAAGACGATATTCACGACCACCACAGCCATTGTTGTTTTAACGGTACTTGCTTATATCTCAACTCCTTTTCTTGCAGTATAGAATTTTTGTACTCTAGACAATGCATTATTAAGGAACTCCGCTATGCGTCCGATATTGATGTCCATTGTGGGAGCCAGTGACGGAGATGTGAAAATTTAAGCACCGGGCGGACACATCGTGGTTGGAACCAAGGATTGAAATCTCGAAAAAAACCGGAAAAACCTAAACCGATCGGTTACCGATTGTGCTAAAGTACACAGGTTCGGTTTTTACCAAAAACCGGACGTCCGACGAGACCGAGCCGGACCGATAAGTCCGGTTATCGCGATAACCAGACCGGTTTGGTTGGTTATGTAAACCATGGTTGGAACGTAGTCGGATGACATATTTGGACTACAGCAATTTCCATAATTAAGCTATGGATTGGAATCCCATTATTTTTTCTTCAGTTGCCATGCTACAGCACACTCTTGACATTTTTAATACAATATTACGCGTTCTGTAGCAGTGAATCATACTTTTTTGTCAAGCAAATTAAATTTTCTATGCAACAGTCTGCAGATATGGACTTCCAAAAACTGCTAAGTTGTGTGATAGTTTGTACCATGTGTAGGATCAACACAATATTATTTCACATCCACTATCCAGCTTTGAATGATTGACTACTCTGCATCATGCAGGTACTTCTTATTGGTGGATCAACGGGAACAATGCTAGAAGCTTTGGATGTTGTTGGTGATGACATCGCATCAATTGAAGTAAGCCTTGTCTACACAATTCATCTCTTTTCTGCAAAGGGTGTCGATATTCTGAGGGTACTGTTCAAATTTGACATTTCTATATTTGACAATTCTCAGAATTATGAAGACAACAATGGTTACATTCCTCCTAGTTATGAAGAAGGTACTTCATCTGGGGGAGGGTTGAGAATGAAACTGAAGGAGTTCCACAAAAGGTATCTGTTCTGTGTTTTTGTTTGCTTAAGAAGTCATAACTATGAAAAAAGTATGTTAATCTTCTGAAATGGTGGTACAGCACGACGTCATTCAGTGCCCTTGACAAGAACTATTTGACTCCATTTTTTACAAGTCAGACCGATGATGACGATGAGTTCAGTGAGTATCTTATTTCCGGAACAAATGTGTAGTGCATGAGGGCTCACATAGAACAATGAATTTATTATCCGTCTGCAGTTTGCACTTATGTGTCATGATTATCTTCTTTCCCTAGTCTGTATGTTGTCCATTTAGTTTGCACTTCATGGTCTGCTTAATTCTGTTTAGAAACCAACTTATATTTCCACTGTGATTGGTCTATGGCAGGTGATCAACCACAAAATCAAAGACGAGGATTCTATGATCAATAGCAGAATTTGAGGTTATATTTGTTAAGCTATTTACACGGAGCAGACTTGACGGCACTACAGCTGCTGTGATTTGGTTGAACCAAACATATAAACAAACACTTTGTCTTAGTGGATTAGCATATGGTAGGGCATAGATGTATACCTTAGGATAGAAATCATAAGGCCTAAATCAACTCTCCTCTGATATGGATAGCCGTGGATGTATATATTTGTATGTCTCCTTGAAACATGGTGGAGCGGAGTTCAAAAGCAAAGCATTGATGCGAAAATTGTCTGAACATATATAATACTTAATTTCGTGCTGTGTTAATAATATCCAGATCTTACCATTGGTGTATACTATGTCTGGTAGAAAACAAGTAATGTGGACTATGATTCCTTGTGTTATGAGATAATGAAGCAACTGGTATTTTGTGACTTCGCAGATTTCCAAGGGCCCCAGAAATAGTACTGGCGTAGTGCTTGTTCCGAATCCTGGGGGACTTGCTTAAGCCATAGTATTGCTTCTGCCATGAATAAATGGAAGTTCATGTGACTACACTAAAACTCTGCAGTGCTTGAACCGTGCAAAATAAACAGCTACTTCGGGAAACCACAGAAAATTGAGAACAAGTGTTGTCACTCATTTTTCCCGCACGCCCTTATAGCTCACATACGATGCACGTTAATCACCGGTTCTCTATTATTCATGAGTAAAGTGCACAGAAGGTTGGATGGAGTAAATATTCGTGTTCTCGCCATAGCCCCGAAGGCCAAGTTATGAAGAACAGTTTTGCTAGGGGGGAGATGCAATTGTCGATCTTAAATGAGCAGCTTGAGCTTGGCTCGCTTAGGCTCGAGCTTGATTTGCTTAGAGCTCGAATCAAGCTTTTAGCGAGCCGAATTAGAAGGGAATTCTAAGCTCTAGCTAGTTATCCGGTGAGGTTAACTCCATCCGGTCAGTATCGTAAAGATAACGCAGTTGATGTTTGATGGACGATTGCCAGGACTGCTTTTTATCCGCTCTTTTATTACAAAGCAAAATCCTGAGTAAATGAAAAAAAAAACACCTCTGGCCCTACTTCATTCTGGTGCTGTTGCCTCGTGCATGAGGACTCTAAACTTGTCCAAGTGATCCGCCCGCAAGCAAATGGCAACGGACACGCTCCCGTCTCCATCCGCGGTCGGGAGGATGGACGCCACACCCTCCTTGGCAATGCCGGCGCGGCCCATGAACACTGGGCGGCCCCAACCAAAGTCAGCGTCATGGACGGGCAGGCGAACCCAGCTGGTGACGGAAAGGTTGTACCAGTAGGTGGCGACCCGGCGCCGGTCGATTGCCGAGAGTTCTTCCGGCCGCTGCTGGTCCAGGTAGTCCAGCGCCGAACGGCAGTAATCGCTGTCCATCCTGTCCACCGCCGCCTGGATGACGCCCGCCGCCGCCCCACGGACCACCGCGCCTGCCTCGGCGGTCGGCGCCGCGCAGAAGACGAAGTTGCCGAAGAAGCCGTCGGGGAGAGGCGGCTGCTGTAGCCGTGTCCGCCCGTCGATGGCGGTGAACAGCGTGGTCGGCTGCTCGGGCGGTAGGCCGCGCGCGATGGAGGCGCAGCGCCAGATGTGTGCCGCGACCACTGCGAACGTGCTCGGCCGTGGCTTTTGCGCAGCTTCGTCGTCGCTTCTGGGGAGGATCAGCTGTGCCCGGAGCCGGGCGAGGTCGGAGCGGGTGAGCTTGAAGATGTCCATGGCAGCGGCGCCGGTGGGCGGTGGCGAGGACTCGTCCGAAGCGGCCGCGGCGGAGAGCAGGAGCCGCGCGGTGGCAGCCGACGCGGCTGGTGGAGGCAGGTACTCGGCGTGTCGGAACGTCGGCTGGTCCCCGCGGCCGCGCAGGAGGGTGCGGTCGACGCAAGGCATGCAAGAGATTTGATCTCCGCGGCAGAGCTGAGCCCACGAGTTGATGAAGTGCGAGGCCGACATGCCGTCCGCGACGTAGTGATCTATGGCGGTGCCGAGGCAGACACCTCCGCATTTGAAATAAGTCACCTGGAGGTCAGGGGAGCAAAACGCGGCAAGGAGAGAAATTCACCAATAACTCTTCCGACATTTTATTGTAAGCGGGTCAAATCTAAAAACTCGACCTGCCGGGGGTAAGACCGCCCCCGACGGCATTTTGCTAAGGAGGAAAGCCTCTCACACAGGCCGAGAAAACCCCCGAACCCCCTCCCCGATCCTACACAGGGACTCAGCTGGCCGTTGTGAGAACCGGCGCGAGTCTTTACCATGTGCTTTGACCCGGGGAGGACGAGGGGATTTTTTTACTCTACACTGCAGCGCGGCATATCTCAGCCACTTGGTGCTACAGTGCAGTGCGGCACTGTAGCGAGCTACAGTGCCGCGGGTGCCGCGGTGGGCTCGAACCCGGGTCGCGCGCGCTCACAGGAGCAACGCTCCTGGAGCGACGCCGCAGACCGCTCGGGTGCTCCACACGTTGGCAAGCGGGTCAAATCTAATCAGCAACCAAACTAATCACCTGGACCATAAGGAGCGGTAACGCAGACACGTCGTCGGTGTACCCGACGGCCGGGACGAGGCGCCGGAGCTCCATGGTGGGCGCGAAGTCGCCGTAGTCGTCGACGGTGGTGTCGGGCGCGTCGGCCTCCACGAACAGCACCCCCTCCCCGTTGCAGTTGATCTCGAGCCTCCCGTCGTCGCCGCGGCCGAGCCGCCCAGCCAACGGGTAGAACGGCACGAGGACTTCCGCCAGCGCGCGCCTCATCCGCTCGCCGTCGAAGAACAAGTTTCCCTCACCACCTGGTGCCACCGCCACGCCGCGGCGGTAGAAGTGGACGCACGGCATGTGCATGCGTGCCGCCACCAGGTCGAGGGAGGAGAGCCACAGCCGCCGGCGCGGCGTCTCCTGCGCCGGCCGCACCATCGTCGAATTCCTCACCGTGATTCTTTCTGTCGCCATCTTCAAAGCGGAAGAGAGAAATTCAAAGCACAGATATGGTATTCTGGTGTTTGTGTCTGTGTGCAAAAAGCCTTTGTAGGTGGAGAGCGTGCTTCCGCTCATAGTTATTGTTGTCACCACCGAAACGCATTTGGACCCTTCGATTATGATCCACATGAGAAATTCTATCTTCATTGCTATCCAAGAGCTTGTCCTTTCTTGCTAGCTGCAGGTACATGATGCTAGAGCCCGAGCCATCTGAGTGACACATCACCCTCGAATCGGAAGACGAACCAGAAGGAAATCCAACGTGACCCCGTACCATCGGAATGATATTTATGTACGGAATATTCGTAGGATATACTTCCTCCGTTCTTAAAATGATGTCGCCGTTGACTTTTTGACTTACGTTTGACTGCTCGTCTTATTCAAAAAAATTCAAAACTTATCAAATATTTTGTTATAATTTGATTTATCACTAGAGAAATTTGAAACATAACTTGTAATTTTGCATATTTGAGCTAATATTTTGAATAAGATGAAGGGTCAAATGTAACTCAAAAAGTCAACGGCGACATCAATTAAAAAACGGAAGAAGTAGCAGGTGACTGAGGATGCCATCCGCCGAGAGAAAGAAGCCGAAGCCCAGCGCCTTACACAAAAACTAGCATTACGTGCCTCTATATACTAATCTTCAACTGTGAGAGACAGAAGCCTCCCACAGCGTTTTGGCCTTCGTGGCTGCTCGACACGTCATTTTTTTACCGTTCCGTCTCGCATCTCCGCCTGATCTCTTTTGATGGACCGCGGGCATGGATTCTCTGTCTCCTCATTCCTCGCCTCGCCAACTCCTCTCCTCCCTCGCGAGTGCCGCCGCCACCGTCTGCTCCTTCTCTTTCTCCTCAGCCTGAGCGTTGTGCCGCACCTCGCCTCCCACGCAAGCGTCACCGCCGCTGCCCGCTCCTCCTCTCTCTCCCCAGCACGAGCGTCGCCTGAGCCCAAACAAAGCGACGATGCGGTGGATGGGGGCCTCGGTGGTTTGCAGGGTTTGCCACGGCGGCGAGCTTGACGCACGTCGGGCCTGGTTTACACGGCCCATCGTGCCTCGATGCTTCCTGCCGCTGCCTATCGCCATCCCCCGCACCAAACCAAATCGAATCGAGCTTTGCCGGCAGCTGCGCGGCGTTGGGAGCACGGCGCGGCGCTGCGGGCGGGTCGCGGTGCGACGTCAGGCGGGGCGCGAGCTTGACGCGGGAGGCTGGGGCGCGGCGGCGTCGCCTCTCCTGCGGCGGCGACCCTGCGCGGAAAGGGGCGCGGACCGGCGCAGGAGGCGGGGGAGCGACGCAGGGGCTGCGCGGCTGCGGGGATGGCCGGCGGGCGCCGCTGCGGGACGCCCAAGGGCGCGCGCGACGGCGGGAAGGCCCTGGGCGTGGCGGGCCTCCTCCTCCTCCGCCTGAGGATGCTCCTGCTCCATCTACGACTAGGGCAGCCACTTCTTCAACTCCGGCATCCTCTCCTCCATCGCGATAGATAGACCATGGAGCCCCCAGTTCCTATGGTGACGAGATCTTTCAGTTTTAGGACGCCCACAACTTGTTTGATGAAATACCGTAGGTCCGTAAAGGTAAATTTTTTCCTCGTGTTTTATTGATGAATAAGGGTTGGTCGTATTGTTCATTCCATTGTTGGAATACTATCGTGTATTCCCGTATATATTTTACAGTGCCATCCCCATGTGTTTCTGATCGTGTTGATCCTCAGGAAGTGAACAGGCAAGCTGATGTGTTTGTTTTTGGCATTCCAGATGGATGGTACATTTGTATATGTCCGGCTTCTTGCTTTCCTGGAGACCTGCCCACAACCGATTTGATCATTGAGGCATATAATCAACCAGGTGAAGAGTTAGGATTGCATCATGCTTCATAATATCTCAATCTTACAAGTCTGTATGTCGCCTACTTTTTGTAGGCACTGCATTTCATGCCTCCAAAAATTGTTTTTGTCTCATCCTATTACATTCCGAAAATTCTTTATATGTACATGTACGTTGAGTTCATAACTACAATTCATGTCTCAACATATGCTATGCATCATGGAGGTAGGTTTCATTCTGCACGATTCTTTACTGCTCTCAAAATAACTACATATGCTTACTAGGTCATGCATGCAGCTTAACATAGCTTGGTTTAGCTACTTTGAAGAAAATGCAATTGGTTTGACTTCGTATTTACATTTCATATGATGAAATTAATAGCCGGAAGTGCTGTTCCTTATGACTATGTAATGATGTTAATTCAGCGTGCACCTTTTGCTTTGGCAACATAATTTATGCTGCATTGTGATTCTATCTTCTTCGCCCAGTTTAATGGCGCTTCCTGTTTGGTAGGGATAGTTAATTACTGAGTTTGATTTACCAAGATGTACGATAGGTTCTTTCAGATGTACACCATTCCAGTAAATGCAGCATGTAGTGTTATCCATCTGCACTTCAAGTACTACTCCCATTTTTTTCATTGCCTAACATAGCTATGCTCAGCGTAATTCAAAAAATAGACCTGACAAAGATGATTGATTTCATGTAGAATCTCCAGGTGCTGGAAACAATTCTTCCTATGCTACACTGGCAGTGTCACAGTGATGTGGTTAATACATGACTCTATAGTGCAGATTGAATATTTCGTTGCAAATATCTAATGTGCTTTCTGGATATCGTGTCCTCCTTTTATTGTTCTGGATATCATGCATATCCTCTTTTTACTGATATCGTATTCAATGTCAGTAGTTTGTGTGGCTTCAGTTCATGAATATCAAGTGCTTACTAATAAACTGAGTTCAAAGCACATATTTTAGGTCTACCTTTTTCTTTTAGGCATTTACTGATTCCAGATGTTGGTTTAGAGTGGAGAATGTCATCACAGAGTTTTTCATCCTCTGTATTACCTCCATTGCATATGATCCTGGTCTGTACGCACGCCATTTTTTAATGCTGGTTGGGGGAACAATGCTACTACTGGAATGTACAATTTACCATCATGGTAGCAGACTATTAGAAAAACCTTAGGGTATCAAGATATGAGTCATATGCTTCTCTTCACTTATTCAGATACTAATTTCTGTTTACCTTTTTAGATAATGGAAGTCTTCACAAACCTTATTTAACTATGTTTAAATTATGTATATGTCAATCTATTTGGTTTGTTTGAATATGTCTGCTCCTGATTTCTCACGACAGGTTCTACCTTTCGTACGTTTGTTTCTTTGGTTTTGTTCACTGATCCTCCTTTTTGCTTTCTTATATAGGTAATTCAGTGTTCTTCGCTGCCGATGCTAGTCTTGACTTTTTATATGTGCTTTAGTTCATGTCACATCAAAAAGAATCTTGTTATTTAGGAGTATTAAATAAAGTTTAATTAAAAACTTTTTTGATAGATGGGTGCTAATTACGAGATGTATCTAATGAGCCTAATTAATCTATGTTTTGCTACAGTGATGCTACAGTAACCATCGTCTAATCATGGCTTAATTACCCTCATTAGATTCGTCTCGCAAATTAGCACAGAGGTTCTGCAAGTTTGTAATTAGACTTTATTTAATACTCTTAAATAGCAACATTCTCTAGCCTAAATTTAGTCCTAAAAGAAACGAACACCTCCTAAGTATAACAACAGTAGAGCAAGCATAGCTCAGCTTCTGAACTACAAAATTTTATCAAATTGTTAAAGCTTTTAAAGCACCACAAGATATAATTTTGATAATTTATACATAATTTTATTTTTATCAAACTGTCAAATATTGAACATTTAAACATCAAATTTATAAGTTTGTGTAGTCGACCACCATTTTGTTTTTGTCTTAAAGTCAAATATTTCTATGTTTGACAATCAATTTGTAGATTTTATTCACAAAAATATCCAATAAAGCAAAAAAACGGAGTAGTGCTTTCTAATGAGAAGAAGGATGGATAAGATTTCAATGAATATATAAAAGAAATGCCACTATATTATAGACGAATTGAAAATCAGATCTTTGACCCTTTTAAAGGATTTCTTTATTTTAAACTTTATAAGTTGTGCTCCTTATATTTTGCTATGTTGTTTCATATGTTAGATTGAGATCTGTGATCGAGAAAAGTGACTATAATTGTGAAAACAAAAAATGCACACCAGGACGAGGATCTTGTTGTCTTTGCGGAAGATGTGTGGCAGGGAGGTGGAGCTTCAACAATACACAATGGTAGTGGCGGCCTCTCTGGCCTCCTCCATCTCCACGCGCGACCGAGCTCAACAAAGGCAAAGAGAGGGGCCGAGCATCGCCAACAAGGTGGGTGGCGGTGAGGTTGTTGTGGCTGTCGAAGACATGTGGCTGAAGACATCTACACACTGAGACCTCCTCTGCACCCATTTCCCCGTGAACTTTGAACTGCCAAGAGAGGTTGTAGTTTTCACCTTTCATGTGTTATCTTCGGCCCACTAATAATCAAACATAGAACAATAGTCGAACAAATTTTCTACAGATTGAATACGTATGTATGCAGTACAGTTGCAAATAAGTACTCACGCTGCTGCCTTCTGTTCCAGCGGATGCTCTTTGTCAACGATAGAAAGTAGATCTGGTAGCGAAGCAACTAGATGTGGTAAATTACAGAATCGAAGGTTGACATGTTGATTATTGGAAGAGTTGGTCAAACAATGAGAAATTAACTTAGGCCTCAATAGGATCCCTCAAAAAAAAAAACTTAGGCATCAATAGGAAGAGTCACAACGATAATCATCACATGGCACGCTGCTCTTGAAGCTTCTTGACGTCAAAAAGAACTGCATAAACGCTTCGTGCGACAAGCCACCCTCCTCCAGCGCCGCCTCTGCCTCTTTCTTGCGCGCGGCCACTCGTGCCCGGAGTTCCCTTCCCTCCTCCTCGGACTCCATCACCAGCCTCACCTTCTTCTCCACCTCCTCGGCCTTGATAAAACCCGATGCGTACCCCTCCATTTCCAACCCAACACCCATCTCCTCGGTCAACAACACCTTGTTGAACATCTGCTCGGAGTAGAGGGGCCAGCAAAGCATCGGCACCCCAGCCGTGACGGCCTCCAAAATCGAGTTCCATCCACAATGGGTCACGAAAGCGCCCGTCGAAGGGTGGCGGAGCACGTCCACCTGCGGCGCCCATGACTTGAGGACGAGGCCCCGGTCCTTGGTCCGCTCCAAGAACCCATCTGGAAGGAGCGTGTTATGGTCTAGAAGGGGTCCATGGGCTAATAACCGGCAGGAGGGCCCAGCCAGCCGGCCCAATACAGCCCAAGGGTACTGTTCACGCGCATGAACAGTACCCGCGGTACTGTAGCAGCCGCCAGCCAGGGGAGGTTCCTTCTCCTCTAAGCAAATCAGATATTTCCATAACCTTTCATATTGTAATAGGTTGCTTAGGGGTTAAGTCGAGTCTCCTCTATATAATAGAGGCCCCCTGTACCCATTGGAAATCAAGCAAAAATAATTGAGGTTCTCCTCACTTTGCCTCAGCTTGGGCGCCGGCCTGTTGGCCGCCGCCTCCCTCTCCACGCACATAGGGCGGGCATGCCCTAGGGCAGCCGTCTCTCCTTCTCTCCCTTGCTGCGCCGCCGCTACTACGACGAGCTGTTGGCCTCTCCTAGGCCGCCGGCGATCATCTATTTCTCCCTCAAATTCCGGTAAATCCATGCACATAACATATTGGTAATCAGAGCCAATCCGGAATATTTTTTCCTCCATGGATTTTTCCGGTGGTCTCGATCCTGAGGAATGGCATGGCAAGATCACAAATCAAGTTCTCTTGGACTACATCAACTGGCTACGGCTTCCACTCGCGGATCGACGGCTTCCTCCGGCAAATTCTACACCAGGCGTGAATAGTGCACGCGGCACTGTTCACCTGATGAACAGTACCTGCGACACTGTTCATCAGGAGCCCGACTACAGCAACACGGTAACGCCTGCAACCGAACCCTCCAGATCCGATCTCCTTGCTGCAATCAACGGGTTGGGTTCAAAGATTGGTGAATGCTTTGATCGTCTCGAGGCAAGCACCGCAGCCTGTGTTAAAAAGATACACATGGTTGCCACCCCTCAAGTGACGGGAGATGTCACTAAAAATCCAGAAATTTTTTCTGGTGAAGTTGATGGTGTTCAGGGGGAACACGCGGCTACAATCTTGGAAGGCGCCATCAACATCAACCATGAGATATCCGACGCTTCATCGACACCATCGCTCGCGGTTGCCGCGGGTATCATGCCTAGGGCAGGAGGCCCTCTGGCGCCTGATGCCCTCGACGCCGCCGTGTCTTCACCGACGGTCATCTTCGCCTCCCCAGATCTCTATGCCATGGATTTGACGAACATGGACATCACGCTAGGGACAGGAGGTCCCATGGCGCCTGATGTTGTCCATATAGTTGATGATGCGGGACATGGCGATGTTGATCGGCCCATCAGGCCTACAGCCACCTGGGCCGTTGCATCTCCTCGCCTTCAGTCTTCTCCGGACTTCAATATGGAGGAAGGCGACTCGGTGCTTTGGGCAGGAGGCCCTATGGCGCCAAATACTGTCTCTGCTCCTGCGCATGACAACATCTCCGACACTCGAGGCACGTACATCTACACCGAGCTCTTGGCAACGACACATCCTCCGGGCAGCGTCAGCATCGACAACCTCGGCGTTCCATCTAAGGCAGGAGGCCTTAGCGCTCCTAGCGCCATGGACCTCGCCTCCGATGTTGTTGTCGCCGACCCTCGCTTCCCCACCAATTGCTCCAACAGTGGGAATACCATCGCGTCGATCATCTCCAACACTTCAACAAATGATGACGCTGCTCATGTTATGGCATCCACTACCAGTAACACTTCGACATGGGCAATTGATCCTGGTGGACTACATACTACATCACCATTTTACGGCACCATCATGCTACAAGACGTCCTTCACACCACTACCGCCGATAGTTGCATATCCATGACCAGGAGGGTCACTTGTGGTGCATACAACAAGGCGTCTCTAGCAGGAAGTGCCAGCATAGCTCCTTCTACAGCAGCAGTTCTCCATGCTAATGGAGACAATCAACATATGGGTTATGCTAGCACCTTCTTCAATAAAATCTCTGGCTGCAAGATTTTACCTCGACAAGCTTTGGGCAGCCTCTTACATTTCTTCCTCGGGATGCTATTTTTGTTCATTGCACTATCAACGGCAAAACCTCGAGGATGGCTGTTTGATCGGGGAGCATATGGTGTTCCCTGTCCACTCTTCGGCTATGATGGCTTGCAACACTCCTACGGCACACTGATTGGGTTATCTCCCTTGGTGCATGATCCTGGCGGAGCCTATATGGGCTGTATATCCATTGAAAATGGATATAATGGTGGCACTGCTAGCATCAATGACACAGGTCAGAATTGTAACATTTACAAAATTATATTATCTGATTATGTGTGCAAGATGCAATGGAAGGAGGAAATAGTGTCTCTTCACCGCGACTGTGCACCACCATGGCTTCGCTTCAAGGGACGTCGACTACAGCAACATCGACACCTACACCAACCTCGACGTAATATATGTCGGCATCTTCAACAACTCCATCACCGGGCATATCTTCTCCAACATCGTCGAGCTCATCGCTGGCCATATCTTCTTCGCCGACTTCAACAATGCGACAACTATCTACGACCTCCTTCGACAACCGGCCAACGACAACATCGCTGCACACCGGCGATAAGGGATCTTCGTCATCTTTTCCCTGCGCCACGAAATTGTCTTATGGAGCACTATTGGAGCAGCCCCCTTTCATTGACTTGGGGCTTCCTCGGACTTCAACCATGGCCTCCACCTCTCAGAATTTGGAGTTCTCCTCCGATAGCAGCTCGAGGACGAGCTGCATGTAAAGGAGGGGAGAGATGTTATGGTCTAGAAGGGGTCCATGGGCTAATAACCGGCAGGAGGGCCCAGCCAGCCGGCCCAATACAGCCCAAGGGTACTGTTCACGCGCATGAACAGTACCCGCGGTACTGTAGCAGCCGCCAGCCAGGGGAGGTTCCTTCTCCTCTAAGCAAATCAGATATTTCCATAACCTTCCATATTGTAATAGGTTGCTTAGGGGTTAAGTCGAGTCTCCTCTATATAATAGAGGCCCCCTGTACCCATTGGAAATCAAGCAAGGATAATTGAGGTTCTCCTCACTTTGCCCCAGCTTGGGCGCCGGCCTGTTGGCCGCCGCCTCCCTCTCCACGCACATAGGGCGGGCATGCCCTAGGGCAGCCGTCTCTCCTTCTCTCCCTTGCTGCGCCGCCGCTACTACGACGAGCTGTTGGCCTCTCCTAGGCCGCCGGCGATCATCTATTTCTCCCTCAAATTCCGGTAAATCCATGCACATAACAGAGCGCCTCGAGGTCCGGCTCGGGGCGCTGCTCGAAGAATTTTTTGGGGTCGTTGGTGCTTGCTGGGGTTCGCACAACCCACACGAACCGCTTCCCGGATCTCTCCAATCCAACAGCGATCTCCCTGAGCTGCTCCACGGAGTAGGGATGAAAACGGGACGGGATTTTCCCGTCCCGTCCGGAAACCGTAACCACAATTGTCCTGCCTGTTTTCGGATTTCCGGGATTTTCACGGTAACGGACGGGAACGGGAAAGCGAAAAACGAAAACGGGTGCAAAAACGGTTGGGGGTGTTTCCTGCCTGTTTTTGCGGTATCCCGTTTTGGGCCGGGATATTCCCGTTTGTCATCCCGTTTTCAGCCTACCCGGGACGGACGTGCATGACGCAGCCCACCATCAACAAAGGCCCAGCCCAGCTCACCCTCCCCAATCCCACTCCCCAGCAGGCCAGCCCCACGCCGCACAGCGCCACCGCCTGCCACCAGAGCCTGCGCCACTTCGCGCAACGCCGGCGAAGTGTCCGTCCTGCCACCAGAGCCTGCGCCACCAGTTCCACATCCTACAGCTCGCCACTTCGCTCCTTGAGCTTCGCCCCTCCTGCTCAACGCCGGCGCACTGCACCTCAAGCTCCGCCCGCCCGCGCAACGCCGGCGCGCCGTACCTCAAGCTCGGGCCGCGCGTCCGTGCTCCAGCTTGCCCGCCCGCACCACGCCGCGCGTCCATGCTCCGGCTTGCTCGCTCGAACGCCGAGCTCTAGCTCGTCAACGCCGCGCCACCCGCTTGCTTTGGGGCAATTGATTTAGTCGGTGGTGCGTTGCTAGTGTTCGACGGAATGCCGCCCATGCGTTTTGCCGTTGTATTGTGCACCGTGTAGTGTAGTCATCGTGTACTATGAAGAAGCTTAGTCCAAGTTTAGCTCGTAGGGAAAAATACGAACACCAAGGTATAATTTGGATTTAGCTGGTAAGTGGTAACAGCATGCAACTTGTTTCAGTGGCCAGGTCAAAAGTGTATTGCTTTGTTGAGAACTTGGTCGTGTTATGTGCCATCCTGTTATTGTTCTTATAATAGCAAGAATGTGTTGGCACTCCCGGCTTAAACTCCCGGATCCCGACCGTTACCGGCATGTTTCCATCCGGTTTTGTTCGTTTTCGGATTCCCGGCATTCCCGCAACCGTTTTCGTTTCCGGTGATCCCGTTTTCGTTTCCGTCCAGTGGAAGAAATACGGAAACGGAAACGGTTGAGGTGTTTTCCCGCCCGTTCCCGTCCGTTTTCATCCCTACCACAGAGTGTGTGCCTCTGCTCCCGAAGCAGAGGTACACGACGCTGCGCTCCGGCTGCGCGTCCAGCCATAAGAGGCACTCATGCCTCTCTCGATCCGCCGTCGACACGCCCCCGCCGATGATGGGCCTGATGCAGTAGATCGGTGGCAGCGTCCGGCCGGGGACGCATCGTGGATCCCTGAGCGCCTGCACGGCTCGGCCTTCCAGAGACTCGAACGTGTTCACCAGGATGCCGTCGGCGTTGGTGCTGCGCGTCCAGACGTCCACCATGGCCTTGCACAGATCCTCCTCCGGGTGCTCGAGCAATTCCTTCACCAGATGCGACGCCGGAAACGGCGGGACGCCGAGGAACTCGAGGGGCGCGTCCCGGAGCTCCTTCAGCCCCGTCGTCCCCCCAGAGAGCGCCGCCGGCAGCTGCGTCACGACGGCGAGGAAGGAGGCCGGCGACTCGAAGAAGGTGTACACCGGGACGCCCACCTTGGCCGCGGCGTCGACGGCGTAGGCGGCGAACATGGTGGTGACCAGGGAGTGCAGGCGGCGGCGTGGGATGGAGCCATTGTAGCTGCGCAGCAGCTGCAGCGTGTTGAAGAACGGAGGCTTGCTGGAGCCGGCGAAGTCGGGGGCCGGGAGCTGTGGCAGGACGTGGAACGTGATGGACGGGTTGGAGGCGACGATCTGCTGGATGACAGCGGCGCTGGAGTCGGATGACACAAATGGGCGCTTGATGAGCACCATTGTGACGTCGTAGCCGCGGCTGATGAGGAGCTTGGCGAACTCCGTCATGGGGATGATGTGGCCGGCGCCGAAGCTTGGGTGCAGCACCACGGTCTGCTGCTCCGTGGCCATGGTGGCCTTCTTCTCCATGGACGATGGGCTCGCGTTGTGGACTGGTGGTGTGTAGAGTTTGACTGGCACTTTGGATCCGGAGAAGAGAATATTTGGGAGGCTCACGGCTCACGCGGGAGTGGAGAAATGTGATGGCTCTCCCTCTTCCGAGAAGCCACTGTTATCCCACGCACTGTTTAAGTAGTGGCATGATGGGAGCGAGGATGCATGGCCAATGACGGCGAGTATACAATGAACTCGTGCCCCTCATGTACAAAGTTTTAAATACTCACACATGGGCGATGGCTGATGCTGACTCAAAAAAAGTGTTGTATTATTATGGGATCCACAAGCTATGCATTACTTCACGGATCTTGTGCTAAAGATGGGAGGCATACATATCCAACAAAATCAAGGTTTCCTCGTGGCAGTCTGCCAGGTAGGGGTGTTCTTCCCGGGTTCCAGCGAACCATCAGCAAAACTGGCGAACCGCCCCTCTGTCGGAGGTCCGCCACCTCTTCTTACGATGCTCATGACTGGCTCCTTCTCCGGCGGCGTACCAGGCAGAGAAACTCCGGCGGGGAGTTTCGATCTAGATGAGAACGAGGAGGGAGGGAGCAGATGGGGACACGTTAGGGACCAGGTGGACCGATACGAAACGTTTTGTTTTAGACTAGCAGAGTGTCAGTGCTAATTTGCCACGCAATAATAAATGTCAACCGCAAGTATGTTGAGAAACATAGTCACATATGTTTTGATACACTTTAAGATCCTCTATAATTGATTATCGAGCTAGAGATCGCACGCGTATTCGGTGCCGAACCACGACGACCACCACCACATCACCCATTGACGTTCTTTTTGAGCCGGAGCCCAGATGAGGTAGAAGGCATGTTCTATCGAGAGGAAACGCACTCTCTGTGTGTAACGCGCGTGGACGGGCACGTCGTTGGTTTCTGCTTTGGGCCGGCCTTGGTTTGGCTGAGATGGGCGGCCACAGTAAAATGATTTAGTTTGATTTGGTTGAACCCAGAATCAGTTTGAGTTCGGCTTGGATTGGCTTTCAATGGGCCGGGTTCAAGTGGTTGCAAACCACAATTCGAAGCTGGTTTGCAGATGTGGGTCGTCGTCTCCGTTGTCACCGTGGGCATTCTGAGCTGGTTTAGATTGGGTCAAATTTTAATTCAGATTGGTTTGGCTCGGTTTGAATAGGTGGAATAGTAGGCTGGTTTAGATTGAAGTAGCTGAACTACAGTAAATGGTGGGGGTTAGTGTTTGAGCTGGCTTTTGGCCCATTCTCAGGTTTACTCGCGGGCGCGGCGGAGCGTGTAGGGAATTGCTAGTCTCCCAGTCTCCCTGAAACTGCTACCAACGCGCATCTATCTGCTTACTTGATCTCCTCCCTGCCGAGAGCAATCAACCCAATCACGATCACTTTCTTGCCGTGTGTGCATATATAGACGTCACGTACGTGGATGCCTTCCTTCCAGGGACTGTAAAAGGCACTGTACGTTCCTGATCCGGCGTGTAGGCAACTCCATCTGTGACGACGAGCGGATGTCGAGTCTCGGCACGCACATGTATGTCACGTCACTTATCTTGTTAATTAACTCACCTAACATGCTGACTAATTCATGGCACCTATACATGTGTTGTGGCATGCCACAAATCCAACCAATGACGAAGTGTACGGAAGCTCAACGAATTCTGCTAGTAGCAACACGTACGGGATCGTTCTGTTATCGCCATCATAGGGGTCATCCAGCAGCTGGACGCATCCTCCCACCGTGTAAACAAGTAGATAAGCAGCTTTCTCCGATATGGCCTAGCCATCCCAGTCCTCCACTCCAGTGCACCACCCCAAGATTCTCCTGCTATAACCAGAACTCAGAGCTCACTCCGGTCCAGTCTCTCAGCGCGACCTGAAAGGAGAAGAACGCCGCCATGGCCACGGCACAGCAGACCGTGGTGCTGTACCCAAGCTTCGGCGCCGGCCACGTAATCCCCATGACGGAGATCGCCAAGCTCCCCATCGAGCGTCCGTTCGTGTCCTCCGACTCCAGCGCCGCCGTCATATCCACCAGATCGTCGCCTCCAACCCGTCCATCACGTTCCACGTCCTGCAAGCCCCCGTTCCTCCACACGCTCCGGCAAGCCCCCCGACTTCGCCGGCTCCGGCAAACCCCCGTTCCTCCACACGCTGCAGCTGCTTTGCAGCTACAACGGCGAGCTCGAGCTCTTCCTCCGCTCCATCCCGCGCCACCGCCTGCACTCCCTGGTCACCACCATGTTCGCCGTCGACGCCGCGGCCAAGGTGAGCGTCCCGGTGTACACCTTCTTCGAGTCGCCGGCCTCCTTCCTCGCCGTCGTGACGCAGCTGCCGGCGGCGCTTGCCGGCCCGATGACGGGGCTGAAGGAGCTCGGCGACGCGCCCCTCGAGTTCCTCGGCGTCCCGCCATTCCCGGCGTCGCATCTCGTCAAGGAATTGCTCGAGCACCCGGAGGTATGGAAGCACAACACGGACGCCAATGGCGTACGTCCTGGTGAACACGTTCGAGTCGCTGGAAAGTCGAGCCGTGCGGGCGCTGAGGGATCCACGATGCGTCCCCGGCCGGATTTGCCGCCAATCTACTGCATCGATCGGGCCCGTCATTGGCACGGGCACGACGACGGGTGGTGGATCAGTGACAACACAGAAGCAGCATCCATGCATGTTATGGCTGGATGCGCAGCCAGAGCTCAGCGTTGTGTTCCTCTGCTTTGGGAGCAGGGGAACACTCTCTGTTGTGTAGCTTAGGGAGATCGCTCTTGGATTAGAGAGGTCTAGGAAACGGTTCTTGTGGGTGGTTCGGACGCCGGCTACCGCCACCAACGACCCCAAAAGGTTCTTGGAGAAGCGCCCCGAGCCGGACCTTGAGGTGCTCCTTCCAACTGGTTTCTTGGAGCGGACCAAAGGCCTGGGGCCTTGTCCTAAAGTCGTGGGCACCGCAGCCGGAGGTGCTTCAGCATCCTTCTACGGGCGCTTTCATGACGCACTGCGGATGGAATTCGGTTTTGGAGAGCATCACCGCAGGGGTGCCGATGCTTTGTTGGCCCCTTTACTCGGAGCAGATGTTCAACAAGGTGCTCATGACCAAGGAGGCAAGCACATGGGTGCTGAGGAGGAGGAGAAGAAGGTGAGGCTGGTGATGGAGCCCGAGGAGGAGGGTAGGGAACTACGTGTGCACGAGTGGCCGCGCATAAGAAAGAAGCAACGCAGCAGTGCGAGAAGGTGGCTTGTCATATGAAGCGTGTAACCACTTCTTTTTGGATGTCAAGAAGCTTCGAGAACACCGTGGCATGTGAGAAATCAGCGGTGACAATCCCTATTTTTTTTTGCGAAAAGGGAATTCCATTAATATTGAAGCAAATTACATCTCCTGATTACAATAGCATCCCAATCAATGCCAAATCTAAATATCTTAATTGTTTGTCACTCTCCAATAATCTTGATGTCAATCTTCTATTGCGTACGTAATCGATCGGATCATGTTTTCATCATCTTTCAGAAAGAGAATCAGCTGAATAAAATGCAGCAGCATTGAGTGGCACCTCTATGGCGTATTGAATTTGGAGAGATTTTGTTCATGTTAGTTTACAAGGCTTGCAAACAGACATTAAATTAACAAAATCTTAGTCACCTTTTCCATGACCAAACAAGATTTTTTCTTCTTTTATTACCAAAACAAGAGGTGAGTCCACCTTTTTCAGCACAACCGACGCATACACTTTGCAGCACAATGCTTGTAGTCCATGAACAATTTCTTCTTCTGTGTTGCAGGATGCTCATCGTGAATGGTAATTAAGAAATACTCCCTTTGGTTGTGAGCTGTTAACGTTGGGATATGTATTTAGTATATCGCTGTTAATTTCCCTGGTCCTATAGTCAACCATTGCGAAACCGAGGGAGCACTTGTTTACTCAGAACAGGAAAATCGATTGTTGGCACATAGGTTAATGTAACATAGAGAAAACAAAGATAGCTGAGTTTGTTACTCCTACATGCCTAGTTGCTCCCTGAGATTCTCTGAATCCGCCAAGAATTGGGCAAATGCTGCCAGCGACGAGCCTCCATCCCCCAACGCCGCCGCCGCTTCCTCTTCGCGTGCCGCAACTCGGGCCCTGAGCTCCCTGCCCTCCTCGGACTCCTCCATCACAAGCCTCACCTTCGCCTCGACCTCCTCGGCCCTGACGAAACCGGTCCTGTACCCCTCCATCTCCACCCCGATCCCCATGTCCCCCTCGACCATGAGCACCTTGTTGAACAACTGCTCGGCGTGCAAAGGCCAGCACAGCATGGGCACGCCCGCGGCGACGGCCTCCAGCGTCGAGTTCCACCCGCAGTGCGTCACGAACGCGCCGGTCGACGGGTGGCTGAGCACCTCCACCTGCGGCGCCCACGACTCGACGACCACGCCCCGGCCCTTGGTCCGGTCCAGAAACCCGTCCGGGAGCAGCGCGTCGAGACTCGTCGAGTCGTCGGTGCCGGGCGGCCGCCGCACCGTCCACAGGAACCGGTGCCCGGACTTGTCAAGGCCGGCGGCGATCTCCCGTAGCTGCTCCGCCGAGTGCGTTCCCCTGCTCCCGAAGCAGAGGAACACGACGCTGCGACGCGGCTGCGCGTCGAGCCACGCGAGGCACTCGGCGGCGCTCGTGCCGCCCGCGCCGCCGCCGACCAACGGCCCGACGCAGTAGATCGGCGGCAGCGCACGGCCAGGATCGCTCAGCGCCCGCAAGGTGCGGGTCTCCAGCGCCTGGAACGTGTTGACGAGCACGCCGTCGGTGTCCCTGATGCGGTTCCACACGTCCACCATGGCCTTGCACAACGCGTCCTCCTCCGGGTGCTCCAGGATCTCCTTGACGAGATGGGACGCCGGGATCGGCGGGCCGACGCCGACGAACTCGAGCGGCGCGTCCCCGAGCGCCTTCAGGCCCTCACGCCGTCCGGCGAGCAGCTCCGGCAGCTGCGTCACGGCGGCCAGGAACGCGGCGGCCGAGGCGAAGAACGTGTACACGGGCACGCGCAGCCTCGCGGCGACGTCGGCAGCGTAGGTGGAGAACATGCCGGTCACCAGGGAGTGGAGGCGCTGACGTGGCACGGTGCGGAGGAGGAAGCTCTCGAGCTCGCCGTTGTACCGCTGCAGCAGCTGCAGCGTCTGGAGGAAATTGCCGGAGCCGCCGCCGGCGAGGTCGTCGGTGTCCGGGAGCGGAGGGAGGACGTGGAAGGTGATGGCCGGGTTGTCGGCGGCGAGACGGTCGAGATCGACGATGCGGTGGTCGGGTGACCCGGACGGTGGCTGGGCGACCAGTATGGTGACGTCGTAGCCGTGACGGTGGAAGAGCTTGGCGAGGTGCACCATGGGGACGATGTGCCCGGCGCCGGGGCTGGGGTACAGGACCACGGTCTGCTGCTTCTTGTTGCCCATGGCTGCCTCGTCCATGGGCGAGAGACTGGAGGCGTGGACGACGGTGCTGTGATCTGTAGACAGTGTGGACTTGTGTCAGATCCGATCAGGGGCGGTGGATCGGAGCATACAAACAGAGGAATCTTCGAGATCATGTGCTCTGGAGGGCAAACGGCAGTGCAGATCAAAACAGAGGACGCTTGGATTTCATGAGCTAAAGTAGTTGGGGACCCTTGGACGTATGTTGGGGACCTTTGGACGTATGTGGCTAGTAGATGCTGACTCAAAATTGCATACTCCTTCTGTTTTCAAATTGTTGTCGTCGTTAACTTTTTCTGTTACACTTTGATCATTCGTCTTATTCAAATAATTTTTAAATTATTATATATTTTATTATGATTTGTTTTATCACTAAAGAAAGTTAAAACATAATTTATAATTTTGTATATTTGAGCTAATATTTTGAATAAAACGAACGGACAAACGTAACTAAAAAAGTCAACGGCAACAACAATTTAAAAACGGATGGTGTATAGATGTACTACAGCTATTTTATCATATTTTATATTTATAAACTGAAAGCTTCTTTAAAGTCTCCGCGTTAATTCTACAAAAATTCTAATAATTACCCAAAAAAAGCGAAACATCCGTTCATTGGTTTGGTTCCTTAAAGTTTATAACCTGTATCATTGAACCGACGTCATTGCGATCCGATCTAAAAAAAGATACATTATTCCAGAAAAGGAACAGTAGCCAAAGACGAGTCCTCGGAACCATGCTGCCATGCACCAATCCTGACCAGATCAAAGCTTCTTCTTATTGTCAAGAAGGCCCAGGTCGTCGTCCTCGCTGAGGCTGGCAGGGATGGAACTTTTTTATTTTTAATCATTTTTTAATTAATATTTTAATAACTGGATCAAACTAAATTTGCAAATTCTTCAGCCGATTTGGTCGCGCCGAACAAATTGATGCGACCGTAAGGCGAGTCGTGGCAAACAAGTCGGCGCGACCCGCGTTGACACGTCAACGTTGACGGCCACGTCGGCGTCGATCCGTTTGGCGCGACTAAAAGGCCGGTCGCGCCAACCCGATGGGCGCGACTAGCTTGTGAGTCGCGGTGGCCCATTTGGCGCGAAGGAAGTTTGGGGGGAGGGGGGGGGGGGGGGGTGGGGGCGGACTTAGCCCCGCGTCGCGGCTCTGAGGCCGAATCCTTTCTTCCTCCTCGGTCTGACTGGTTCGTTCTTCATTTCTCCCTCCGCCCCATCGCCCCCCACGGTTCCTCCTCAAATCCGCCCATTATAGTTGGTGATCCCAGCGAAAATCACGGGGGTAGACTTCACAAAATCGAGGTATTATATGTGAAGAAATTAAAAGAGAAGGATTGTTGTAGCATATGAATACATCAAGTACAAATCTAAATTTTTGAAATTTATTTAGATGTAGTGTGGCAATTTACTTATTGTTAGATGTAGCAAAATAACATGTTTAAATAAATGTACAAGGAAGTTAGTTTCAAAATTTCGAAAGGGAGACATTACTGTATCGCAAAACAATGTGAATATCTTTGGTGGTTTAAAATGTCTAAATGTATTGTAAAGCACTTCTATATGTGTTTCTCTAAATGTCTTTTCCCTATGTAATAGTTAAACACATCTTCTATGATTACTAGTCCATGCAGAAGCACGGGTTAATGGGCTAGTAAGATCAATTGGATGTGTTATGTGGAAGCGTGACAAAGACAAGCAGAGAATCATGGCCAATAATGAATGGGGATCTGACAACGGGCTTATCTATAATATCTATAAAGGTCAGACCCACTAACCTCATTTACTCATTCTAAAGCTCAACTCTCAGAGCATCCACGTCATCATAATTTTTGGGACCGTCGGATCTTTCTTCATCCTCCTAATCTGTTCGTTAATATCTCACCCCGGCTACCTGAGTTGGAGCGACACCAAAAGCGCCAATCGGCTCTTGGCTCAGCCTTTACTCTCCCCATCTATTAATTCATTTTTCATTTCCCTCACGGCTCTTGGCTCAGCCTTTACTCTCCCTGTCTATTAATAATCCATTTGTGTGCTCATTCATCTCTCTCGCGCCTTTGAAATTTGACAATTACAACCCATTAATCCACATATCACCCACGACTTCCCCTAGAATATGACAATCAGTCCATTATTGCTTACGTTCCCTTTCTTTTCATATTCCATTGTGTTTTTCTCTTATAATGGTGGCCAGCACATCGGTTGTGTCAAATGAACCTTCACTATTCTCCACCATGAGCCCTCCACCAAGCACCGGCAGCAGCCACATGCACCGATGACCTTGGCTTCTGGGTATCGAGCTGAGGTGTCAGCTTCGTCTTTTCTCTTCACTTTGATGTGTTCTTCCTAATAACTTTTTTCTTTTGTTCTATTTCTTTCCATCAGACCATCAGCCTGCTATAAAGTTTTCTATATACAGGTTTGTTGCTTTAGTTCAGAAATGCCAGGGAACCATTTCTATCCAGTAGACAAGATGGAGATTTTAAATGTAGAACTCTGATCGTTATTTCCTGAGTTCTCAGTGGTGCCTGAGTGTTAGTGCCCGCTATTGGGGTTTTGTGTCCCGCCCTTCTCTAATTAGCCTGTGGATTCTAGGATAAGCGGCTCCCCAATTGCTCTTTTATTTTTCCTTCTTCTGTACAGGCAAGGTAAAAAATGTGAATAGGTCAGTATTATGTCCACATTCCAACATATATTTTTTGCTTATTCTGAATGTACAGGCTATATGACCGTCTTACTACCATACAATCTTTTTTTTTTGAGGAACCGCTATACATTCATTCGGTATTGTGCTCTCTAAAAAAGTAGTTTATCATTTAAATATTGAATTCAGTCTTTCTCAACACTTTATCAAAACATTTCCCGCAGCAAGGCCGGTGAATTCACCTAGTAACAAAAGGTAATGATAACCAAAACTATCGTTGGTAAATTTATTTGTGTGATACCTCGCATAAGCTAGTGTGTGATACTTAGTTATAGGCAAAGGTCAGGATATTTATTCCATCACCCAAAAATATTTGTTGCTTGCGCAAAAGGTGTCGTGATTTTAACGGAAATACATTATTTAATTATAAATTAGATAAGCTTGTTTATTGTATAAGATAATGCGTGATGAAGAATTGCTACCAATTTATGCACATACTTATTACTCATTTGGTAGATGTATTCTTGTAACTAGGAACCAAAAATAAAAATATTTTCCAAAGAACAAAAATATCCTTGCTGCTATTTTCCGAGATGGTCAAGTGCCCTCATCACCAATCAGTGGTCTATCTACATTATGAGTATATGTATCTTATTCTTACAATCGTAATATAGTGTATCAAACCTAAAGCAAAGATGAATTGAGGAAAAAAAACCCTGGTGTCCATGACTTGTTGTCTGTTTTCTTGCATGATTATGTATTGATGAAAACTTAATCACACACCGTATATAAATTTATTTCTTAAGCATTGCCCAGGAAGGTTATGTCTCGATTAAAGGCATCAAACAAAAACTGGCTTTATCACATTTCGAATCCATGGATATGCAGTGTTACGAGGCATTCCACTCTTTTTGTACAGCTATGCTTTACCCAACATACAACCTATCAAATCATATCATGTTCTAGGGAAATTGTTACTTTTTTTGGTAACTACAATTGCTTTCAACCTTTAGGTATATATGGATTAAGATAACCTACGCTATATATTTTTGTAGTATTACTATGACTATGAATTTCTTTTAGATGTTGGGGAAAATATGTATTAATTGGTCATTCCAAGGCCAACTTAAAGAGGTATTATAGACTAGATATATTAGCTACTCTTTTTCGAGAACATGGATGTAAGGTACTCTCTCTCTCTCTCTCAACTATTTACCTGATATCAAAGAAATAACAATTGCAAGAAAATATACTCTCACACATACATTCGATTGAATTAAATGATGGTTATTCTCGAACTGTCAAGCCCAGAGCACATGATTAAGAATAAAAGTGCCATGCTTTCAAAGGCAAATTATTTGTTTGCATCAAACCATTAATTTGCACAAAATGGTGCTCTGGAATATGTTACTGCATGCTTTCTCAACTCCTTAAAATAAACTTAATAGGACGTGCTAAAACTGTGCCAAACCATCATATATATGCCAACAAATGCTACACAAACAGAGTTGGACGTCATGTGATGAACCCCAAGGAAAACAATCACTTGGAACTCATCGTTCTCATTCTTTCTTTTTATTGACGCTCCTTGACAAGTGTAAATTTTACTAGGTGATTGGACAATCACATGACGACAAGAGGAAAGATAGAAAGTAAGAGAAAAAAAGAAACACACACTCCACAGATCCATCATGTGGCGAGATGCTCCTGCTCTGCTAGATTATTCACATCTGCCAGGAACTGGACAAACGCAGCCTGCGATGAGCCACCATCTTCCAGCGCTTCCTTTGCATCCCTTTTATGAGCCGCCACTTGTGCCCTCAGCTCCCTACCCACCTCAGACCCGATCACAAGCTTCACCTTCGCCTCAACCTCCTCGGCCTTGACGAAACCTTCCCTGTACCCCGCCATTTCCACACCCACACTCACAGCGTCGGTAATTAACACTTTGTTCAACTTCTGCTCTACGTAGAGTGGCCAGCAGAGCATCGGTACTCCATATGTGATGGCCTCCAGCGTCGAGTTCCACCCGCAATGCGTCACGAACGCGCCTGTTGCCGGGTGTTGGAGCACGTCCACCTGCGGTGCCCATGACTCGACGACGATGCCACGGTCCTTTGTCTGCTCCAAGAAACCCTCCGGAAGGAGAGTGCCACGGTCCACCTGCGTTGTCCAGATTTGTCGAGGCCGATGGCGATATCCCTGAGCTGCTCTGCCGAGAGCAAGCCCCTGCTACCGAAGCAGATGAACACGACACTGCGCTCCGGCTGCGCGTCGAGCCATGTGAGGCACTCGTGCCTCTCTGCTCGCTCTTGATTAGCAACGACGCCGATCAATGGCCCAACGCAGTAGATGGGGCGCAACACCCGGCCAGGGACGCATTGTGGATCCCTGAGCGCCTGCAGAGCCCGGCTCTCTAGAGATTCGAATGTGTTGATCAATAGGCCATCAGTGTCGGTGCAGCGCTTGAAGACGTCCGTGATGGCCCTGAACAGATCGTCCTCCGGGTGACGGAGGAAAGACTCCATAATATGAGACGCCGGGAACGGCGGCACGCCAAGGAACTCCATGGTCGCCTCGCCGAGCTCCTCCAGCGCAGTCGTCCGACCGGCGAGTAGCTCCGGCAGCTGGATCGCGACGGCGAGAGTCGCGGCGGCCGAGGCGAAGAAGGTGTACACGGGCAGGTGCAGCCTCGCGGCGACCTCAACAGCGTGGGAAGTGAACATGCTGGTGACCAGGGAGTGCAGGCGCCGACGAGGGATGGAGAGGAGGTAGTCCTCGAGCGCGTCGTTGTACCGGCGCATCAACTCGAGCATCTGGAAGAGTGGTGGCTTGCCGGAGGTTCCGACCGGGACCGGGATTCGCGGGAGAAGGTGGAAAGAGACGGACGGGTTCGAGGCGGCGAGGTGGTCGACGGCACCGGCGCTGAAGCCGAGCAACCCAGAGGGCGGCTCCACGAGCACGACAGTGACGCCGTACCCGTGCCTGAGGAAGACCTTGGCGAGCTGCAACATGGGGACGACGTGGCCGACACCGGGGAATGGGTACAGGACTACTCTCTGCTTCTTCGTAGCCATGGCTTCGTTCTCCATGTCGACTCGATCGGGTCGGTCTTGACGACCGGAGATGGATGAAAACACAGAGGATTATACTAGTTCCTCTCTGGCTGGTGGTTGGTGGCTTGGCTTGTATGATGCTGCCATTTCATTTGCCTAAAAGCAAAAGAACTCATAGTGCTGTTGGTAAATACTCCAAGGGCAACGTGACGAGAAGATGCCCATGACTTATTGGGTTCTGACTCATCGCGTGAACCATACTTAAATGACTAAACTAAAGCAAGCACATTAATGAATTGGGTTGTATCAAAATAGTGAAACATAGTATATCCCTATGCTAGCTAGCCATGGAAGCTAGAGGAATCGAGAGCTTGGCTGGGGTTCAGAGTCCTCTTCAGAAGATATCAATATATTGTATTTTCTTTATTCTGAGAGTTGAGTAATTATTTTAGTTTATTTACTTATCTCGACATGGCTAGTATGGATCATAGTTGGTTTCATGTCTGGCCTGTTTTTAGTCGAGTTAAATTAGACTGCTCCAAACTAAGCTCTGAGCTACAACCCACAGCTTAATTAACCCACTATTTCTGAGACTAGCCTTTCAATCCTTGATCAGGAGTTAGCTATCAGCCAATCTAGATGATCCGTTGGGCAGCGTAAATTAAGGCTTTGCAATTCCTGCGCTCCCATCGGAGGGAAGAGTACAGAGGGATGTGAGCAGAAACAGCCCGCAAGTCAAAGGTCCCAAATAAAATCGATTCAAACCGATCGTTAACCATATTGTACGTGTCGCCTCATGTAATTATTAATCAGTGCGGAGTCATTAACTAACAATCTACATAAACAACTTACTCTATGACTTGTCTTCTATTGCTGTCTTTACGTGACACGGTAGTGGGCAATGTTTTTCTAAATGCTAGATGAAAACAGACGTTGGGCTGGTGACTAGCGTCTAGACGGACTAGACGACGTCTAGACGAATTAGACGTATTGTACTTGTTTGCACTATAACAGTAGAAAATCCAAAAATATAGCAGAAAATTTCAAATATATGACATTGCAAATGACAAATATCAAATGTAGATAGAGTTCTCACTTAATAGTTCTCAATTCTTACAAGTTATGAACATAATAAGCATGATAAATAGTAGATAAATAATAATTTCATAATAAATTAATTAAATGTATTGGCTAAGAATCTTTATCTTCCACTTGCTCATGGTCATAATCTATGTAGATCACGTCTTGTTGGTCTAAACGATTGTCTAAACACATATTATGTTGTTTTTAAACGTGTCTAAATCGTGTTTAGACGTCATGTCTACACGGTCAAGGGCCATCTAGACGGTCCTAGACGTGTTTTATGTCTAGATTAGTGACTTGGGCCTAGACTCAACGTTCACCTCAAATCTTGAGTCTCGACACCGTCTAGACGCATTAGACGCACGTCTAGAAAAACAGTCTTCACGTGACATGGTAGTGGGGTTGCTGCCTAACCGTTGTCTCATGCGCCGATGACACACATGGCATTTGTTGACCAACGAGGCGGCAATGACCTATCGATGATTCTTAAACGCCCACATGTCTGCGAGACCATTCTTTGCTGATGCGATCGATGCAAGCAATGGCGCCGCAACTGCGTCGATGAGGTCGCATTCAGAAGCGCACCCCATCATGTTCTGAGCGGATAAACAGGGGTATAGGATTGGCGTGTGGCGCTTCAACGCGCGAGCTGAAGCATCGATCCTCCCTACGGTCGATCCATGGCGGCGGCTCCTCCTCCTCGTGTGATGGTGCTGCCGTTCCCCGCCCAGGGCCACATCATGCCGCTCATGGAACTCGCCCACCGGCTCGTCGAGCACGGCACCGAGGTGGAGTTCGTGAACACGGACCTCAACCTTGACCGCATCATCAAGGCAGGAGGAAAGGCAGTCCCTGCTGGGATCAACATGGTCTCCTTCCCCGACGGCATGGGCCCTGACCACTACAAGATACTCAATCTTTGCCGACAGTTCTGATTGGAGTGGCCAATCTTTGTTGTTTTCAACTGAGTGGCCGACAGTTATTAAGTATAACTGCATGTGTTTGCCAACAGTTTGTGCTAATTACCTACAAGCCTATTCCCGACAACATCAACCCCACAGTAATCAAAACTGCTTAACCGAATGTACTAAACCTGTTGGGCACTTGCTGGTGAACTGTCGGAGAAAAATTTAAATCTTGTAGTGGACGGCGACCGCGCCGACATCGGCAAGTTGGCCGCCGGCTTGCTGGCGGCAATGCTCGGCCCGATCCAGGAGATGGTCGTGTCCAAGAAGATCGGGTGGGTGGTGGCCGACGTGGCCATGTCCTGGGTAGTCGCCGCCGCGGCCGGTTGCGGCGTGCGCGTCGCCTTGTGCTCCGCAATCTCGGCGGCTGCTTTCGAGCTGAGGATGCACGTTCCCAAGCTGATAGAGGATGGCATCATCGACGAATTTGTTAAGTACATCGATCTACTAGCTAGTACTCCTGTTGAGATTGAGATCAAATAAATCTGATATGACCGACCGACCGACGAGCAGGGACTGTGAGGAGGAACGAGAGGATCCAGGTGAGCCCCCGGACACCGGCGCTCGACGCGTCCGAGCTCCCCTGGGCCGGCCTCGGCAAGAATGTCATCCAGAGCATCATCAGGAGCATCCCGGCGATCGCACTCGCCGAGGCCATCGTATGCAACACGTTCGAGGAGATGGATTCGAGTCCCAGGCGTTGGCACTCTTCCCCAAGCCGGCGCTGGCCGTCGGTCCGCTGGTGGCGGCGCCGTCGGCCTCGTCATGCCATTTCTGGCCCCAAGACCGGACCTGTCTCTCCTGGCTCGACGCGCAGGCGCCGGGCTCCGTCGTGTACGTGGCGTTCGGCAGCCTGGCGGCCTTCGAGGCGACGCGGCTCACGGAGCTGGCCGACGGGCTGCTGCTCACGGGCCGGCCGTTCCTGTGGGTGGTCCGGCAGAACTCCGCCGCCGGTGAGGGCGTCGTCGTCGGCGAGCTGAGGCGGCGCGTCGACGGCGCGGGGCTGGTCGTCGGGTGGGCGCCCCAGCAGGGCGTGCTCGCCCACCCCTCGGTGGCGTGCTTCGTGACGCACTGCGGGTGGAACTCGACCATGGAAGCGGTGCGCCACGGCGTGCCGCTCCTGTGCTGGCCCTGCTTCGGCGACCAGTTCTGCAACCGAAGCTATGTCTGCGACGTGTGGGGCATGGGCTTGAGGTTATGCGCAGAGGTCAGGGACAAGGTCGCGCGGCTGCTCGGTGATGACCTGGTCGAGGCCAGGGTGCTATCCTTGAAGAAGGCGGCTTGCGCGAGCGTCGCCGATGGAGGTTCCTCACATCGGGATCTGCTCAAGTTTGTGAATCTTCTAAGAGAACAATAATCTTTAGGTTGATTGCCAGGGGTTTTAGTACAAGTTGGATATATCACGAACTGCAATGCACGCTTATAAGTTAGTCATCACTTCTATAGTTCTATGCTACTTCTAAGTCATCACTTCTATGCTACTTACTAAGTATAAGTTAGTCATCACGGATATATCATATTACGAATGGATGCAGAGAACAACGGTGAAGAGTGGAGCCGTTGTCGCAAACCTTCTCTCAAGTTATGTTATAATAACTTTAGACTATGCTAGTGCAGTTTCTGGGGACAATTGTGTTCTTACCCTCACTTTGAACTCTAATTGTGCTTTTACTCTCAAATTTTTACTTTATAATTTTACTTTGATTTTTCAACAAGAAGCTAAAGTTTACCCATGAATTATTACAATTTACCCCTACTGAAGGTAAACTCTGGCTTCATATTAAAGAGATAAAATTACAAAGTTAAAAGTGCATAGGACAACCTACAAGATTCAACTTGTAACTCGGCCCAACCGCCCATCAAATTCGGCCCACTTAAAACAACTTAGGCTATCAGCTGACCATCAACGTCCCTTTTAAAAAAAATTGATCATTAACATTTCCAAACAACAGTTTCAATATTTTTGTAAGATTACGTCAACATTTTCTAACAACAGAGTCAATATTTTTTGCCGAAAATATTGACATAGCGCATCTAAAATGTTGACGTAGTGCAAATAAAATATTGACATGGTACATATAAAATGTTGACGAAAATTTAAAAATTTAATGTTCAACTTGGATTTCATTTTGCATAATTATCTGTAACAAAAACGAAGGTTCAAACAGAATTGAAAACGGACTTACCTTTTAAAAAAATGCGTTTAAAATTAAAAAAATTGTTTTCTCCACCCGCCCGTGTCAGAACGTGCCCCATGTCGCCCAGCTGTGCGCTCCCTCTCAACCCCGCAGCGCGTGTCAGCCATTCGGTTTTACTTCACACGAATTTCAAAACGTTCTATCTTTTTTGTTTGAGATTATTCAAAACGTTCTATCAAATGGACAACAGAAACGCCATTAGGCCCGGTTAATTCCTGGCCAAGGCGGCCAGGCCCAAAACGTCTTACAGGCTAGCGAACAACAGAAACGCCATTTGGGCCCACTCGTCAGTGTCAGGCCGCCTCCCTCGCGTACCGTTACCCCTTTCATCGCCGGGGTCTGTATTAAACCGCCCCTTTCTTCGAAACTAGCCGTTGCGGCCCGTCTCCCCCTGAAATCCGTCCCCCCAACGGCTAATCCCCGCTCCGATCCGATCCCCGCATCCATGGCCACCGCAGCCGCCGCCACTCCGGCGCCGTCGCCGCGACCGGACATGCCGCCTCCCCCGCCGCCGCTGCCCATTCCGCCGACGAACCCGCGCCGGCCGCGCCGCCGCGCGAGGGAGGTCAGTTCCCGCTACCTCTCCACGCCGGTGCCCGCGACCCCTCGCCTCTCCACTGCCTCCTCCTCCTCCGCCTGCTCCACGCGGTCGCGCTCCCCGACCCCGTCCCCGCGCGCCCGCACCCAGCGCGCCGGCACGCCCTTCGCCAACGAGAACCACCCCCCGCCTCCGCCGCCGCTCCACACGGGCACCGTCGCCCGCAGGCGCGCCGTGCAGAAGCTGTTCGACGAAACGGGCACCTGCAACCCGCGAGCGTCCGTGAGCTCCGTCTCCTCCGCCGTCTCCGCCGCCACCCCGCGGCCGCTCCCGCGGTCTTCCAGCGGGCCGGCCGCGTCCACCGCGCGGAGGGGATACCCCCGACCGCCGACCCCCGCGCGCGCCGGTTCGTGCCCTTCCGCCGCCGGCCCCGCGGACGACGCTGCGTCGTGCTGCTCCTCCGACACGGCGTCCACGGTGACCGACTTCTCGGAGGCCGAGGGCTTCGGTGTCGCCCCCGCCGCGCCGTGCGAGAGCCCGCCGCTGCTCGGTCCGGCGTCCTGCCGCGGAGGACGCCTGTCGTCGGAGCTCCGGGCGTCGGTGCCTGAGTCGGGCGGATCCGCGCGGGCGTCCAACCCGCTGTGCTACCGCTCGCTCAACTCGGCACTCTCGATCTCAACGGCCACAACGGGGAAGGTGACTGCGGCGCCGAAACCACCACAGCCGCAAGGGGCTAAGGCAGCGGAGCTAAAGAGGGCCGCGATCGTTGGGGCCAAGAAGGTTGCCGGGAAGCAGGAGGACGTGCACCAGTTGCGGATGATGGACAACCGTCACCTCCAGTACAGGTTCCTGAATGCCAGGGCTGAGGCGGTGGCCAAGGCCAAGACTGCAGTTGCAGAGGTGAGGGTTTGTTAAGACATCACCGCTTGCTTTCCTATTGTGCTTGACGGAAGTATGAATCAAGATGCTGACGATGTGTTTTTTTTTTTTTTGTTTTTGGCATTTGTTGGTTTTGAAGAAATCCCTCTACGGCCTTGCTGAGGGGATCACAGGACTGCGTGAATCTGTTGCAGAGAAGAGAGCAGAGGTTGAAAGGATTAGGAGGGAGCAGAGGTTGAACTCTGTAGTTAGTGCACAGGTATGGAAAAATTGAGCTACTTTTGCTTTCTGAAAGTTTGAACTATTGTGGTATTATGCAATGTGCCTGGCTTCATAATTTGGGGTCAGCGAAATGTGTGAACATTGTATCTGAGCTAGAAAATTAATAGAATCAAGCATTCCACGTGATCAAATTTATTACTGGATTCACGTGAGAGATGGGAGTTTTGGCATTGCCGTTCAAATTTTGGGGAACAGAGCATTTGGTTTGTGGTGCACTTCACATAAATAGCATAGCTTCAAAAGTGAAATAGTATCCAACTGAAGGAACATATTGACTACTGTGCCAATTAAATTTTAAGAAAGAACATATGTGTTGATTATTAGAAGTTATAAACATCCAGCGATTGCATCCAATTTTGTCTGTTCAGGCGGTATTTCTTTGGTGCACTTTTGGAATCTAGAAAATTATGAAGCAATAATTTCTCTGCCATCCTTCATTTTTGCTCTTGTGCATAGATGAAGGTCTTGAACGTCGTCTATAGTACCCAGTGAAAGAAATAGGTTGTGTGTCTCGTTTCTCAGTGAGGTTGCTTATATCAGAATCAATATCAAGCTTTCACTTTGATCTCTATGCTATGTGACTCTGGAAAAGCGTTGTTGCATGGTTGTCATTTGTGTATAATTAGCATTTGCACTTTATTGTTAACTGGCTGTCCTTCTTTAAATTGCTGCGTTCAAACAAAGATCCTCCAACAATTAATAGCATAATTTTTGAAACTGTCAGGTGCCATTTTTGGATCAATGGTGTGAGATCGAGGGGGATCATTCAAGTTGTCTTAGAGGAGCTACAACAGCACTGCAAAATGCCTCGCTACGGCTACCAATCATTGGCAATGTTAGGGTAAGTTTACAATTTGATTCAGTTTCCTGCCTAGAAAACCATCAGTTGTGTTTCTTAATGCAGAACTATATCATGTTATGAAAATATTTCTGAAATATTTGTACAGACAAACTGCAGAGAAATAGAAGAAGTTCTTAATTCGGCAGGGCAACTGCTGGAACCACTGTCCTCTTGTTTTGAAAATTTCCTTCCAAAGGTGAGGCCATTGAATGATCTTGAAATGCATGTCTTTTTTTTCATGTGTAGCTATGTAATGATAATATTGAGCTGTGCTCAATACCTGCTGTCTGTAAGGCCTGCCAAAGGTGAGGCCGTAGAAGAACATTGAAATGAGTATCTTTCAATGCATTGCCATGTCTAGCTATCTGGTGATAATTTTGAATTGTACTCAATGTCTGCTGTCTTTAAGGCCTTGTTTTGAAGCCCAACTCTGCCCAACTCTGGCAGGGATATCGCCGCTGTATGGGCAACCAAACAAGCTGTAAATATATCAAAAAATTTACAGCATCTGAACAGTGGTAGATGAAAGATTGTGACAATTACTGAACCTTTCTTTTAACAACATATTCTATGATTGTAGAACATCTAAAATAATAGAAGATGCCGGCTAGTGGCACACAAGCAATTTCAAATTTGTGACTTCATTGTGTTTTCAAAAATTCAAGGTTGCTGAGATGATTAACATGTGTAAACCAAATAATTAGTGAATACCGGTATTTTGACAAAACATAAGAAATGAGATTGCCAGAAAAAACACCCAACGAACTATTGGAAGGCAACAGTGATATCTGGTAACTTCATTAATAGAACAAGCTACTGTAGCCTAATAAACAGGCCTGTGTCTACACAGTCAACCCGAGCTAAAGCATTTATGAATACTGGTGGTTTTTGTCATTCTGTTTTGTGATGTTCTCTTTGTTTTACTTACATTGTTACCTTGTCGTGTAGGTCGGAGAAATTGATGGTGTGGCTTCTAGCCTAGCACAAGTTATTTCCACCGAAAAAACATTGATTGAAGAGTGTGGTAACCTCATATACCAAGCACAAAACCTGCAGGTATGGGTCTGATTTGATATATCTTAAATCTGCACATATTCACTGTTCTTCTCTGGCATGCGTTACCCCTGACTGATGCATTTACAATTTGTAATGGTGTAGATGCGGGAGTACAGTTTGAGGAGCCAATTGATGCAACTGAAACAAATAAAAAGTACATGAAACAGAAGGAAGAGAGAAACAAACCGTGCATAATCCCTAAATGATGAACAAAAACTGAAGAAACATAAGGGGGTAAACACGGTGCCAGTCGTTTGATCGACGGATGGAGCTAACTGTGCTCCAATGCTGGAAACCATTGTTCCAGATGCAAAGGAGGTGGCCTGATCATACGCAATAAGAGGCAGAAGTATCGTTCAGCCAAGACCAAGAATTGCTTATTCTTTCCAGTACATAATGTTGTCCCTGTAAATTATTTGAGTTGCCGTGGAAACATTTTTGTTGTCTAGCATCGGAGAAAGCTGATATAGGTTGTCGATATATACGCACTGCTCAAATACCGCTGTTTTTATATCTTTCACTTCTGGCAATGGAATTGTTGGATGTGTTTGATGAAAGATGTGAAGATGTGTTGCCGACGCAGCGCGCATCTGCTAGACACTTGAGCATTAGCAGACTGCTACCATCCGGAGCATTTCTTGCCTTTGTCCTCGCATTTTTCTTCGTAGCATTTTTTTTTCCTTTTATGGTTCAGTCACTTGTACGCTGCTAATGCTCTTTTTTTTTGGAGGCGCATGATATCTGAATGTTGACACTTGACAGAGAAATTGTGAAGTACAGAACAGAAAGATACCAAAAAGTGAACCAATGTACAGTGCAGAAAGGGATAACCAAATCTGCGCTGCTTCTTGTAGCTTTCTGTTTGGCCTAAAGAAAAAGGACAAACAATTGGGCGCCGCTTCAAAATTTCAGTCCACCGTCCAACCTAAAAGGCGGGTCACACTTTTCTCCGCACTGACCTTCTCCCTCCTGTACAATGCGTAATCATTTACCGCCCCAATATTGACAGTCTCATGCCACCCGGTGATCCTCAACAGTCTCATGCCATCCTATGAATCCCCAAACGCAAAGTCCAGTCACCTCCAACACTAATCTTGTCAACCATCTACCATTCTCGAGGTTCACTGACTAATTATTTATAAAAAATGAGTCTAGGGTCCGACGTCCCCCTAAAATTTCCAAATGAAACGCTTTCATAAAAATTCTAAATTCTCGTAGAATCGAGAATGAAGTTTTCATTCTGAAAAAAGAAAATCCCGCCGAAGCCTACTCGGCGGGCTTTCACCGACACACGCTGACATGCAGTAGCCTGGGATGCCATAGCGCCAACACATCAGTGAAGTGAGCCAGCGACGTACCAACTTGGTGCGAAATGCGGGATTCGAACCCGGTCGGTTGTCTAAGAACACAAATAGACAACCAACTGAGCTCACTTCGTGTTCACTCACTAATTACGGTAACAACAACGCTTTGAACCAGAACAAGAGACTCTTGAGTTGGATCCACTCAACTCGGAGTTTAGAGTTGGAGCCATACCAAATAGACCCAAATAGGTCAGCATAATTATAATAAAATCCAAATAGGTAGCCATCCGTCTTACCAAAAAAATATAACAAGTATAACTCTATAAAGATGTTTATTTTAGTAGAATTATACTTTTGCTTGCATCCTAGTCACCTTTTGATAAGAAAAATTGAATTCACAACCATTTTTCTACCATCACTGTACATGATAATAAAAAAGCACCTTGGAAATAACCTTTAGGTTTAGGCCATGGGCCCATGGACATGATCCAAAAGGGCTATAAGCCTTTTTCACAGTTGTGAATTCATTTCCTCGGTACAAGGATGACTAAGACATAAACAAGACATTGACCCTTTGAGAAGGAGACACACCCTAATCAGATTTTTTTTCTGCGATGACCTAATCAGAAAATTCTGATTGAAGAAAAATCTAACCATCGATCTACCATCTATCCTTCTAAACTTTAATTCTAATATAAGTAAAATAAAACAATGCATCATACTTTTTCACGAATGTGTGCGTGCGTTGTGAGTGTCTGAGTTGTACTGTGTAATCACAACAAAAAAAAGAGTGTTATAACAATGGGTAGATCAACTCACAATCCCAAATAGGGTTTAGGGTTAATCGGGCTGTTCGGCAGGCTGTTTTACTGTAGCCGCTGCGCTGTTTTTCTGATAGAGAACACTGTAGCCGCTGGAAGCCGCACTGTAGCCATCTGAGGGAGGAGCAGCTGCAGCGCTGCAGCCAACCGAACGGCCTGAATAGAAAGAAGATAGTTATGGGCAACGGATTCATTAATTGAGGTTATGATAGCTCCGACTTCTCTCACTGCAACAATGAGCCTTTTTCAACAGGTCCTTGAGTTTTACATCTCTTGAACCATCACGGGCTCACCGCACCTAGGGAACGGCCAATGCTGTGATGTTGAAACACACATCTAGCATAATCCACAGAATAAACTGCTCTTATGCACATTGATGAACTACCGAGGCTCTCTCTCTTCATCTGAAGCGCATAAAAAAAGAATTGTATTTGTTGGTTTGACTGGCCGTGTCTTGACCTGTGGAGGAGCCGACCAAATAACACATATATAGATTAAATGGCGTCGGCTAACCCATGATGAGAATCAACACGCGTCGACCACTCGACACACCATGTGTCAACTCACATCCAAGGCATCCAACAAATAGCTACATTCAATCAATATGTGTGCGATTCCGGTATTCCCCGATATGCATTTCAACACCCAAGATCAATGTGCATACCGCTAAGCCACAATTGTAACCACCATCATCACAAGATACAAAATAGAGAGCAATTTTAAAGGTCATTACAGGTCTTCATTCATTCCAAATACAACAAAAGGGAGAGTTCAATTAGTTTAGCTCTCATGCCAACATTAAGAACTAGCCAAGGAAATGTGTAAGAGTTTGATCCTTGACATGAGTACGCAGCGGAAACTATAGACAACAAAAGACCAATGATGCTCAGCCCACGAGCACCACCGGGGTTAGCACAACCATCACCATCTACTCCTGCCCATCACCGCCCTCGGCGGGGTAGAAGTAGCCATACACATACTCGTCCTCACCTGCAAAACTTAAACATAGCATCGTGAGTACGGAGGTACTCAGCAAGACTTACACAAGGAGTCATCGCTCCTGAACAATGGAAGATGCATTTAGCTTTGTACAAGGTATGGCAATAGGAAGACATTTTGCATAAAGCGAATTAATAGATCACATTAGATAAGCAATTATATGACAAGCATAAAGGAAAACCTAATGAGCAACTCATCCTATGCCCACCCATACAGATTCCCATAGCTCAAGTGTAACATCCAGCCATCTTGTCATCCATATGACAACGCGAGCTCATAACCAAACCACAACTACGATGATGACTAACAAACATAAACTTGCTCATGACCGAGAACGCGGCAATTCGAATTGATTGTACACCCTGCAGGGGAGTACTATCGTACCCACACGCCACACGACCACCGCCCATACGACCCGTCAGAAGTAAGGGGTGATTCAATGTGACAACCCACTCTAAATACGCCCCGACCATTTAACAGACGTTCGGTTAAGGCAAGTTGGTCGCACTAGGCCCTCTCATGGGGTCGTCCCTAGCACCTTCTACAACCCCCGAACTCGCAAGCTAAATGGTCGCAGCTAGATAAAGAGGAAGGCTTACCCGTTCCATTATATTAGGCATGTGGCAGCACGGAAAAGTGTTCATGTTGACAGCACCAACGAGACGGTCCTTAATCAACTCAAGCAAGCCTATGGTGCATTCAAGACTCCATTCTCAAACCACCCCTACTGCCCGCTCAAGTCTTCCATCCATAAACCATCATCAACCCCATGACCAAGATAAACTATTAGAAGCAACATTCTATCTTTTACCGAGGCTACTAAGCATGATAAGCAACTATCGTGACTCCAACATAGACTCTACCCGCCAAAACAGGTTGCAAGGAACAAGATATAGCAATGATTCAAGGGCGGCTATGCAGCAATTAGGAGCTACCCAATAACCACTATTGCTCGACCAATGCATAAAACCTGATAAACATAATTAAATTTATTCACCATTGGTAACCAAAATAATTGGAGAAATGCTTACATGCTTGCCTTGGGCTGTAGGATCCACACTCACGTTCTCTGGTTCAGGTTCACCCTCAGCACCACCCACGTCGAACTCCGGTGGTTCGTTCTCTAATAGAAAGAACGATGCAACACAATGAGTATGCTTGCAATGACATGATATGAGGTGCAAAAGACATGAAACAGTGGTGAATGCCATACTCAAGAAAACAACAGTGCAATGCAAAAGGAATGACATGATATGATAAATGAGATGATTAAGATTGCAGTTACATGAGGAAAAGACTTGAGTTAAACTGATTGGAGCATTTAAATTATTTTCGAAATTGAAAACAGTGTATTCTTTTAGCACAATCATTTTTACTGTAAAGAGTAGACTATTCTGAGATTTGTGAACAAGGTTTCACTATTTTTGAGCAGGACATTATTTACTTATGATTTATCACATAAGCAAGGTAAAGAATTTATTTGAGATCGATTAACAGAAATTCCACCAGTGCTGATATTTTTAGATGGAGCAGCATGGCATGATAGTACCAGGGACCAAGTTTCAGGACTTTTAGAGCTATTATGATTTTCTGGTGATTTTTCAAAGAAAAGAGATGGACTAGTACAAACTAGACTAGGCAGTTTTAGCTGCTGCTTCTTGCCTTCGCTGCTGTACGGCCGCGGCGTTCTGCAGCTCGTAGCTTGGGATGGTGAAATACCGAGAACAAGGCAGGCCAAAGGCGGAGTGCTCACCTTTCCTCGGTGCTGCCGGTCCCAAGCAGTGGGCGACTGGATCAGAGGGCCTTCACGTCAGGTGGCTAGCCATGAGGTGAGCTGTGGCGGCGATGGAGATTAGCGGACAGGGAGATGACGAATCCGGCTCTGCTGGACATGGATTCAAGGCATTGAGGAAACTGGAAGAGACAAAATGTAACGTCCCGCCTCTCCAAGGCCGCGCCCGCATACACATGGCAGCTCTCTCGGATCTCAAGACTGCCCCCACAGACCAACACAAGTCTTTTCTGCGCACTTTGTCTTCACTCATGCGCACCCGAGAACACTTTCCGGTCGGTTACTCATCCCGAAATTGCTCCAGACCAAGCACGCTTAACCTCGGAGTTCTTTCGAGATGAGCTTCTGAAAAAGAAGTTACAACTTGTTGATATGAGTATTCTTTCAATCCTATTAAGCCCTAGGCTGGGATGTCACATACTCACCCCCTTAGAAGACCGACGTCTTCGTCGGTCAACCCCAGTTTAGGAACGTCCTCTCTTGGCCACGTCCGTGTGTCCAGTGCCAGCGCATGTGCTATGCTGTGTGACCACTCCGGACCCACACCAGCCATGCGTCCCATGCCTGCGCAACTGCGCAACTGCGCCCACACGCGCCTGTGAAACCGCGAGAGTCGGCTCTGATACCACTGTAACGTCCCGCCTCCCCGAGGCCGGGCCCGCATACACCTGGCAGCTCTCTAGGATCTCAAGACTGCCCCCCACAGACCAACACAAGTCTTTTCTGCGCACTTTGTCCTCACTCATGCGCACTTAGGAACATTTCTCGTTCGGTCACCCATCTCGAAATTGCTCCAGGCCAAGCACGCTTAACCTCGGAGTTCTTTCGAGATGAGCTTCCGAAAAAGAAGTTGCAACTTGTTGATATGAGTATTCTTTCAATCCTATTAAGCCCTAGGCTGGGATGTCACACAAAAGCTAGCTAAGCACCTAAGTGCCGACGGAATCGACGAATGCTCACCGATAGACTGGATCGGAAATGGGCGTCGAGCTCGCGCTGCTGCTGCTGGAGCTTGAAGAAGATGACGCGCACTGCAGCTCACTGGATGGCGAAGCTTGGGGACGTCATGCAGGGCTCGTCGCAGTCTCCTCCGGTCTTCCCTCAGATCTAGGCGACGGGGAAAGCGACCGGGAGCCGCGGCTAGAAATCCATGGGGAAAACGGATGAGAGAGGGAACAGAGGAGGCGTGCGGCTGGAGGTTTAGCTCGCCGTTCTTGACGGAGGAAACAGCGGCGTCGTTGTGAGGCAGCGCTGGCAGGGAGAGAGCAGTGGCGGACCCAAGATTCATTAGTCAGGCATTCAAATATGCGAAGCAGCATGGAAAATTATCTAAACCAAGAAAATTTTTGAACGAAGAACATCAAATTTGCAGGTTTTTATCTTGATTTCTATGTTTATATGCTGAAAAGAGACATGATTTAGGTCCAAATTGCTTGCATATATGCACACTTCTACAAAATACATTGCATACTTTGTTTTTTCTCAAACTTTTGAGCATTCAGATGAAGGCCCTTGAATCAAGGGAGGTCCGCCACTGGGAGAGAGGCAAGAGACGGCGGCGTACAGCGTCGGAGTCCCGGTAGAGAAGCTCGGCCGCGTGTCGCAGCTTGCCCGGGCATGAACGCCAGCGAGGGAGAGGAACAGAGGGGAGGAGGATGACAGGTGGGCCTCAGAGCGCGAATTGTCTGTGCTCTCGAGATACTTGAGCGCAAAATTGTCTGCCCCCTCACAATTTTGTCTGTCCGGTCCAGAGACTCCACCACAATCCGCCTAGGCGAAAGAAGTTGTCTGGCCTGTACAGAAGAAAGGATATTCTGGCTCCACTTCTTACTTCTTTCCATAATTCGTAAAGTGGACTTAAAACACTTCAAAAATCATGAGACTTTGACAGATTAGAGAAGAGATGAACAAGAATCGCTCGAAAAGATGAAGAATAGATTTAAATAAAATTCTTCAAAGATGCAGATATCTCAACTTTGCTTGAATTTTAGAAGCATCAAAAGCACTCCTAAAAATCTGGAAAAAAAATTCATCACAAATCAAGATTTGGCATCTAGTTATTTGTAGAGTTATTTCCCAGCATAAGTTCTTCACAAGAATTCAAAGTTACTTAAGAAGATGTGTTTTCTCGATTAGTTTGTAACACTTATGCAATGAAAATGCACAAATGATGCACATGATGATAGACAGGTTCAATAACATGCACTTAGAAATTTAGCATGTTACATGACCTTTGGCAAAAGATATGATTGATGCTATCGAAATTAAGTGTTACATACAAGACTTTTTGATGACTAAATTAAAAGAGTAAAATTTACAAACCTACGACAGTTTGTATCTTTGTATCGAAAGAAAAACTACAACTTTTAATGTTAATGTCAGAAAACTACAACAACTTTGACCTTGTTCTTCACAAAACTACGAGTTTTGTGTCTAGTTGCACTATTCAAGCTAACTTTCAATACTCAATTTCAAAACTGATTTGTAAGGCTAAACAAAAGATGTAGTTTTCTAGAAACTAGGTGTCAAAGTTGTTGTAATTTTATGAAACTAGCACAAAAGGATTGTAGTTTTCTGATACAACAACGCATATAGTCGTAGTTTTTTGAAATTTACTCAAATTAAAATATGTAAATTTCAAAGGAACCTTGTTTGAACAGAATTATGGATGTAACATTTCTAACATTACATTATGAAATTCTAAATCGGTTACAAATTTATTGCATCTAAAATTCAAGTTTCAACGCTTGGAATTTGCTTCCAAAATCTAACTAGAACATTTCATAACATCTAATTTACATAAGGTTTCAAAGCAACATGATAATTATCTTGGAGGTTTTCAATAATAGTGAGCCTGTTTAGTGATTTTTATAAAATTATTTTTTCCATTCACTTGATGGAACTCGAGCATGTGCTCACCTTGTATACCTTGGGCCCATCAGCTCTTCCTAGTCCGTGAGTCATGACTACTGTGACACTAATTTACATTGGCAAGGAGTCTCAAATCCTAATACTAGATAAATGAGATAATAGTCTCTCAAAAAAAGATAAATGAAATAATCATTTGCCTCCTACTGTATTTAGACTAAATATTGTAAATACCCGCCTTAATTTTGTTTGGTTTTACCATTTAACTATCGGCTTATTGTTAGGGAAAATTATCTAATTTAAAGTTGTTGGATGAGGATTTTTGTCATTTGCACTTTGAGGTGTAGCCCCGTGTATTTATTGGGTATGTATAAGAACTGACAATAGATGACACCACCCGTCTTTCTAGATTCAACTCAATTAACTTTGAAATGAGGAGATTGAAGGTTAATTAATATTGAGGTTATGACTCTCCCTTTATTCCCCCCCCCCCCCCCCCCGGCGCGCGCGCACATTTACGTGCACCATCACTTGTTATAATTTGTATATATACGTGTCCATGTATTTCAATATCTGACTAAGTTTTTACCTCTGTGTAACTCTATAAACATCGCCCCAATATCTTACGTCACAATTTCCTCTCTATATCTATCTCATCCTATGAATAAGACTAATTGGATTGACTATATATGCTATTTTTTGTGTGAAAATATGTTAAATATTTGTTACATTTTTCCAAATTAGTACTTAAGTTTTCATATGGAATTACCTAATTTGGGTGCTATGTATTGTATGATATACGCTTTTTGAGTTTTTTTTTAAAAAAAATTGTAGCCCAAGCCCACTGTTGTGTTTTGTACTTTGGTTTTCCGTGGTTGTGGTACGTAGTTAATGGGACGTTTACAAAAAGCCGGAGCCAGATTTGTACATATTTTTCTCAAATTTATTTATCCCTTGGCATAATATGTTGTTGCTTCAAGATTCAACATATATAATCTTTGCAAAAAAAAAGAAGATTCAACATATGTAAGGCTGCAAAATTTGGGGTGTCCTTTTATTTGTCCTCAAACTGCCATATTCTAAAATTAAATTGGATGCGAAAATAAATTCATCCGCCAACCTCAACTATATCATAAAATTATACTATACAGATACGCATACGTATACACACACCTATTACGAACGTACGACTTCGTACACGTACGCAACTGCCGAATCGAGCCCGACCTCCCCCTCCCTCCCCTCGACGCCTCGGCCTTCGTCCTCCTCGACTCCCTTCCCCCGCTCCCACCTCATTTCAAACCCTAGAGCTCGATTCCCCACCCAAAACCCTAACCCTAGCTGCCCCTGCCCCATCACCCCCGCGCCCCGTTCCGCTCCCCGGCGCCCCTCGCGGCTCCTGCGCCCGCGCCGCGACGCGCCGGCTGGGCCGCACGACCTCGCGGGCCTAGGGTTTCGTCCGTTCTCGAGCTCTTCGTTCTTGCGCGGTTTGAAGGGCTGGGGGCCGTGGGCGTGGGCGTGTGGGTGGGAGTGGAGGTGTACGGTGAGATGATATGAGGTTGCGCGGCGGGGGTGGTGGTGGTGGTTGCCATGAGTAGGCCGTCGTTCAGGCCGCGGCCGCTCGACATCCACAAGAAGCTCCCGATCCTCAAGTCCGTGCGGGAGTTCGAGGACGATGACCCAGGGTATGCGCCGGCCTCCGCTGCGAGGGTCGGGGTGCTGCTGCGGCACTCCGGTGCGGAGCTCACTGCGTCTGCAGCTGGCAACACCGCAGACGGCGAGGTAATTGGGTGCTGCTGCTTGAGTTTGAGCTGCAAATGTTTGAAATGTTGGTGCTTAGTGGCTTGTAAGAGTTTTCTTTTGTGTTAGCTGTTCGGCTGTTCCCTATTGGGTTCTCTTGGGTTCTCTCGGTGTTGCAGTAAGTGTTTGATCATCAGAGTGGATTGAATTGAGCCTAACTTTGTAGTGTAATCACGAAACTCACCAATTTAGCTGTGTACTCATTGTGTTTAATAGGTAAAACAAGTATTTGGATTAGTTATCTTATTTCTTATTGCATAATGAGAAATGAAGAAGACTTGGGGGCAGAATACAAGTTTTAAAGTACCATGGAATTGCTTTAAGCCCCCAACCTTAGTGAATTGCTAGGCTTACAGTATTTGGATATGTCAAATGAACATTACCACTCCTATTTATAGCATATAATGTGGCTGAGCTAGTGAACTTATAATGAGAATTGTGTAACCAAACATCTCTAACAAAAAAACTAAACTGAAATTCATTGATTTTCTACCAAGCTGTTTTCTGCAGTTATTCGCAAAAAAAAAAAGCACCTGTATTCTGCAATAGCGTGTCATGTGCATTTTTGGAAGATACAAACATACTTTCATTCACCGCAGCTCACCTTACGTATGTGTCACTTAACAAACTTTTTTGATTGCATTTTCGTGTATATAGAGTGTAGTTTAAGGATGCAAGAATTGAATAAACTTGTATTAAACTAGCGACCGTGGTCTTAGATGTGTGCTAGCAGGCTTTGGTTTACAGTGGTAAGCTTCATTTTAAGAATATTAAATAAATTTATTTTCCCACTAATTCATATAATAGCACTTTTCCTTACTATATTCCTTCTCAGATGTCTATGAGTGTAATAATCAAAACTGTTGTTGCTAGTCGAGGATTGTTTTCTAATAATTTTAATATATAATGCATTGGCTATAATTAAACACAGCCCCATGTAACCACATTATGTAACCACATTGGCAATTGTCATTATGTGGTTTAAGAATGATGGACAAACTGATGATCATTTATCTATTTCGTAGGGAAATCAAGCATCCAATAAGAAAAATATCCAAGAAATACCAACACCACAGTTCGATGCTGTGGACACGTATGAAAGGGACTATACTCGTACCTTTGCACAACCAACATGTTACATACGTGGAAGAGGAGGTTTCTTTCATATTACTTCTCTAGATTTGGAACTTGTCCATTCACATATTCTGCTTGTGCCTTATCACTGAAAGTGATTAATGTCTGCAGCCAGAGCTGAGATTGGTGAATTTGTCGAGTATGACCTGGACAACGAAGATGAAGACTGGCTTGAAGATTTCAATAATGAGCGGAAGAATCTAAACCCTGAAAAGTAAGAAAGTTGTTCAGATCTTGATAAATTGGTGCAGTAGTTGTTATTTTATCTGCAGTTGGAATATGCACCACCTCATATAGAATGTAACTCAAGAGTTAAGGATTTTGTTTTTAGGAAGTGGCGTTTCTCCTTTCCTAGACTACAAGATATCTTTACATTTCAATTAATGCTCCTTTTCACAATATAGCATTTTTCCTTTCTCAGTGAGTCTCTGTTTCAAAATATTTTTCAGTTTGAGGAATACGAGAGCGTAATTATTGCAGTATTTCCTCTCTTCACTTCTAGTTTAGTATCTTGTATAATAGGGTATGGTGATCGTTTCTCATTATAATTCTGTAGAACAAGTATTGTAAAATGGGGGAGTTTGTTGTGCTTTACACCTTTTTTTGGTTGGGGTGTGAGACGTTGTTACTAGTAGAACCTCTCTGTCTGGGCGTACTTGAAACACATGCAGTTGCTGCATTTTAAATGAAGCCTTGTTACAGGTTAGAGGTTCTTCTGTTCAAATTGGAAATTTTGGACCACAAAGCTCGTGAAAGAGCAGGAGCCATAACACCAACTTTCATAGGGCCAGTACCGGTCCTCTTGCAACTTGATGCTGCTATGGAGGTAAAGCTACATGCTAAATGAAAACCTTACATAATAGTCACAGGATGGATCTTATTATGTTAAAGGGAAGAATTGGCGTACAGCCCAATTTACACCGCATTTTGTAGTGGAGACTTGCTGAACCATTTTGTGTCATGTCAATCTACTGAAAACCTACAAATTCATCTGTCATATTTCTTTCACAGCACAAATGCATAGTAACTTGACCGTTGCATTTTGTCAATTGAATATTTTAGGATTGGTGCTAGATGTTGTGTGTATTGAATGTTTTTGTTTTGATATTGCATTAAGATGCACTTCTAGCTTCCAATGTGTCAAAAGTCAAAACACCCATGCACTAAAACTCAGAATCCTGTTGCATCTCAGTAGTTTACTTCTCCAGGGAAGATGCAGTACAACATTAAATTAACAGATGACTCTTCAAGAGGTCCTCACTTTTCTGTTTTTTGCAAATGAAATTGGTACTTCAATATGCTATAGTCCACAGTACCGTGACTCTGCCTAATTGCCTTTATTGTTTTATGCTTATTGGGTGTAATCGATTTGTTCTGCCTGTTCGTTGTCGTATCAGTATGTGCATTCATTGTCGTGGTATGTTGTTGAAAGTAGTATTAATCATACACAGTGATTTTCTGTAATCCAATATTGAACTGCACTGTATAGATCTATATATCATAGTTGTCAAGTGCTATGGGAATTTCGTCTAGCTTTGTCATCGTTGGGGGGCATCCAGTTTTTGTTGTTCTAGTTGTCATGCAAAAGTGTGTGCGTTAGTGGAGGATATGTGGCTGTACAAACATTTGAGGTCTTACGAAATATCTTATTGTGTATTTCTTAATTAGTAACAGGATAGCTTCTGAGTACTATCGTGTTCTCTTTTCCCATTGTTTTCAGTTTGAATGTTTACTGACCAAGTACTTTATTTATAGGCTTTGCAATATTTATCTGTTCGGTATGCAGTTTTCCAAGCTGTATATAACTACTGGAAATCAAAGGTACCCTTTACTGTCAAATGTGCATTGTTTTCTGACCGTACAAGAGATAATTTTTCTTTAGCTGTTGAATAATATAAGTCATTGTTCTGACCTTGTGTCTTGTTTCCTCTTATCTTTTTTGCAAGAGATTTTTTATCTTAGCCTAGCATTGTAGATCAGGATTTTACCATATATATGTTTCAATATTATATTTGCTAATTTGTTCCTTATCAGAGGGACCGGTGGCAAAAACCTATTCTACGGCGCTTGCAGGTTAGCATGTTTTCTTTGCTATATCGGTGATGTTTTTCAACTCTATGAGCTTTTTGGATGGTGGTGAGTGTTCTTTTATTCTAGGGTCCTATGTAAACTATCCCAGATTCCAGATACAAAACATATATATTTTTGTGGTGAAGTACGGTGCTTCACTGGAAATTTAATTGTTCTGTATATGTTGTGTTGTGACTCTGTTAAAACGATTTGCATCATCATTTATCATATATTTGTGCATGGCAATCTGACGGTTGATAAGTTATAAACTATGTAAGAAGCCAGCTTGAAATTCTGAGATAAATTTTACTCTGTTTGTAGAGTGATAAACTTATAGGATGTTTGATGAATTACATATGCGCAAGAGCTATGGTCATATTAGGCTGAAGTTTGCTTTAATATGGTATCCAATGGATGCCTCATGTCTGGCCTGCAAAATGTTCGTTAGCGTTACACAGTAGGGTCACCACTCAACCGTAAGGAGCCATGTTTTCAGCTTGGTTCCACTATTTCTTTTTTCACCTCAAATGAGGTACGCCTAAATTATTTGATTCTTGTTGACCTGTGAGAGTTCTGTGCTTCTTGGTTGCATTTTTAGTCTTTTCTAACCTGCTGTTTTTTATTGAAGCCTCCACCGCCAGTGAACGATACAAATCCATACAATGTATTCAGACCAAGAGAAAAGGCTCATCGTCTTCATACAAGGAGGGTAGGTGCCTTTAGTCCATAGATTACCTTTTTCCTGGAGGAAGATCTGTTTCCCGTTTGGCAATAGACTGCTTGGGACCATGTTTTTTCTTTTTTTTTTCTCTCTAAAAAAAAGAATCATACATGCATACATAACATCACCTGTCTTTTCCAGATGCAAAGACGGGAAAACAATATCCAATCATTTGAAAAGCTCCGCCTGGTAAGCAGCATTCATTTTTTTTTTTGTGGTGGTTATTGAGTCGGTGAATCATATTATGTTACATTCTTAAGTTTAATCTAAATGTTTTTCTGGCATTTCTTTCTTTTTCCTTCCATTTCATTAGTCATGTCTACTACGAACTGGAAATCAATTGATCTTCTATTTTTTTGGAGATGCGGTTTGGCATTTTCATGTAAAAAAAAAGCGGTTATTCTACTGCTATATAATGCTGTGTAAAATATAGGTTGAATGTTTTACACTTAAATATAAACCTCTCTCTTATCTCCTTAGTCCTTATCCTGTTCAATACTTGTACATTTATTAAATCATCACCTGGTTATCTCCTGGGATTTGCCAAACTGATTCTTCGTTTGCAGTTTCTATTTACAGGTCTGCATTATTTATATGTGACCTAGTTCTTTAGCTTTCTTATATTATTATACTTATGGTATACAGAGGATTATGTGTTTGTGACCAAAATTTCGCAACAAATGTTCAAATGCAACATTTTCCTGCTTGAATAATTATTATAACGTTATTTAGTTTGGAAAATATTCGTAATGATTTATTAATGCGGTCAATCAATACATGTCTACTACAATCTTATGGAACATTATTTCTTCAGGCATATCATTGATGGTAGGCTGTTTTGTTTACTGCTACATGCTTTTTTATTGTTTTACTGCTTATGATGCTAGCTTGAACATTTGTATTAGGTGCGACGCAACTTGGAGCAAGCAAAAGCATTAATGGAAGCTTTAATAAAGGTTAGATCATGCATGATATAATATTGGAGTAGTCTTTAGTATTATTATTAAATTTTTTCTTCACTTTTTTAATCAATACCACACATTTTTCAGAGGGAGGAGACAAAACGCGAAGCTATAGAGTGCCAGGTCAATCTTCAGCGTGTTCAGATGAAATATAAGGTATAAATTGTTACACATTGCAGTTTTGTGATTTTAGAAGTCAGTTATTTGGTGGACTTCCCTAAGTTTTTTTAACTTAACACTTCTCTTTTTAGGTAATTTTCTTTTCTTGGCAGTCAACTTTCTTTCTTTATAGTTAATTTTTATCGTTGAACTATACTTCAAATAATTGTTTGTTGAGTATATTTTGATTACTTTTAACAGTTTTTGTGAAAATGTTAGGACTAGGTTTTAAAAAATTGCTAATTATGTTTAAAAATCGTTAATAGATTGTTTAGAGGAAGGATTCAAAAGCTAATACACGGAGCCTTCCTTGCATTCTTTTGCCTGTTAAATATGAGATCACAATTGAATGATCCCACACTTCAAAAGCCATAGTTACCTGTCACATTTGCAATCCCAGGATCTTGATGTTTACGAGCAGTATGTTATTGCACGAAACAGTATGAGAAAATGAGTAAATTCAGTGAATAGTTTTACCTTTTATTACGCTCCACTCTACTTGGCTATGTATGTCATTGACTGATATCATGACTCATTTTGTTTCGTTATTAATAGTTATGGTCGACCTAATTTTTTGTGCCCTATTAGCTTCAAATTCTGGATACATTTGATTGCTGTCCCTATTTTACAACCATTTCCATTTTTTCCTTCTTCAGCATGAGGCCCAGCTTGTTGATGATGGGGCTACCTTCTCTGGATTCCAGCAAACTTCTAGCAGATTTGGATCAAGTGACGATGACTATGCGGATTCAGATGACACAACTGAACAGACATATACGCGTCCAGCTGTGCTCCATCGTTTCTCTGATGCCAAGCAATCTGTGCCTCCACTCCGCATAAAGCGTGAACGGGAATTAAAAAGGAGACCACAGCAGAATGGATGGGTATTTAAAAGGGTATGCTTTTGTCAATCTCTACGTCCCTACTTGCCAAATTTAGGGTTGGTGTTAAGTGCTATTTCAATAGTATTTAGAAGCTATTACATTATTCAAGAAAACTATGGATCATGAGCAAATCTAGGGAAAACATAAAATAAAACACTTGCGGAATCCTGTGATAAACAACCCAGTAATTGACTGCACAATATTTTGTTACCCTGTAAGTGGGCAAGAGTGCATGATAATCTTGGTACGCCACCCCCCCCCCCCCCCTCTCCCCCGCGGCACCCCCCACACACACATCCTTGAGGTGGGCATTAAGAAGTGGTGAAAATATAGAGGACACAGGAAACAAGGAGGGGTGGAGGAGATAGAGGAGCAGAGATGCATTGGGAAGCGAGAATGCCACTCTGTGGGACAAATTTTGAATGCTAGAGTGATACTTTGTGAATGGGGGGATTTGTCTCTTTCTGGGATTTTATATTGAGTTCTTAATAGAAACTTGGTCGGTTACCTGCTAGGGGTGTAAACAAAAGACTAGTTAGTTCAGTCTATCATGTTTACTAACAAGTTTCCTCCAATATAGGATCCTGAGGAACCAGTATTCTTATTTACAAGACCACTTGACCCGGAGAAGTTGGTGGCAGCCGGCATTAAGCCTCCACCAGATCCACCCATTGAGAATGGTGCCACTGTGCCACCATTTCGATGTCGAGGTAGGATCGGACGTGGTGGTCGCATCATATTTGATCGATGGAATCCTCTTCTACGGACACCCATTGGCCAGGAAACTTCGTATTATGTGCCGTACGGCCACAGGCCCCCCTCACCAGAAGGTTGAAGCGATTATTCTTCTGCACATGATGCTTGTGCAACTGACACAGCTAGCGAACTGTGAAGCCCCCGAGAAATTGTTTTCCTTGGGTGCCAAATTGGCCCCATGGATCACACCATTTGCAACCTCCGAGTTGCGAGCTCAATGGATCTGATGGGGAGACCATTTGGGCTCCTGGATAAGCAAAAGCCTCAGTGGACACTTGACTTTGGGCTATCTTTGGGTAGCATTTCTCATTGGATGTGGCTTGGTCATCTTTTCGCAGCTGTTGTAAAATTGTTGCAGTGTAGGTGAAAGAGTAGAGCATTTTTGTTTAACCTTGGCTTTTAGGGTCAGTATCTAATACCATGCTCTCTCATTTGATTATTCATTTGGAGGAGAGGAAATCCTTCTCATTCTGAGCCAACCTTTTTGTGTAATGTTTCAACACCTTGTTGCATGTATTCAGCCAATGTTCACGTGTGTATATACTGAAACTGTGCATTGGCATGTGATGGCAAATGTCTCTAGTCAGTAGGTTTAGGCAGAAAAATTGAATGGAAGAGTCCAAACAATGTTATTTAATCTGTTGTTCAGTCATTTGTACTTTAATCGCTTCAGAACCTTGTACAGATTCAGGTTTTTGTTGTAAGTCAAATCAAGCCTGTCAGCCATTGAGCTATTGTGCTTATCCTAAAACAGTGATATGATAATGTTTTAGTGGACTGCCTTGCAGAATGCAGGTACAACTCATCGGTCACCTTACCACTATCAGCTACGATCTAGAATCAGTTTCACTGTTGCTGGAAATGCTGTCCTCTTGTGGTCAAAGCAAGCTGGACATCAGAAGGTAATTTCTTCGCCAGATTATCCGGGGGTTGCTGCTTCTGGAAATATTCATGCGCATAGACACAGATCTATAATGCAGCAACCAGACACATTTTAAGTAGCGTATAATGAAAAACACATCTCCAGTTACACTGGAAAAAAAAATCACAAAATGTAAGAACATCCAGCCTGTTCGGCTGCAGCCGCTACAGTGTTATCAGCCTGCCGAACAGGCTAATCCTTACCTGATCAGTTGTCTTCGAAATGATGAATTGTGCAACTCTTGGCCAGTCCTGACCAAATCTACAGTTGACGAAAGGAGTTTGAATTGGTTTAGAAATGTTGCATACGGAATGCCAAATTAAACATATATTGGTCCCAGAGTAATGGCGTTGATGGGTGTCTCATTAAGTGAAATTCCAGCAAGTTCAAGTTGAACACATTTGATTGTAGCAGCATGTTCTCATGTTAGGCAAATCTTTATACCTCCCCAGGGCAATCTTGAAGTTGATCCGTTCCCTGATGCTCCAGCGTTCTTGAGGCGGCCGAGCAATGGCACACAGCAGCTCCATCCCGCGCTCACTAATCTTCCTCCCTGAAGGTGATGTCCGGTGTTTCCCCATTGGTCGCACCTTCTCCATCCACCCAGAGGATGCAATCTCAATCCGAAGAGCCTGAATCTTGGTGCGTAAATATACAGGTTGCTGCAGGGATCGGAAGTTTATGAGTTCATCATACAGAATGTGAGAGGGCCGACCAGATGGCAAAGTAGCATGATTTGTTTTGAAGGACAGCTGCAATTTTGCATGCTGCAATCATATGGTTATGGTCTTTTAAAAAAATTTAAAAAAATAACTGTGGGAAAGAATACAGGCTTGGCATCAGATATACTCCAGCTTCTCTTCGTGGTAAGTGAATTATATATGCTTCCTCTGTAAACATCTTTTATCTGCTGCAGCACCGTTGATCCGCCTTTCACCCTCTATGTATGCAGGTCATTTTGGGAACTGAAACATCCCTTCATGCATAGTACCTATGTTCACCCCAATGTTTTAGGTTTGTTTTAAGTCAAATTGCCAAAACACCATTGGTAAGGGGCGTCCTTCCCAGAACACCATTAGTAAAGGTGCCATCCTCATGATGTATCCGTGAGTGCATCCGACCTTTACAAATATTAACAGCCCCCTCAACCAGTGGCGAAGCCACATATAGCTTCCCTAGTGCACTGCCAGTGTAAATCACAATTTTATCATTAAAAAGCTTAATTTTTACTGCTTGGCACCAGATCAAACCTCTAATTACTGCATCTGACACCACTCATGTGGTAATTCTAGCTTGGCCTCAACGAATCTAAACACGTTAGTTATTTTTAACTTCTATATATTCTTTATAGATTTACCTAGTTAACGTAATATTACATCCATTTCAAAATATAAGCTGCAATAGGACTACCAAATTTTGAAGCTTCAAATTTTGTAAATTATGAAACAGGACTACCCAATTTGAATTTCACATACCTAACGAGATACTCCATCCGATTTTAAATTGTTGACGTTTGACTTTTTTTTTTAATTTTGTTTGACCATCGTCTTAATCAAAATATTAGCTTAAATATGCAAAATTATAAGTTATATTTCAATTTCCTTTAGTGATGAAACAAATCATAATAAAATCTATGACAAATAATAAATATTTTGAATAAGACGAATGGTCAAACGTAACTCAAAAACAGTCAAACATCAACAATTTAAAATCGGAGGGAGTATTAATTTTGGATCACTTTATAGTAGTCCATTTCAAAATATGGGCAGTAGGATTTGAAGCTTCAAATTTTGTAAATTATGAAATAGTACTATCCAATTTGAATTTCACATACCTAGCGATATATTGATTTTGGAACACCTTATAATAGTCAAAGTGTATTATTTTATAATGTTTCAGCAAGTCCTAATACACCCTATACAAATGGAAAAAGGGAGGATAAATGTTTAAGTCTAAAGAAATGGCATATAACACGCTGATATGCGGATGATAAAGATAGACAAAACTAGAAATATAGCGCGCCGTTTGCGCGCCTCATGTCCAGTATGAATTTGAGAGAACGTGGCTGTAAAATATGTTTTGCAAAATTGACTTACAAGGTCATTATGCAATTTCAGATCAAAAAGGAACATTTTCGCACAGAAAACTGAATGATCAAATATAGCATATGGATCTGAACATTTCATCATAGTCCCTAGTAATAACATTACTAATTGGTTGGAATATCGAATATAAAATATACACAGCAGAAATGCTCATCTTTTGAGAAGATTACTTAATGGCATAACTACTCTTAATTAGTTATCATGCTGCTCCAGGCTTACAGATCAATCAAATCACTTCTTTGTTATCGGTAGGCATTGTACTAATATGGTTTACCTACCATGGTATGAAAAATAACAAATGCTAAATTCAATCATGCCAAATTTTGGCATAAAGTTATGCAGAAGAGTAGGAAGCAACCTGCCAATTTTTTAAAGAGATGAAATGTACATTATTACATCTTATTACCTGCAACAGAATTATTTAGACCTGTAGTGTATAAGATTTCATTTTGCAAGCGGAGCAGTTTTAGATTTGAGTCTATAACTCTATATCTTCAGTTGGTTCATATGTTCAACTTAGTATACTGCACATTGGCACTGCAATACAGCTAGAAACGAAAATGCAGAAGTATGGCTCCATGGTTTGCAATGACTCAGTTATTCAACAATCTTATAACAATATAATGTGTTTCATTTGCACCTGCAAGAAGATAAATTAATATTAGTACATCGTTAGCATTGATAGAAACATAAACCTGTATTGTGAACAAAACTGGGCAGCAAAGAAGAGCCTAACGCAGGCTTGTAATTAGATCTTTGGATGCATATGATGGGTAAGAAGTTTAGATGTCATATGTGTGTACTTCATACTTTGTACAGTGATCAAGACCGAACCTAGCTAAAGTGCTGGTGTTTTGATTCCCTAAGGTTAAGGAATTTGATTCTAATCAATGTGTATTAGTGTTCTAAGTGCATGTAAAAGTATCTTAGCTTCCATTTCAAAAAATAAACTATTTAGAACCTGACGAGAGTGGCTGACATTTCAGATGCTACACTTTAAAACTTGACTTAAATGACTTTATTTGCTTGTCAGATTAACACTGACTTATTCTTCTGTGAGTTCTTTCAGTTTCAAAGGGCAAACAATTTCCAGACTTCAAAATTTATTCAAAGCCAAAATTTTTAAGAGTTGGTTCGAATAAATATCTGAATAGTACACAGTCAGATAACTAAAACACTTTTTTTTTGCAAGCTTACCATAAAAAGGGATTTTGGAGGTAAATGTGTTACTAAATAGTGCATCGAGTTTTTTCTTTTTGGTACTTGTTATAAATGTTAAATATGTTTCTACTTGTAAAATAAGCGCATATGACAAGGTACATCTAATTAGATATGCACAGAAAAGAAATATGTTTTTTACATGGAGAATTAGTGAGGGTGGGATGACTGGAAGGTGCTGAAACTGAATCATTAGTAGGTCAAAACTAAGGAAATGAAAAAAATGTTCCATCTAAGATTAAAATGATTCTGGTGCAATTGAATTAAATTGACTTTACCAAATGAGTAAGAAAGCGGTAAGAGTCATTGCTAGGTAGCAACTAACAGAGATGTGGACTTACTAAAACTTTAATGTTGCAGTAAAGAAATGAACAGTGCGCATCCCACAAGTAGCAAAAACATGTTCTGACATGTTATTATTATTTTCTTTTAAAAAAATTATGAAATGATTCCTGGTATCACTTCTACGCATAAATCCTCATTTAGAACATAAAAGAAAAGCATCGCTAAAATATTTAGATTTATCATCACTAACATAGATGAAATGAAATCAATTCAAAGGAGTCAGGGCTGTCTGCCAATAAAGAAGGTGCCCTGAGCATTGATAGTTCTACAAAATTTCACACAAAACAGGCAAATGTCACCCAGTGCTTAGGAAAATTAAGCGACGATATAATGTTGTATGCACATAAATAAACAAAGGGAGATTGTCAATTGATGCCTGAACATGAAAGCATATGTCTCGTATTATTCTTCTTCAAACTGTGTTATCAGTAAAACGTTGGTTTCCACAAACCTTCTCTTGAGCATTTTGTCGAACACCACAAAAGCTGCCATGGCTTGTGAGGAGGGAGGTCAAGCAAATATTCACGATGGAGCCACTGAATCGGTATGATATGCGAGCTCGTCCCACAGGACCCTCCTGGAATTCCCCCGCGCTGACACCTTCTACAGCTCCTGTATCAAGGTTGTCGGCCTTGACTCCGCCTCCTCTGAGCCAAGCGGCAAGGAAGGGGCCCTGAGATGGTGCCAAGGAGACGGAGGAGCATCGGGGAAGTGTGGCGACGGCGGATGCGAGGAGCCGCAGGCCCGCGGCGCCGTGCCTGAGGCCGTGAGCGGGTGGCCGGAACGGGGGCCTGGGGCGAGGAGGAGGTGCGGCTCGCGGCTCGCCGTACGGGCCGTCGAACGGGTTCTCGAGAAATCGGGGGAATCGGGTTGACAGCAAAATAGGCTGGACACCCGATCCTACCTACGGCCGAGATTTGCAGACTGTCGTATCGGACGGCGTCAGTTATCGGGTTGACGTGGATATATCCACAACCCGCGAATGCGACCACGTTGGGATATGTAAAGATAGGCCTGAAAAAAAAAGGTTTAAACCCTTCTTCTTGCGCAACAAGCTGACACCCTAAATCTCTCGGCATTTCAAAATATGGGCAGTAGGAAGAAAAGACACAAACACCCTTGTGCCATTCGGCCACTCCGTTATGCTATCTATCCATCGGTACCATGGGTCTTATGGTAATTGTCTCGTAAATCCTCTCGTCTTCTTTTCCCCAGCAGCTTTCCCTCCCCTTCTCGCAGCTCCCTTCCAGACGCATCCATTCTTGATTCTTCCTCGCTTCCTCCAGGAAATCGAGCCGCTCCTCGCTTCCGTCCAGGCGGCGCCGGGATGGTGGCCTCGCGCCTCCTCGCGCGCGTCTCCAGGCAGTGCGTCGTCCGGGTTGCGGCGGCCGCGGAGCCGTTCGCTGGTTCGTGTTCCTCAATCAGGGTGAGCTTTCTGGACCGTTTATTTGGGGATCAGTTTCGTAGGACAGAGGTTATATTGGTGACTACTGTAACGAGTGTAGTTCTGGGGTTCGTCATTCGAGCTTAGATTTCTACTTTTGCTGTGTCCTTTAATAGATTAGATTGGCATTTGGATGCGTGGTGGTGTAAAAACAAATTTGATATTTCGGGAGGTTGCGCCAATGTACCGGAGGAAAATTCTTCCGTTTTGGTGTTCTTCTAGTTGGGAAGATTTTGGGATACAATTTATACTCATGGTTGAATTTTGAATTTTTGATTCATTTAAAAGAAGTGGGGAGTTTCATGGAGCCTTAGAGGGTTGTACTACTAATATAGGATGTACCATCAGTTAACGATTTTTCTATGTTACTTTAATTCGAAGTTCAGGATTTTAGGATAGAACTATTAGTTGCATAGAGGTGGGGTTTAATGGTGGGATTATAATTTGCTAATTGAAAACATCGAAGTAAGCTATAGGTAGCAGCGTCTTAAGGATTTAGTCAGTTATCAGTGTATTTTTATATTGGTGACAGCCTTTGATTTGCATGTTAATTTTGATGATTTCTATAGTACTTTTGATTTTTCTAAGAATCTTCTCAAGAACTATAACGTGATCATTTCTGTTATGTGTATAAATAAATATTTTATTACTGTTTAACCTTTGATTGGTTCGACCAATAGGAGTTTATAGAGTGCAAGTACTGAGTGTGACACCGAGAATTGGTAACCATATGTTGATCCAGGATTCAAAACCAATTGTGATATCAAAACTGTCTTTTGAGTTCTGTTTTTTTTTTTTCTAATTTGTATTTCAGTTGCATCATACATCGATGTCAAACCAAGAATGCCTCTTTTCCTTTCTAAATGATTTTTTATACTTGAACACAGACATCGAGTTGTTAGACTGGAACACACATAGCCTTATTTCCCATTTATTTCTTTTGCTACACCTACATCATTAACTTCGATAGTTGTCCTTGAACTAGTAATGTGGTCATGAAACAAAGATGAGTGCATTTCAGTAACATGGTGGTATTTTGAGATAACATGATACTTCAGTTGGAGTGATTATGATATATGATATGTATGTTTTTTGGTTTTTAAAATCTGTACACACACTTTTTCTTCTTCCGCGGACATTACCAAGTGGAAAAATGCAAGGGGTGGTAGAACTTCGAGTTTTCGATGTAGTTTCTTACCATGATCATCCCCTTCAAAAATCAATTATGAACACCCCTTCAAAAATTAATTAGTTATACACAATCACAATTTGGAAATATATAAAATATTTGCTGCACTTTCGAAATTGGAAAATTGATACTGTTCAAGGGTGGTAATTGTAAACATATATGTTGTTGATTGTTGAGAGTAGCAGATATTGTTTGCAGCCGGGAATTGTATGCTCGTTGTGCTATGTTTTTGTGGTAATTATGGAAATGTGAAGATAAATGGTTCTTAACCACAATTTTCTAGGAAACTATTAGATCATCTAGTAAAGTTTATTGTCAAAACAGTAAAGTTCATTGAGTATGCTTTGCATCTGGGCTGTTAAGGTAATACCTGGATCATCAAGAAATAATGCTATGTTTTTATACGATCTTTTGGCAAGTTATTTTTTCCTTCACTTCTACTTGGTTCTTTTGTTATAGGAGTTTTGCTTGCTTTACCAGGTCTCGCCTGTGTTGGATCAGCACTTGAGATATTCAACCTCCATTTTTCAAAGGTTTGGGTTCTCATCTTCTTCGCCCGAACAAAGTGATAAGGAGGTTAGCCAGCCAAAATACCAGGAAAGTTCCTCACATGGATCAAATGATGAAGACACTAGTTCATCTGGAAGTGAGAAGGCATCAGAATCAGGTCTGCATGACTATTTCCCAAGCTTGTAATAATAGCAGCTGGGGTGCTGAATAAATGCATTTTCTGAGCCAGGTACTGAAGACCTTGATCTGTCAAAAGATGACCTTGTGAAGCTACTTCGTGAGAAGGAGGAATTGTTGAAGTCCAAAGATGATGAAATGAATGATATGAAGGATAAAGTTTTGCGAAGCTATGCAGAAATGGAAAATGTGCTTGCTCGGACAAAGCGTGATTCTGAGAGCTCCAAGAAATATGCAGTACAGGTCTGTTGTCATCATCTACTGATTTCCAGTGTGTAAATTCAACTTCTAAGAAGGTCTTAAACCTAGATTCCCATGAAAGGCCCTGAATTAGCTATTGCTTATGGTATCTGTCATAACTGCACATGCAGAACTTCTCTAAGAGCTTGTTAGATGTTGCTGATAATTTGGCCAGAGCATCATCTGTTGTCAAGGAAAGCTTTTTGAAAATAGATACTACTAAAGATTCTGCAGGAGCTGTGCCATTACTGAAAACCCTACTGGAGGGTGTAGACATGACTGACAAGCAACTAGCTGAGGTACTTCCTTTTGTTCAGACTTATGTGTTACTTTTCTGGAAAATCTTTTTCAGTCCATCGGTTCCTTCATTTAGATTTTGTCCAACAATGTTCCCTTAATGTGAGAATCTTCCCTCAAATTTAAACAGGTTTTCAAGAAGTTTGGAGTTGAAAAGTTTGATCCATTAAATGAGAAGTTTGATCCTAACAGGCATTGTGCTATTTTTCAAATTCCTGATCCTTCAAAACCACCGGGAACTGTTGCTTCTGTTGTAAAGGTATGTCAATCTATTTATTAGCATATTTGTACGAAATGCGTTACTGGCCTTGATCTATGCTTGTTTGCATATCAATTGTTCAATTGTCAACTCATTCATTCATATCATTGAAATTTTTCTTGATGCACATATGGTCTACAAATTATACTGCAATCATAGGTGCAAGACAGAAACATCTGGTGTTTTCAAGTTTATATAGCTGTACATGATTCTTCCATAACCTCTGTTTTCGAGACGCTTAATTTTTCGTTCAAGTTTGACTGTAAACTTCTTTAACAAATTCGTTCGCAGAAGCTCAAGGCATGTGCCTTCCTATACTCGATGAAAAATCTAACTCCATCGTTTGTGTCTCAGTTTATATCCTCTATATTTTTTCAAACTACTGTTGGTAAAATTTGTGAAAGTCAAACTGTTGATTATTTTAAAATAGAGGGAGTATGTTGTAGTTCCCTGCAATTTTTATGCCTTTCGTTTCCAATTGTATCCTACATTTACTGTCTTGGAAGCGGAGTCGCTGCTCTGTTAAAGCAGGATGACGGATCGTCGTGCTCTAGCACTGAAAATGGATGGCTGTTTTGTATATAAGTTTTTATTAGTTCCCATATTACAAATGCAGTCTTATTTTCATTCACCCAATGCAGGCATTTATGATCTTCAGCTGTGGCGGTTGTGACACATTTTTTTTTTATTTCAGGTCGGCTACATGTTACACGATCGTGTGCTCCGCCCTGCGGAAGTAGGGGTTACGGAGGGAGCTACCATTGAAGAGACAGAGCAGCCTGAGCAGAAATCTGCCGAGGACCAATGAAATTAGCTAAATTGAGGATTAACATGAGGAGATCGCAGTCCCTTTTTAGGATCAATTTTTGTAATCTTTTTTTCGGAGGTTAATCATCGAACTACCAGTGTAATCTTTTTTTAGGATCCACCTGCTGACGCATAATGTGTCTCAGTACCAACTGTTTTCTATTATATTTAGCATGCGGAGTCACTCGTTGCATAGAATAGGCAGGCCAAAGCGATCCAGATCAAGCAACCAAAGCGATCCATGGACACCTTCCTGTCGCACGGCTCGTCCAAGCTCTCCGTCGACGACACCATCCCGGCGATGGGCTTCTTCTGGTCTTGGCACCTGGAGTGGGTCGCCGGCGGCAGTGCCCGCGCCATCCTGGTGGTTTCGGCCCATTGGGAGACGGCGAGGCCGGCGGTCAACGTCGTCGTCGGCGGCAGCAACGACACCATCTACGGCCTCCCCGAGCCCGTCTGCCAGGTCGGTCCGGTCGTGATCGAGTCCTTTGCTTGCTTGCTTAGCTAATTGTCAGAGTTTTCCTAAAAAAAAAGTTAATTATCAGAATCAAACCATGAATCCAGCTAGCTCTAAGGATCGCCATTTCATTCTTTGCTCTGAAAAACTTTGGAGTGCATCTTTGCTTGCGTTGCCTGTATACTTCTCAATAACTGAGTGCCTTATATACGCCTCCACCTGTCTTTACTTTAAAGCGATGAACACAAGAACATTTCCTGCCATTTGCAGCTACTTAGGCTACTCCCAATGGGAGTTTCATTCTCATTAAATGAAGTGCCATGTCACTATTTTTGCTGATGTGGCAAGAAGTTAAGGAAGAAAGAGATGAAAGGTGTTTCATCTAGATGAAACCATTCATGCACTGTTTCCAAAATACTTGTGTCTTGCATGTAAGTCTTGGAAATAGCAAAATTGAAATGATGCATTGTAGAAGCCATTTCAATGGACTATTTTATTTTCTTGTGCTTATGTGGCATCTAGGAAACAACAAAATGAAATAGTCCATTGGGACTAGCCTTATATCCTACATTTCGTCAACCGGTTTCCATCAATCATCTACTAGTATCAAAGGGTCAAATCCCGTGCATCAGCAATGGGATGTTACAACGTTGCTGCTTACGAGCACAAAGCAAGTCCACGACAATCGTGAGAAATAACCACTCGCCCAGATAGTTGCATTCTAGACTGGAACAAACAAGAGGGACGGGGCAAATACAAGGTCATATACTACTACGTTATGTTACACGAATCCTCATAGGCACATAATCAGGTGGAAGACGTAAGCTAACGCTCCTCCGGTCCACATCTCTCGGTTCTGGGGTTAAAAGGCTTTCCTCTTCAGTCGGTTTTCTGGACGAGGATTGTTGTCTATGCCACGTTGCTCCTCAGTGCTCAAATCAGCATCACTGTCATCATCAGGATCTTCCAACTCAAGGTTCAAGTTTAGCTCGCTGCTGCTGCCTTTTTTGCTAGTGTTATGTGCCTCTCCTGCAGCCTGCAGTAATAGGATACACACACGGAGTTTCATGACATTTTGTCATGGTAATGTGGAAAAAACCAAATACAATGGCTGTGACTGAAAAGTATCGGAACTATGAAACCAAATAGATGCCATACAACAAGACAAAAGAAAAATGGAAGCACAACTCCATGGTGAAGACAACAGGTCTACACAGATGAGGGAGGCCGGTCGAATCCCAAAATTCCTTTTATTCAAACAAGCCCTAACAGTTTAGTTCCAGTATTAGCTATTTAGCTTATACCGATATGAGAAGCAACGTAAACATTTTACCAATTACTTTGGTGGAAGTGAATGGATTACCAGTTACCACCACCAGATTCAGACAATGTAGGATGACTAGGGGCGTTCTCGACGAAATCAATTCTCGATTTTCAAAGAAAGGCCAGGTCATATGAGCATGTGCAACCAACAGATATAATCAATGACACATTAAGACAGTCTGAGTGCTCAAGCATAAGAAATAAGAGAAGAGTTGGGCACCATATCACAATTATTTCATCCACAGGAGAATCACTATTTTCTGTTATTCTCTTATCACACAAATGTTTCAAGATCCCCTTTGTTAACCTTGTTGCCAAACAGAAGTTGAAGCACCAACTTCAGTCAAAATTAAGAACCCTTCTCAGTGCATGAATGATTGTGAGAAATTCCCAAAAGAAATATTGACACAACTAAATGCGTTGACCTACTACTATCATCCATTTAATCATTGCTGGCAAATGATTAAGGTAGAAAGCAAAATAACAGCAAAAGGCACATGCATATCAGAAAAAGATCTGATTATGGCCATCACTAACATCTGAGTCTGGTAGAAAGCAAAATAGCAACAAGAACTGTGCAAGAAAAGATGCGCATCCGCCGTCCAATATTGTGAGGTCCAAGCACAGATAAACATTAAAACTTGGATACTAAAATCACAGGGTAAACTGCACAGGAAGATACGCACTAAGTTCTTAGTTATTCTCCACAGTCCAGACCTAATACCAGAAGAATCAGATCACTATATACAAAACAGAACAACTTGATATAACACAGGAAGCAATACTACTACAAAGCTACATTGCAATGACTCACTTGAGGGATTCATAAAAATCCTCAAAATCAGTAACCTATGCTATGTCATTGAAACCTGAGTGCATCGTCGCAACCATCTCAAACATCCCCAATTCATGAACCAGACAAAGCCAACTTTTAACCAATTGGACTAAATTTATGCTGTGTCATGTCAAGTATCAACAACAGCAAAGTTTCATAGCCTAGTGTTAGTACACAAGCCCATAAACTAAATCATTAAACCCTAAACCCAACCAACCTAGACTTACCTAACGTACTAAGTCCTAATTGACCCGAAGCAATAGCACGAATCCCCATCTTCCAGACCCTATTTGTTAGATTAAGATCAAATCTACCCACGAATCGTCATCATTATCCATTTATCCCAAGCTCGTGCACAAAATCGAATCCCCTAGCCGAGCAAGAACATCTAAGTTGTCGAATCTTTCCCCAAATCGAACTGACCGAGCACTACGAATCAACAAAGCAGAAAGAATTCTACACTCGGATCCGACAGGTCTCACCGGGATGTAGCGCCGCCTGGTGGCCGACGGCTCCATGCCGCCGCTAGTCCCGCCCCCACCTGAGCCGCTGTTGGCCGGGGTCCACTTGAACAGCATCACCTTGTTGTCCCGAGAGACCCCTCCCACCGAGCCGGATCCAGCACCCCCGGCGCCGGCGAGGGGCACCCACGCCTTGCGCCACTTCCGGACGGGGCCGCTGAAGGAGGCGGCGCTGCTGCCGATGGGGCCGTAACGCGTCGAGGAGCGGCTTAGACGGGGAGCTACCGTGTCCATTTTGGCAGCCCGTGTGCGGCCGACGCAGCGGCTGCTGCGGCGGGGTCCTCCGGCGAGGCGGACTTCGAGTGGAGTGGAGAAGACTAGTAGTAGGAGAGAGATGCAGCGAGCGAGTAGTGGGGTTCAGGAATAAAGTAACAGGAATTTAGGGTCCGTTTCGCATGCATGAAACATTTTAGATTCTCCTTGGAATCATTTGAATCACTTTCAAATGGTCAAAATCTGAAATGTTTCTTGTCTGAATCACTCTGGAACGTTTTTCTGTTTTGAACTAGGAATAAGAATCACAAAATAGGTGTTTTAAGTGATTCTAGTTTATTTGTGAAACATTTCACAAATTCTAGATCAATAGCCAAACGGTTTAAGTGATTCTTCTGTTTCAGTTGTGTAACGTTTCTGGATTGAATCTGAAACGTTTCTGATTCTCAGTGAATCTGGAGCCGTACCAAACGCACCCTTAGTATAGAAAGAATGGATGTCGCTGACAGGTGGGCCTAAACTCGGTTATTAATTTTTAATAATAAGGAACAAACTTAGTTGTTATGTAGCGAAAAAATCTAACTTATCCATAATTTTTTAAAATAATACAGTACACTCAGAAACACAAGTGCCTTCAAAAACCGAGCCGTTGATTTTCAGATTCACGAAGTCTCGGACTTAACCTGAGTGTATTGGTTCCACTAAGAAACTAACAAGTTGAGTTATGCTTGATCAGCTTATCCATATTATTCACTTTACCTATTCCATCCCTAAACCAAATTATGTGTATTTTCCAATGCAAGCGCTAAATGTTGACCTTTTATACAACTTTCGGATGCCAGGATGCCACAAAGACACTAGGTACCCAGCCTTGCAGTGGCATATGAAGTCGTTGCACCCTATCACGCCTACGTTCGATCCACTCGTCCCGTCGCGCCTACGCGCTGTCGCTCGTCTTGCTGACCGAAACAACATGAAACCATAGCAAATAATCTGACATCAAGCTGAAACACTGGCGAGAGGCATGAATGTCGGCGACCACGCTCGGGTCAGGGATTGCTGGAAGGAAGCGGCGTCCTCTGTGGTTCCTCAAACTCGAGTGGCGGTAACACTTGACGTGTTGGGAAGGAAGGTGCGCGACAGCGATTGGGGAAGAAAGCAGGCACAGTAGAGCACAGAGCGGGGCGACATCCGTGCAATGTCTCTCCGCACGAATCCCCAACACCGGTTGTCACAACGGTTTGAGGCATCCGTGCGCTGTATAAGTCTTCTTTATATATTTTTTTAGAGAGCTATATAAGTTTTTTCTTTTTTTTTCTAAGGGAACTTTTTTTTTGGAGAAAGGGTTGGTAAAGAAGCATCTTGTAAAGAAATATTACAACCAGCCCCTTGTAAAGAAGCACCTAATAGAAATAAAAATTACAAACAAAGTCCTATATTTTTTCGAATGAAACTACCCCTCCGTTCAAAAATAAATGTCATTCTACCTCTAGGCACTGAAATTAAAGAGAGGTGAAAAAGATGAGTGCACAGAAAACAAGGAGGAGAGAGATAGAGATACAAATGTAATAGGAAGAGATAAAAGTATAATAGGAAGAGAAAAGTGAGGCATCCTAAACGGCGGCGGATTCCTCCAACACTCCCTAAACCCTATAGCGCTTCAGACCTCGAGCCGCTCGTCCCTTGACACATTTTGTTCTCATCCGTCGTCGCTACTGCCGGAGCCTGCTATGCCGCCACGTTGACACAGCTACACGGGCGGGCTCATAGTTCTCTAACTCATCTAAACCCTCCCTTTGCATAGCCCGCGGCGACGCGTTCCTAATCCTGGTGGTCTCCATGCTCCCGCCGGCTAGGTGAGGTTGTCTGCTCTCCTACCTTTCTCTTTCTTCTCTCTTGTGTGGAGCCAGGTTTAAGGGATTAGCCTTATTATAGTCTCTGTCAGAGACAAAAGAGATGAGATCCAAGAGTATGACCGTGGGTCATTTTCAAGGAATTTCGATGGAGCATCATTGACATTACCACGGAATTTCGCATATTTTATTTGTTCGATGGGCCTTTCATATGAAAGACAGTTTCGTCCAAAAATACATTTTAGCAAAGCGGCAATCTATTTGAGCGAAGCCATCTCAAACCGATGTTAAAAAACCAACCCCCTCCCAAAACATCCCAATCGAAAAAAGTCGCCCTGAGTGGCTGTAGGCGCTCCTGCCTCTCTCACCGCTAGGGTTCCCCGCTGCCGCCGCCGGGCCCCCCTCCTCCCCCCCGGTTCGCCGGCGGTGGTCAGGAGAGGGAAGCCCCCTCCAGTAGCCAGTAGTACTAGTAGCTTTAGTTTTTCTCTAGATCTTCGTGAGTCGTTGATGTGGGCCAAGTGCCGCCGTCCCTCCCTCCTCCGGCTGCTCGCCGCCGTCGCCATCGTGCTGGCTATCGGCAGCACGCTGCTCCTCGGTGGCGGCAAGCCGGACTCGCAGGTGAGTATCAATAAAATAAAGGTTTCCTCAAGTTTCCTCCCCTCCGCCCCTTCCTCCGGCGACCATGGCCCAGCCCCGGCTCCTCCCACCGGATCCGGACCTCTCGAGGTCAGATCTACGGAGGCGCTCATCGGATCCATGGGTCTCGCCGCCGTCTCCCGGCCGGATCCGTCGACATCTTCGTCTTCTCGACGAGTTGTTGCGGGTACTGCCGCATCCGCCCCACCGCCGTCCCTGAGGCCGTCTGCCACGCCGCCCCGCCTCTCGGAGGCTCGCCGGCCCCTCCTCAGCGCTGCCGGAATCACGGCCGGTAGTGGGGACGGTCTTCGGCCCCGGGTGTGGGCTTCGGTCCCTGCGCCTGGGCCCGGGCCTGGGCCGCCCTTGCTGCTTGGGCCGGCCTACAGTTGGGGATGGACTTCATCCACACCCCATCACCGTGATCCTCCTCCAGGCATCGATGATCTTCACCGACAACTGGTTCTTCAACGTCAACGACATCAAGCTTCATACTCACCGATGGTACCTGTTTCCTCGACGTCCACGACGCCATTTCGTACTCGCCGTCTCTCAATAGGCGCCGACCGCTACGGATGCTCAGTCTGCGACTCGGAACCAGTAAGTCTAGCTTTCAGAGATCCGCCACCCAGAGGTGGTGTCATTGCCTACCTTATGCGTTCGGACGAAGTACAACCACATCAGAATTCTCCGACGAAAAAACTTCCCGCAGGCACAACACCCCTCGTCCAACCTCAGCTAATGCAGCGAGGCCCCTCCGGCGACCTTCCGACAGCTAGTCCGTCGTTAGTAGTTCTTGGGCGACATTGTTGTACTATACGGTTTTGCTTCTGCCAGATGATATGCACGCCTGAAACTGTTCTGGCGAATGTTATTTACACTGGCATGTTTGTCGGTATAGTCATTGGTGCTGCGCACCGTTGTTCTACACTCTACTTGTTAGAGTGCATGTCCTGGGGTTTGTTAACCCGTCGTCTGTAATTTGTCTTTGATGAAATACAGACACCCTAAGTATCAAAAAAAAAAAAAAAAAAAAAAAAACCGATGTTAAAATAGCAAATCTCTTGTCCGCTGCATACAACACGACTTGGGCTTGACCTGGGTCGTATCCACGTGACCATCGCGGCCATTTGGCCTTGGCCCAGCCAAAATAGCAGCAGCCCATGAATAGGAATTGGCTATTCCTAATTATTTTAGCCCATCTGACTGCCCAGCCTGCCCTTCACACCCTCCCTAGCGGCGTGCTCCCGAGTCCTGACTCCTGACTAGTGGCGGCGCGGCTGCTGGTGCGGCGTCCAATCCTTGGTGGCGAACTCGACTTCAGGCGGCGGCAGTGGGCGGGCGGCGGGCACCGGGGCACACGCACGGGGCTGGCGCGCGGCGTAGCTTCACCTTTAGGCGGCGGCTTCAGGCGAGCAGCAGGGAGCAGTCTGAACTGAAGGCCGGCAGTAATGCCTCTGTCCAGACCAAGTCCCAATCTACTGCTCCGCTTTCAAAAGATTGGCTGAGAGCATTTGTTGATTTAACGGTTTAAATCTGTCATTAATTTGTAGAATTCCAAGATATCCAAACGAACCTTGTTCACATATTTTTCTTCAAGCAATGCCAACAGTGGTAGCACAAATGTAGAAAACAGACTGATTGAACATGAACCAAAGAGGAATAAAGTGGAATTTCGTTTCCCAGATGTATAGTTGGTGACCCAGGGAATACCAAACATGAATCAAAACGGAATAAGTTTGATTGGCTGGAATATAGTCAGTCAAAGATGCATCATTTTGCTTGTATTGGTTTCTTTTGTTTGAGCCAGGAAAACCATCTAAGTTTGGGAGTAATTGTTTACTAAGTCGGTTATACCATTTGGAAGAAGGCTTTGCATAATTTTTGAGAGACTCGGTGATTGCAAAATCCATGCAATCATTCTCTATTTCTCAATTAATCTTAACTAATGCAATATTAATGGGTCGTCATCAAGTATCTATGTGTGTTCATTTTTCTTTGTGTGTCGAATTGGTTTGAACATTCAAGTTTCAAATGTGTGTACGAGACAAATTGAACTTGTGTTTACTGGAGTATGCGAGCGCCCCCTACAATTTCCGTCTGGATCCGCCACTGCACCAAAGCAAATAAGTAGTTGCTCTAAGTCTTGAAACTGTGATTTCTTTGAACACACACGCTCACCCTTACTGCTTTTCATATTGGGGACAGGATATACAGCAGTACTAGAGTAAAGAGGCAACAAAACTAAGGATGCCGAAGAAGGGCTCGAAAAAGACGAAGGAGGTCGAGAATGTGGCTAATCAACAAGAAAAGAAGCTTCCAGACTACCTTGAGCTCCAGCGCACTCGTGTTGTATGCAAGGCCGATGCTCCCATTCATGTATTTATTTATACTCTGCCCTCCTTTCATGCCTTGTAGTTGTTGTCTGTGAATGTTTCGAGGCCAAATTGTCTGTTTGATGTGCTTACTGATTTTCTGCATAAATTATGTGCTCTGATTAATTTATCTTGCATAGGGACCCAATTTCACAGAGAAATACGGATGTTTTGATGCTACGCTTCTAGTTGTCCAATTCACAGAATACTGAAAAAAAAGTTTATCTTGCTTCTGATAATGGCTTGAACATGTTCTCTAATATTTCCTTTTTGCTTATTTAAAGTTTAAATTTTCGGAAAATGGTGTTTAGTTGGATGAAATGTTACCAGTCATGCTGTTTATTAGTCCATAATCAATTTAGCGTTTTAGTGTATGTTTGAGAAATGTTCACTGTAGAAATTTGTTGCTCTGAATCCATATTGGACATTTTTCTGAACCTTTGTTTTGTTTTGTTTCCTTGCTTAAGTTGTTTGTGGAAGAAATTTGTTTGTATTCATACTGCAGTCATTTATGACTAGTCTCATATATTGCATTTTATGTTTTCTCTTATATGTTTAAAAGACTCAAGGTTTCCAATACTCGGGTGCTTTTGCTGCTATGGGAGTTGATAATAGTGTGTCAGTGGAGAAATTTTGCAAGAACTTCAAAATCGAGATAAATCGACTCACAAAAGATGATATGGAGTTTGATATGATTGGTATTGATGCATCGATTGCTAATGCTTTTCGGAGAATCCTCATTGCAGAGGTATCTGCTTGGTTTCAAGCGTATTTTAGTACTTTTTATATGTTTGGGGTTCTCGATCAATTTATGCTCAAATCAAACTTCCTTTCTGTACTATTAGGTTCCTACAATGGCTATTGAGAAAGTTTTCATGGTTGACAACACCTCCGTTATAGCAGATGAGGTTCTTTCACATAGACTTGGACTTATTCCACTAGATGCAGATCCAAGGCTTTTTGAATATATCTCAGGTATTTAACGTCAGTTGCTCTAGCTTCACATGCATCCAGAATAAGAGCCATCTTATTCTTCTTTTCTGTTTCTGCAGAGAACGATGTCCCAAATGAAAGGAACACAATAGTGTATAAACTGCATGTTTCATGTGGAAAGGGTTCTCAACGAATTACAGGTATGCCTTGGTTTCCTGAACTGTCTGTGCTGGGCAGATTTGCGAGGACGACCAGAACATGATTTTTTTTTTCTTATGTACATTTGCCCATCCAATATTGTTTTAAGCCATGGTGGTACATTGCTTTTCAAAATGAAATGCCCGTTGTACCTTCTTGTTCTAATATCTCATTATTCAAATTGGAAACATTAGGAGACTGAATTGTAATCTTGTCTGTCCTTAATTGACATAGAGATAAATTGTTTCTCAAAGACTTTAATTAGATTAAACAAGCCATTCTTAATTATCTTTTTAGTGGGTTTCCGTGCCTCAAGATATCTATGTGTTATGTATATAGTCATCTAAAATACTATTGTGCTAAAAATAAAATCAGTAATATCTAATAGTATTTGTTTTCATATTCCCTCAAGTTTTCTATTGTTGTCACAGCATTGACGGTTTTATGTCTGTGCAGTAAAATCTGGTGAACTAGAGTGGTTGCCAGAAGGTAGCCAATTAAGTACAACATCTCCGGCGCAGGCTGGGGACACACAGAAGACCTTCACTTCTTTCAGCCAAAGCCAAAAGGAGATCTCAGACAAGCCTCTTGGTGTGAAGTGCAATGAAATAACTATTGCCAGGCTTGGGCCAGGACAGGTAACTTTGTGGCTTATTTACTTGGTACGATTATGTTAGGAGTAGCTTGTCAATGTCTTTTGTTCTTCTGGATTCATCATTTGGATTATGGTACTTTGTTGAGTCCAGATGGTACCTGCGGAAACTAGAGAGTTAAATATATATATATATATATAGTTCGCAGCTTTACCTTAATTCATTACCATAGGAATCAACTATTTTTTGTAATTTGATATCATGAAGCCTGAGTTACAAAAAAAATGAATATAATTGTTTGCCTATCAGACCAGTTATTCTGAAAGTGCTGTATTTGTTTCACAGGGTGTGCTTTCTATGAAACTGTAGAATTGCCTTGTAATTTGATCTGTTCGTTTTTATAGGCTATTGAGCTCGAGGCGCACGCTGTTAAGGGAGTTGGGAAAGTTCATGCCAAGTGGTCTCCAGTTGCTACAGCCTGGTACAGAATGCTGCCCGAGGTAAAAAAGTCGACTAAGGAAATCTAACTATAAATCGCATGCAACTACTGATTACATACATGAAACCGTATCATGTAGGTTGTTTTGCTTGAAGATTTCGAAGGCGATGACGCAGAGGAGCTAAAGAAGAAGTGTCCAGTTAACGTTTTTGACATTGAAGAACTTGGAAATGGTAACTTTTCTTCTTTCTGTTTTGTGGGGATCAAGGTAGTTAATTGTGGTGGCCATTGGCTAGTTTCATTGCTAGATTATTCGCTGGTGCTTGGAGCAAGATGATTGTTTTGAAGCTCTTACCAAATGACAGTCTAACATTTTAGTAGAATTTATTGTGAGAATGTGACCTGTATGACTATATATCAGTTAAAATTTGGACAACAGAATTGAAGCGTGTTGTGATAAGTAATTTACACTAAATCCATCATTTTTTTCTATATACAGGTGTAAAGAGGGCAGTTGCGGCAAGGCCAAGGGCATGCACGCTCTGTAGACAATGTGTCATGGGACCAACAGAGAAGAAAATCGAAAAGAAAATCGAACTAAGGCGTGTCAGAGACCATTTCATCTGTAAGTTGTGAGGACCTGATTTATTTATGTAAACTACAACTTATCATAGTTGGCTTATTGCATGACAAATTTATGCCGATGTGACTCATTGTGCTAATTCACTATTTTGGCTATTCTTCCTTGCTAGTCACCATCGAGTCCACTGGAGCTATGCCCCCGGAGGTGCTGTTCACAGAAGCCGTGAAGATCCTGGAAGAGAAGTGCGAGAGGGTCATATCTGAGCTGTCGTAAAGGGCGGAAACATTCGTCAGTGGAGTGTACCACGGTTGTTTTCCATAGTTAAATTTTGTTGGAGGCATGTGGGATCAAACATATTTGGGGTGGTTGTTCAACTGAAGAGATGGGAGCTGAACTATCGTGGTGGATGAATCAAACGGCAACGTGGACAATCTAAACATTGGTTTGTACCACTATCCCTATCAAATTGATATAGATTTGGTGCAACAGGAGCTATACGAGTGTGCGTCCATGAATGAATTATGGCTGGTTTGCTAGATTTCTACCGCTGCGGCACTATCCGTGCTGCTCGGCAAGTCGACATTCCTGGGGACAGGACCTGCGCCCTATTGGATAGCGTTGTATGCCATTCTTGCCAGGCACGGCCGCACGGGCTGTGCAGAAAGTGATGCGAGGGCCCGAAATGAATTCAAGCAACACATGCACCATGTCCATCAGTTGGGATTTAACCGGACAACAGGTCACTAATCTCAGGACATCAGTCTCAGGACTACAAGCGGGTAGCGAGCACCAAAGAAGGAAAAACTAAACAAAGCGACACAGTAAACAAACCAGCAAGGAAAAAGTACGAAGGAAACGGGAACTAGAAGACTCCATGGACGTTGAACAGCTTTGGACAAAATGCCCAAGTCTTTGCCGCCTCCACCACTTCCTGCGCAAGCGTGACCGGCTTAAGAGCCTCAAAGCGGAAGGTGCAGATGTTGCGCTCCTTCAAAGGCGCCACGCGACTAAGGCCCTGTTTGAAACCTCTAAGGATAGTTATTAGCTGCTAAAATTAGCACTAGAGGTTTCAAACACCCCAGCTAATTGTTAGCTACTACTCCAACTAACAACTATCTCATTAGCTCCCTCAACCCAGCTAATACTAGCTAATAGGTGACTAATAGTCAGAGGTTTCAAACACCTACAGCTAATAGTTAGCTAGCTAATAGTTAATAGCTAAACTTAGCTAACTAACAATCATCTCTAAAGGTTTCAAACAGGGCCTAAGAGTAAGATGACTAGTGAGTCAAATTCCGGCCTAAGCGCCTTGGCCACCTGCTTGCGGATCGTCCTGGCTTTACACTAAATTCATTGAATATTATTTGAACCTGAACAACTTTGTCTGTCTAAGCTTATTGAACATCTTATAAATCTGAACACTAAAAACCACTCCCAGAATGACAAGTAAATTGGAACAGTGGGCCGGAAAGTGTACATAGTAATTAGTAGTATAGTGTGATTGCTTCAAGTCCTTCGTATACCATGGAAGTAGATTGCTCTCAACATCGTACTATGCAAAACACCATGTTGATCGTATAATTGCTTCCAGGAATAGGAAGAGAGCAGAGGGAGGGACGAGTCCACAGGTAAGGATTGCAAGAGATGGAACATGCCGCCCATGCCGGATTTCCAGGGCATGCCAAGTTTCGCTATCAACTGCTCTCGGGAACAAAATCAAGTTCCAGCAATGACGGCAAGGAAGCTGGTACAATGTAAAAACTTGTATAAGCAAAAAAAAAAAAAAATGCCTATTATTATCCAAACAAATTCCTCCATTTTGACAGTTATGTAATTGCCATCACACAAAAAATGTCTATTAAAAACATCATAAACAGGACGTACTGCGCACAAGTCAAGAGCAACTCAAAAAAGGGCAACAATATCAAGATGTTGTTAGTGAGGTTGCAACTAGAAAGGACAAAACTAAGGTGCCAGAGTAGTTACATTAGGACCAATACAATGCGGATATTTCACGCAAGTCAGTATTAGCAGCAAACGTGCCTTGACCATATGCAAAGCCCCTAACAGTTTGCACAAGTGTCAGCTACAAAACTTCCTACACTTGCAACGCAACAACATGATACCCGCACACCATTAGCAAATTACATTGGATTCTAACAATGGGTTTCTTAGGGGAAGTGGCTAACAAAATTTTACATCATCTACCAATTCACACCCATAAAACCCTTCAGCGGAGTGTTTCTTAAGCTCAAATGGGAGCGACTCTCTAAAAAGCCGGATGCCAACATCAACTTTCTTACAATTCATAGACCTGCAAGCATCGAAAACTTGATCTACACATCCTGAGCATCACCTGGCAAGGCTCTTGTAAGGCATAGGCTTCTTTTTAGAACATAGCACCTCTGCATGACCTATCTGCCAGTACATGAAAGCAGAGATAGGCAGAAAGCTCGCGAGCCAAATGTGCAGTGTCACAGGAAGTAATCTGGAGCTGGCCTCTTAGCAGGGACGCCTCTTGATTCCTGAAAGCAAGCATGGAAATACATGATGAAAGGATGTGATTCTCGATACAGGTGTGAATTTAAAAAGGTGGAGAAAACAGACATGTGGGGCAGCTTCGAATACGCGGAACTGCTTATTTAAGTTCTCATCCAGCTCTAGGATTGCAGCAACATTGCCACACCTACAAAATCACATTTTTTATGTAAAGGTAAGAGCTCAGTGTGGTCCATAAAAAATACTCTATCTCTTTACCATGTGTAGGACTTGGAAAAAAAGTTAAGACATATATGTATCATACAAACAAGAAGTTGAGAGGAAAAGATCAGATGTAGTAGAGATGATGTTTGGATTAGTAGAATTGCTATAGGTGGGAACTTTGGGTCTTTGTTTCCCCGGGAACCATGTCCAAACAAGTCCTAAGTTGTGCAACAAATTCATGTATACTGGGGGCACTGGGGCTACTACAAGGAACTGCAGTAGAACTAAACAGTTTTGGAAGCACTACGCTATGTAAAGCATATTCCGAAATCTGACAATTTCAACAGCTGTGGTCTAGATACATGGTTTTCAAAGAAACATTAGCAGAATACAATATAAAAAAACATGACTCGACAGCAGTAAATGTTTAGCAGCTCCCTCACCGCACCTAGGCGACGACTAGGCGACGCCTAGGCGCTGTTATTCTTAGGTGTAACTAAAACCCTGTGGCGTCCCATGGCAACCCACCCCCCTCACAACGTCTAGGCTACGCCTCAAAAACAAGGCAACCAAATATTACAAAGTGAGTCCTCCGATAGGCCCTTCTCACAATCAGAATCCACCGTTAATATATTTTGCAACAGCAATTTTGGTAACATCTAAGAATAGCAATATAGTTCATGAATAGAGCATCAGCCCATCAGAGGTTTACGTACCTGTAGCAGTAATTAGGAGCAGACCATACAGTTACAATCTTGTTATTGAACATCCATTTATATCCTTCCATGACAAGTTGATGAGCACGGCAAATATAATCTATGTTGTTTGAATGGTTAAATGATGAAACTACATTTCCGCCAAACAGGAATCCAGCGCCTCGAGGACTTAATCCCCAACCATCTACAGCATCCTCTGGATCAGACCATAGGAGATCACACATAGCACCATCATGAGGTACTTCTTGCTTGCGATCTATCACTCTTATCTGTTCAAGCACAGGGAAAACATTAAAGAAATGAAATATACTACATATAGCCCACAAAAATAATACCAAGAGAATAATTTGCCTGATCCAGCGTCGTAATAGTAGGAGAAAGGCCTCCATGGACACTAAAGATTTTGTTTTCAATAAGTGCAGACAAACTGAAAAGAACCCAAAAGACAAGCCATCAGATCTCATATGCCTAATCCAAGGATAGTGTTGCTTCATTAAAACTATGAAAGGAAGATTGCCTTAAATAGTCAAATATATCTGTGCAATATCTCCAGACATTAACTGAGCCATATTTGCGTAGGCACTCATCATAGAATCCATAAACCTGCAGAAAATGCATGAGATCAAAGGCAACACGAAAAGAGGCACTCTTTCATGATAAGAGCAAGATAATATCGAGGTAAAATTGACCCCCACCTGTGTGATCTGCCGGCTCTCATGATTTCCTCGTATCAAAGTTATACGATCTGGATACCTAACCTGAAGATATTTTGTTAAAGCCAATTAGTAGCAGAAACTTATCGTGGGCAACGTCCTAATTTTATAGAAGAAAATAAATGTACAGTAAGGACTGAAATTCGAATTGAGAAATAAACTGGAATTCAACAAACAGCAATGGATGAAAAAGCTTGATGGAGACAAACCCACAAAATGATAAAACATCTAAGCTGTGTTTATACTTTTTACTACATCTCATGCAGTTATGCATTGCCAAACTGATAAAAATCACCCCTTTCAAGGCAAGATGGTGCAGTTGGTCTAGAAACTGTAAACTAAAAAAACAGTAGGAAGTTGAATATAACTGCAAAAACAGAATTGACTTGCAAGTTATCAACATTTACTGTCCACACTAATGTCAGCGAAAACAGACCCTCTTTTCAACTTCATTGCTTCAGCCACGGCAGAATGAATGACAGGTTTTTCAATAATCAGACATGGATAATAGCCACAAATTCACCACAAACTGTAGTGGGCTGATATTGTTGGTCACATATAAATATATAATAAACCAATAAAACATTAATATAGGTATTATGCCCCTTGTAGTTCCCTGACAAAGCAAGATATGTTTCTGTTCATCTTAAACTTGCCCCTAACTTGCTATTCTGAATCAGATAATAGGCCGGTTTAGAATATACTCTAATGGTTCTTCGATGAAAATAAGTAGCTGACTGCCCCTAACTTGCTATTCTGAATCAGATAATTAAGTTAAGGGCGTTGAGCATTCTGCCTCCCCTTTTTCTTCCTTGAAGTCTTGGTAAAACTTTGTTGTACTGTGACCTCTGGTTATGAAATGGATGAGGGGAGCCCATTTCAAAAAATAAAAGGTCGCTGAAAGATCTACATTAAAATCGTACGAGTTTCTACAATCCTTATTCCTCATGTTTTGAGAAATGTTGGCCTCAAGTTGAAACTTTGTACAGATGACATCACACATCACAGTTAAAACTGCAAGATGCCAAGATCAGAGTCCAAACATCCACAATCTTTTCCCAGTAGGGCCAGGTTATTGTAGTGCCGGTGTTTTTGTAGAATTGTGCAACAACTCAATGAATTAACACGTTTCAACACAGTGATGAAGATTGACATCTCAAATATAAGTCAAATTCTGTGTGGGATCAGTTCAAGGACTGGTATGGTGATCTTCTATAAACAGCCATCTACACCTTTCACCAAAAACAGTGATGGAGGCATGCAGCAAACAGAAGGAACTGAAAATGATATTCAAATTCTAATGGGCCTGTTGGTACCTGTCCCAGAAACATGCCCAAAAGCTTTCCATGGGCATATAGAGATCATTTGAGACAACGATGAATATACAGGCTTTCTAGAAAACAATTCAATCTACCATTTATTATTTGACCACCCATATTTTGCGACGCACTTTTTCCAGTTATAGCTCGAAACAGTTGCAACCCTAACAGATATGCGTTCCTATTCCAAGCTAGAAATAATTGCAACATGACATGATAAATGTTTAATTACATCTACGTGCCAATGTTTCCAAACAGCACTAAGAAATCCATTCAGTCTTCTGAAACCAATGTTAATTTGTTGCACAGGTTCATGATATTGATACACATGTACCCACCATGCCTGAAAGCTATACATCAGTAAGGCCTTGGGCAGTTTAGCTTCTCAGGGCAGCAAGCCAGAAGCTTCAGCTAAAGAAGTTCCAGAATAAGGCTGCTCTGTATACGATTCATTCCGAAAGCCAGCCCAGTGCCACATCGAGCCTAACCATAAGAAGTTGACTAAACAATCCATCTGAGGAAGTTCTTAAGAGGTAGCAGAAGAATCTGTACCTTCAAGGCCAAAAGAAGCAAAAATGTTTCAACAGAATAAAATCCTCTGTCAACAAAATCCCCAAGGAACAAGTAGTTTGTCTTTGGGCAGTCACCTCCAACTTTGAACAGCTCTTTCATGTCATAGAATTGTCCATGGATGTCCCCACATATCTGAGTGCAAAAGTAAATTTATTTAGTACTTATTCAGTCACATCCATTCTGAACACACGTAGAATAACAATCTAAAAATTAAGCACGTATTTTTACAGCAAGATACTCCTTTGGATAAGAAACAAATGCAAAATTGCAATAGAAGCACCAGTTGAGATAAGGCAACAATTTATTACCAAATCATGCACATGAGATAGCCGTGGAGATCACTCTATGTTTTGTTATTCAGCAGCACTCATGTCCATCTAATTCTAGCATGAAGTTATAAGGCACATCACAAAGTCCATTTCACAACATCAAAGCCACTCTAGATTCTCAAATGTGTTAAACATTGTGACTCGTCTTATAACTTTATACAAATTACCATTTTTACAACCAATAGAGTTTAGTTTATCACAAGTAAATTGTGTGCCAACAAATTAGACATATTATATAGCGGCCAGTCTGGCTCTTTGGAATCTATCCCAAGGATTATACCAGTCGCCAAGAGGTGGAATGAGCGATCGACTTATAAAATCAAATGGAGGAAACACTAAGAGGTGTTGTATCAACATATTCGCCAGGAAATCTCATGAAATTGGTTTATGTGATTAATACTATGAGAGAACCGAGTCTATTTCTTAGGGTGCTTTTCTTCCTACAGAAAAGAGTCACTGACCTAATTCTCAGGGGAGAGAAATGTTGCTTAAGAAGAAATCAAGGTAGAGTAAAGATCACATTGAGGCTCAGATAAGTAGCATAAAGCTAACAATCTAAGGCCCTGTTTGGGGGAGCTTTTGCTTCTCCAAAAGCGATTCCTGAAAAGCTAGACTTGCTTCCCCGAAACGCTGATTCTTGAAGAAGCAAAGATGGTTGTTTGGGGTTAGCTTTTGCTCATCAGCTTCTATGGCCATTGAGGGAGGCATTTGGATCAACGTCTCCAGGAGGGCAGGTCTGTCGATCTGTATGCACGCGATGCTGCTCGGCCAGGCCGCCAGTGCACAGATGGAATCGCCACATGCGACCACGCAGGCAAGCTCGCCGTCGCAGTCGGCCAGCGGGAGGCCCACCTGCGTAGAGAGCTGCTGTCGCGGACTTGGGGCGGCGCCGAGGTCATCGCCGAGTAGCTCGGCATGGCAACCTCGGGAAGAAGCAAAGGCAGCTCAGAGTGGCGGGGATCGTTGAGGACTTGGGGCGGCGCCGAGGTCAATCCGACGCCCCCAAATCGGATTGACGAATCGAAGAGAACTTGGGGTGGTGCCGCCAAGAGGAGAGCGGCGGCACAAGTCGGGGGAGTAGGCCGGAGGACGTGGGAGCAGCAGCACAGGCCATGTAGAGCTCAAGGGGGGAGCGGCGTGTGAGGTATGGGAGAGGCAGTGAGATCGGTGTGTGGAGACGACGGAAAAGCGAAAGGTAAAAGCTCGGGAAGCTGGGTTTTCGCCGATTCTGCTTTGCAGTTCATTTGCTCGCTTTTGGGATTTTCGATCCAGTGAGAAGCAGACCCGTTTGGGGTAGCTTTTGGCGTTTGGAGTTTCTGGGAGAAGCAAAAGTCCCCCCGACCGAAGCATATCTGACCAATTTTGCACATGTATAAGGCTACCAGAAAGTAAATGCAAGACATTAACTATGCAAACCATGTCATTGCGGATGATAGAAGCAATCCTCGCCGAATCTCCCACAATACCACGATGCATATGAGGTACTCAAGCGTAGGCTAGCTGCATTACCACTGCGAACATACACAACGCATCATTTTCCTTGTCGGCCCAACAAGAGCATTATCTTTTTCTCCGCCCCAAAATGCTCCCCAAGATGGTCACCCAACGTGCCTGACATCCCCTCAGCGCGCGAACCCTAAAATCATGATCCAAACACGCGCGTGGCGCAATCCCAAGCGGGAGCTAAACTAGCTACCAAAGCGCAGAAAATCGAGACCGTGGGAACCTAAAGCTGGCCAATCGCGTCGGTGGCATAGCTTCCCGCATCAAAATTACGCCGCAGAGGAATGGAGAGGGGGAAGAAGGGGAGGAGGGGCGCGGGGGCACGTACGGTGACGGGGGCGTCGACGCGCTGCACGTTGCTCTCCTCGACGAGGATCTCCATGGCCTTGAGGCAGAGCGCCTTGACCTCCGCCTCCGTGAGCGGCTCGCACCGCTTCAGCTGCTCGATCTGCCGGTCCAGATCCGAGTGCCCCATTGCAGCCGCCTCCTCCCTCCTTCCGGAAGCTTCCGGAATCGCCCGGTGCTTCTCGAAGATTCTAGGGTTCGGAGGGGAAGGGGGAGGCGGGAGGAGGGGCGCGTGCGAGCCGGCCAGCCGAGAAGGGGCGTGGCGTGTGGGGCCGAGGGTTTCGGCCGGCGGTAAGGATACCTGGCCTCGATTTCGCTTCCCCCTCCTTGCGAATGGGATGGGAGATTGGGAGGAACCGGGCGGGTGGGGGTGAGTTTACCGGATCACCGCCGGACATCTACCCCTTTTCTCGTGATATTACGAGGTGATATCCGGATATTCATTTCTTATGTGAATTTTTTTTCTTGTGATTTGGTGATATATATATATATATACATATATAAAATTAAATATAGTACAGATGCATACAATCAAAAACACGCACGAGTTTTCACTCTTGTGAAACACTCACAGAATCCCTGCCTATGTGCTTTTATTACGGAGTACAACTCAGACATTCACAACGCGTGCACAATCACTCTTATAAACACACATACGCAAAGATTAACAAAAGTCACCACTGACGCTTCGCTGTCAATGGCCAAGTCACCACAGTAAGTCGAGTTCAGGATCTGAGATGCTATTGAGGCTCTGTAACCACTAGAATACATGCCCTTTCGCAACTCCTACCTCTACGAGCACCTTCGAAAGACATAGGTGATATTGATGTGGACGAGAATGTTTGTCTCTTACTGAGAGAATAAATATTCTTAAAGATGCTATTGAGGCTCCTGTAACCATTAGGATACATGCCCTTTCGCAACTCCTACCTCTACGAGCACCTTCGAAAGACATGGGTGATATTGACTTTGGACGAGAACGTTTGCCTCTTACTGAGAGAATAAATATTCTTAAAGATGCTAATTATTCAACTTGCATGCTCATTGATAATTAAAAAAATGAGAGAGCAAGGGGCTCACACCCCTGCTGGTTATATTATATTAGGATAAAAAAGAGCGTCTTATACATAAATTCAAGAAGGCAAAAAAAAGAAGAGAAAAAATAAAAAAGCCTTCTGAACTCGGCCGGCACCAAGGAGATCCGGTGACCACGACCGAGAAAAAAAGGGGAACCACGACCGAGAAGGAAGGGAAGGGAGGCGATGGAAATTGGGACGACCGAAGCTGGAGGAAAGAAGCTTTGCCGCCGCCATCCTTGCAGCCACACGGGCTTCCGCTGGCCACTCTGGCAGAGGCGAGGAGGGACGGTGGGAGGGGAAGGCGGCGGTGGCGGCTCTTTTTGGGGGTTCTCAAGTGATCTCTTCGCATGTGGAAGGAGATTTGGTTTGTTTTTTATCTTTTGGGAGAGAGAGAGGGGTTAGACAAGCGGTGGGTGGTGGCATTGAAGCCGCGAGCAGCAGGCGGGGACAATGGTGGGGGAGTGTGCACCATGAGCAACAGGCGGGGACGATGTCTGTAATTTTCGTGAGTACCTTCTTTCACATGCGTTCTTCTGTTAAAAAAACAATAATTTGATACAAAGGCACATCTTGTTTAAATTACTGTTTAGTTCCGCCATTGGCCACAGGGAAGCTGAGGCAAACCAAATGGCAGGATTGCCATGGGGGACGAATGAAGGAGGGCGGGGGTATCATATTCATGGTGCAAGGATGCTTTGATCTGTATGCCGAAATCGGAAGGTTGTGGATCATCGCCTTAGCAAAACGTAAGCCAACATGTGGCAAGTCCGTTATCTTTCCCCAACAGATTGTGTTCCTTAATGGTGCACAATGCTCAGGCCGTACTTATTTCTTTGTCCTATGCTGAACTTTGAATTTTTGTTTTCAGGAATACTTAGTACTGAACTTTGATTTGTGGCGATTTTGCAAGAACTGAATGGCAAAGAAAACCTGCACTGCGACGGAAATTGCCGGATCCAACTTTAGATATATTACTGCCTCATCCTTCCCCTAATATATCACAACATCACAACAATATCATGTCAAAACTCATAACATCAATGTGACGTGGGCCAATGTTTTCAGATTTCCAGCACCGTTTGACCAAGTGCAGGGCCCGCCACTGGACCATGTATGGCACAACTGATGAATATGCAGTTTTGGTTTGCTTTCACAGAACATGCATTCTCGCAAAATGCAGGATCCAATAAAGGGTCCAAAACACAGCCCGAAGCTTTCCGCATATTGCTTTTCAGTGTTCACCAGTTAATGCGTAATATCCTGCCTATGCAGTACTAATACGTAGTAGCAACTAATAACCTCTCTTCAGCGTGAGCAGTAACAAAAACCATTTCCTTCTCGACTGTGCAGTATTAACAAGTAACAACCTATCTTCTTGCTTTGATAGTAACAGCTAACGATCTGTCGTGTCTGTGCAGTAACAGCTAACAACACTTTCTTGTCTGTGCAGTAACAACATTTCTTCACGGATGATCCTCCCTGCAAATATGGTTAAAACTTACATTAGCATCATTCAGATGTAAATCCCAGTATAAGAGGGTAAATGAGCAGATAAACTAATTGACATGAACTTCCTCTGTAGTTAAATCTTCCAAACCAGATCACAAGAAATGCAGAAAAGAATAAAAACTGAACCAATATCTTGGCTTCTCTGAATCACAAGATTGACAACATGGGGTAAGATTACATAAACTTATGGCGGCGTTAAATAATTTATTAGGGACTACCATTATGTCGTACAGTTGTAATGATATGCCACTCTAGTCATGGAGACCTTTAATTACTTTGTTCTACATAGTACTTGGAACAATTAATTCAAATAACATAGATTTGGAACAATGAACAAAGAACTGGAGAGCGGAAGTTACCAAAATGCTATGGCAGTTGGCTTGCTTCAATCAAGTTCAGTAATTCAAACACTTCACCAAACTCCTAAACACAAAAGAAAGAACAAATACATGTCACTTGAATATGACACACCTAATGGAAAACCGAATATCATCGTCACTTGGTATTGCAACTCACCATCACAAGAGCTAGAGGTTCTTTGCTTAGAAAGGTTTCTGATGAATCCGGATGCTTATATTTGTAGGTTTCAGCATCCTCCAATGCCTTGTCTTCATGACCTGTACGCAGAAAGCAAAGGCTTCTTTTTGCATAGAGGGTTGACTCATCAGGGTCAATCTCAATTGCCTGTAACCGTAAAGTGATTTAATGCATAAAACCAAAGATGCAGTCAATCCCCATCAAAGAAGTGATCAATAAGGCGACAAATAAAATTTCAATAACTACATCACAATGTTGTCAAGGACACACAGCCAGATTTGCTTTCCTAAACCTAAACGAGTATGTGAATAAAAGGCAACGCCTATGTTTTTATTTAAGAAAATGGAAACGTGTTCCGAGCTTTGCACCGTCTGGTGCATACAGCCAGTAGAAAATGCCTACAAAGGTTAAGCTAACTCAAAATTAGTTTGTTGGATCAATCACTATGGACGGATAGACAGCAGTACATTGCAGACATAAGACAGAAAGTAAGTTGGCAGCAGCAAATGTAACTCGTGTAAGTGCAGCTTGAATTTATTTATTTTTTTTTTTTTTTGCGAATGGCAGCTTGAATTTAAAAGAGATGTACGGTGCAAGATTTTACCATAGTATAAAGAGTCAGAGCAAAATAGTAGTCCCCTTTGAGAAATCTCTCATCACCTTCTGCCTCAAATTCAGATACATCATCCTCATGGAGCAGATCCTAAATAACATCGACAGTCGAAAGTCAAATGGAATATAGGATGTGAAATCTATGATTAACCGAAGGGATAAGAATTTTTCCAAAAAAAGGGGTACAACACAATTCTAAATATGCATGTTTTGATCCATACTTGTGGCTGTGAAATCACAAATTGTGCATACTGAATTACTCCATCAATGCTCCAGTCTGCAACTCCAGCCAAAGGATTCGTGACAGGAAAAAGAACTTCAACACATTTTTGGTGCCCTTGGATTGCAGCTATTTCCACGGGTGTTATTCCATTCTGTTGAGAGGGACATCAATACAAATTTGACAAGCAAACATAAGCTTTCTGTTGAGAAAAGCATGTGGGAACATACTATATTACAAGAGAACTAAAATCACGAATGAGCGTGAGGCATTAGAGGACTCAATTGACAATGTGTAGGGGTATCAGTTTGTGCTATAATACAGAAAACTCTGGTTGGATAAAATTTAAAACTCACATCGTCAGTTATATTTGGATCGGCACCAGCTTTCAACAAACACATGACAATGTCTGTTAAGCCAGCAGTTGCAGCTGCTATCAGTGGAGTATCAGGCATACCAGTATTTACATGAGCACCAGCCTGCAACATATAATATGTTATACAAAATCTTCAACACAGATTTTTTGTTAAATTCTTTAACTTGTGCTCATACTAGGAATTAATAATTCGTCTAGTTTCCTTGGAAAGATCTTTGCAGGGAATCAATAGAAAATGTACAGGACAAATCACCACACCTCAATAAGTAGTTCCACAGCTCTTTCTGAATGACCGAGGACTGCCGCTTTCAGTGGTGTATGTGTCACATAGGTGTTAGGCTGGAGAACAGAGAAATAACACGTTACTTATAGTAAGAATCACAAGGGTGATAGAGAAATAAAAGGTATAGCAGTGCACCGTGAAAGTAGTATAAGTAGTAAAAACAAGTAACCAAAAAGATGATCTGTGATTTGATCACTTTATTTACAAAGGGCCTGGCAAACTAAAGAATGTCAGGAAGAAATCATTACATCTGCCTTATACTGCAACAATAATTCCATCATTCTTGCATTTCCACGTTGAGCAGCAATAGATAGTGGTGTTTGGTAGTCCCACATAGGGTCAACATCAGCTCCCTTGGACAATAACAACTCTGTGATTTCATAGGTACCTGGATCAAATGCATGGGCAACGATCATGTTAAATTCCTTGTGGTTCATCATAACTAAAGTGATTCAAATTTATGTTTATAAAGCTTAGCTACAGATTACAGAGGTGTCTTACACTAAAGGGCCAGTGGCAGGTCCAACCAACCAAAACAGATGTCACCTTTTCCTTTTAGTCACAGCGACATCTCACACTCTTTAATTCTAACTTCAATGCTCAAAGAATGGAGCATCCCAATAATTATCCTGCTGTGTGGAAATTGTTTATATTGTGTCTAGATTGACAACAACAGGTATGGATCCAAAGAATGGATTACTAAATAAATACTTTGCTCTTGTAGCCAACTGGCCCAACTCTACTAAGTAGAACACTACAATGACAAAATAATTGGCATGAGGCAATAATAAACAGAAGTGCTAACAATTTATTCCTTACATATAAAATGGAAAACATTTGGTATGATAAACCTAAAGTGAAAGCTCAAAGAACAGCTAAATAAAACCAAAACACACATTCTGAAAGGTGCAGAGAACCTCGAACTGCTGCAATATGGAGAGGAGCTACCCCATTGCTGTATGCTTGATTTTGATCTGCACCATTCTCGAGAAGAAGCCTCACAACATTTGTACATCTACTATCATATATTGCAAAATGTAGAGGTGTCGCACCTGGCAAGTTTAAGAACGGAATAGTGGAAATCAGAATGATCAACACTTATTGATTCTGACCAAATGAAGTGTAATATAATCAGTAATTAAATATAGTTGTATTACAGGTATATCGTGGCATAACATTTAAGTGAACGGAAAGATCTATGCACTGCTTAATTGCTACACTGACAGCATATTTGGCGGATTCATGAGTCAACATGCAAAGTTAAAACCAATATTTGCCAAACTTTTATCAAGAAGACATAGAGTCCCTCCACTATATTCCATAAACAACAGAAAGACAGGGAATCCCATTCGCATCAATGCATAAGCAACTGATGATCACTTATCATCTCCACATGAACCACCCCTCGACCTGATTTTATTTCCTGATTGGAATTTGTTAGGCAACGGTGAACTCTAGCCTAGGCCCTGGGCCGCAGAGTCTGAATAAAATATCAAGCACACTCCAAAACACAGATTGCCACATTTCGCATGCTATAATACACAGTTTGTATCAAATCAGTCACCGCAACCTGCTTCCAACGAATTCCTCCCAAACAGATAAGGCAGCATAAGCCTCATGCCACATTGATGTGGCATTTCCCAACACCAACACCCTCGATTAGTACCCAAAATCAGAGCAACGCATTCCCTCCCACGGTCCAAACATATGATGCGGCCAACCCAAACTTCTAGCGGTAACCCAACCCAATGAATGCCACTCAAATGCAAAAATAGCAACGAGTTACTAACCGTCGGTGCCAGTCGCGTTGACGTTGAGGTTAAATTCCTCGATCAGGACCCTGCACACCTTCACCTTCCCAGCCGCCGCCGCCATGTGCAGCGGCCCGTGACGCTTGCCCCACGGCGCCTGCGCCACCGCCTCATCCACGCTCATCCCCCACTTCTCCCGCAGCCGCTTCGCAAACTCTGCAAACAAGTCGCAAACAATTCAACCCCCGACGGGACCAAAACCCTCGCCACACGCCGCGCGCACGCACCATTCAAGCAACAAATTCGAATCGGATCGTCCAGGATCCAGCATGGAACAGAAATTACAGAGTGTCTAGAGCTCACTCCTGACTGGGGGGTGGTATCCGTCGTGCGCGGCGCGGAGGAGCTGGGCCAGGACGTCGTCGAAGTAGAGGTTGGCGGCGGCGCCGGGGCTAGGGTTTCCGAATCCAAGCTTGAGACGGGGCAGATTGACTATCTGCGGATGCGGCGACGGCCTCTCGGCAGCGGCGGCGGAGGAGGAGGCCGAATCCATGGAGAGGCTCTGGAAGGTCCCCCGGAGAGAGGGAGGGAGAGAGAGAGAGAGAGAGAGAGAGAGAGGGAGAGAGAGAGAGGAGGGGAATGGAAAAGAGCGGGAAGCGTAAGCCGGCGAGCGGGGCTTCCGTAGGGGAGAAGCCAGCTGCCAGCCAGCCTGCCAGGTCCAGTTGTGTGTCTGAGGCGGCGCATTTTATGGGCTGATAGTTTTTTTTTTTTTGAAGCCTCTCCTACTGGGTACAGCTGTAGCATCTGTTCGTATGCGTACACACGCACTCACACCTCAACGCACACCCACACACACCCACGCACACGCCCAGACCTACAACTACACACAGCGTCGATGAAGACTGCGTCCTTCCAGAGATCGCCAGAAACCGACAGGTCCTGACGCGCGACGAGGGACGTCGCATTCCCTTTGTGTCGCCACGCACCGGAGAGGTACCTGCAAATTATTAATGGGGACTAAGCCCCGGTGAGAACACCAGGTCGATCCTGAGGATCGAACCCTGGTGGGCAGCGTGCCACCCGCACGACTTGCCAACCGAGCTACGGCTCGTTCTCTTATGGGCTGATAGTAGTTGCGCTACATGCCAGGTTTGGGCTTATGCGTGCGCCGTACTCCATCGATTCAAAATTCGGCCCAATATACAACCACTTTGCGAATTAAAAGTGACCCCATCATCTTTGAATTCACTTCTATTCAACTATGGGAATAGTATCATTCTTTCTTCTTTCAATGCAATTTTCTCTTTGGGATTCTGGGAGTCCTTGAAATATGATGCTGTGATGTGTTCTTTTCGGAATTAAAGTGACCTAATCATAAAAAATATGTCCCAAATATTGAATGCACTTCTATTAATTAATCAAGGGCATATCAGCATTTTCTTCCACTAATATTTTCTTCTTGGGATTTGGGCGCATTTACATATTAGGACGAAAGGAGTATTACGTTGTGATGTGTTCCTTTACTTTGAAAAAAAAATTCTATTATTCTGTTCTTAATTGATTGCCCACTACCTGATGCCCAATTGCGCCCCCCACACACATCTCACCAAACCTTATCCCCTCCTCCCTCTCACCTCATTAACGTATCATTTGCAACATCTTCTTGTTTCCCGTGAGGTTTGCTAGAATGACACAAACAGAGCGAGTTGTAACGAAATTAAGCGCCATGGTGAAGGCATCTCTATATTTCAAGCTGCTCACTGATCAATATACTCTTAGAGCAAAACATCAGAGTTCTTTTCCGTTGATATAGATTATTTCCATATATTTATTCTTTATGAAAATTTAGAATTCGTAACCTACACATAACTTTCCCCGCAAAAAAAAAAAGTAACCTACACATATTTTGACGGCAAAAAATAACTGTCTGCCACGCAGAGTTGGTGAAATGGAGCACACTTCTTGACGCTAGTGGACCTCTTCGGTTATTTTGTGAATATACATGCTTCAAGCTATTGAGAGGAATGACTTTCCTATGGAGATAATTTGTAGTGTCTCACCTTCCTGTAGATTTCATGCAAGGTATTGAACACTGATGTCCATAAACAATGCTACCTTGACCAAACAGAGGCAGATACTGCCAACATACTTTGCCAATACTGATGTGAACACAATGAACATGTTATCTATATACTCCCTCTGTCCCACAAAAAATGGCATTCTAGTTTTGTCCTAAGTCAAACTATTTGAAGTTTGACCAAACTTTGATGAAAAAGTACCAATATTTGTAGTGTAAAAATTGTATCATTGGATTCATCATAGAATATATTTTCATGTTATGCATATTTAGTGTCATAATTGTTGATACTATTTCCTTTAAGTTTGGTCAAAGTTAAGATAGTTTGACTTAGGACAAAACTAGAATGCCATTTTTGTGGGATGGAGGGAGTATTCTTTATAAGTGCAACCAACTAACAACCATTAATTCTTATTTCTCTGCAACCACATTGAGCCACATCACCTACAAAACTATGTCCATTGGATCGTAGGTCCCCGTTCAATCATGTCCACCCATTCTCCTGGATATTTTCGCACCCACAAACTGAATTAACTCCATCGTGAAAGTTTTCACATTGATTCTATGGTCAATTTTGCGCCCACCGTCTTTGATTCTTCCTTCCAATCCAACCTTATTCTTCCAGCCACTATGTGTCAGCGTAACCTATGGAGTTGATTCAGTTTCTTCACATTTAGATTGGAAGTAAAAGAGCGTCACAAGCCAATGGGCATCAAATCTCAATTAACTGACGAGAGAGAGAGAGGTTGTGCAATCAAGTTACCAATAGAACTAATGACACCATTCCTTCGGTAATCACTCAGGCTATAAATGCTAATAATTGTTATAGCCGTTCATGTACTGCCTCTTCCCTCCCACTACTCCCTTCTTTATTACTCTCCGTTTCCATGCATGCTATAAGAAACTGTCTTCTTTACTCTTCTTCCATGCGAGAAATTGATAGAGCTGTCCATTGGCAGGGGCGGTTTGCCAGATCAAAATGCCAATGCTATCAATGGTGCTATATATTCCTCATCGACTTCTCTCCCCCTCATATATTTGTCCGAAGTCTGTCGCAAAAGAAGTGAGGCGTCTGATGGTGCTTCAACAAGCCAGTTGCATGGGGCACGAGATGCGCTCCTAGGAGTAAGCTACACAGCTATATATTCCTTTTCCTCCTATTATTCTTGCTATTTTTACGTTCTACTTTCTTTGCTAAACTATTTATAGGCAGGTATGTGCATTTCACACTCCGATGACCTTATATCTTTTCAACAGATCGGCATCAGCAGAAACGAGTTGCTACACAACTACTTAAATATGTTTCACCTCTGTTTGCTATACGGCTATACCATTATCTAAAGATCATTTTGAATTTTTCAATAAGATTTCACTAGAAGTTGTAATACCAGGTATTGACATTTTCTTTGATTCAACGACCTCATCGTTTTCTATATGCTGGCTGTATTGGGGAGCAAACTCCTATAGTTACATGTATATTAAGGTATGTGTTTAATAGAAATTTACATTATGTGTAGAATTTTTCACAAGCATCACCAGCAACCTTTGAAAAAGAGCTAAAAAGCTTGCTTTACTCCCTGCAAATATCTATTATTTCTTTCACAAAAATATATTTGTACAATTTTTCATGTGCCACAGTGGATTTTAACATATATTGCACTGTAATCTATCATTTACTAATGTTTCAAAGTATATGTAATAACAACAGAAAAGGAACAATCGAGTTATTAAATCCTATAATACAGGATAAACTAATAATTTTATTTTCAAGTTGCCTGCACACTTTTTTTGTTTCAGTTATTTGAATGAATGTTCATCTATTGTTATGGCACATTCCGATATCCCGCAGCAACGCGCGGGGTAATCACCTATTTCTTATTATATGTGCTCGCCAGCGACTAAAGAAGGGTGCACCGGAGTTGACCATAATCTAGCATCAAGGGATGGACGATGATAGTGAGTGACATGTTAATTTTGATGACAGCTCAGCACTTGTATATCCAAAGGGAGTAGCTAGTGACCGTATGCAGCCGAGTCTATAAGATCTGATCAGTTGCAAAAAAAGAAAAACAGAGGCCAAAAGACGGACGAGATCTGAGGAGCATATAAATTTCTTGGCACCAAGCAAATTAAGCAACCAACCCCGTGGGGCCCGTACAAGTCAGTGCTGGCCGTCATGTGGAGCTGCCGCCTTCCGTAGATGAACGGCAGCGCCCGCTCGGGGACTTGAAGAGCTCTCGTCGATGAACAGCTGGCTTCCCCCGACCCCGCGTCGTGCCGGTGCCGTTTCACATATTCTGACAGCCTGATAGATAATCTAACGTCGTGAGGGAGATGCCACCATAACACTTTTTTCTCAGGGATGGCACAATAACACTTTTTCTCTACAGCGTTCGGGTAGCATGATTTTCTACAGATATTCTTAGAGCATGGTGCATATTGTTACGACAACAGAACCCGTGGCAATTGGCCTGCATCGCCACATCCTTGATTAAGGTTTTTATACTATGTAGCACCGTTTGATCTTCCCCCACCTAGGCCACTTAGCGTAGCATATCACATATACCGTATAGATACAAAACACGGACAGGTCCCAGCCAAAATGCAGGATCCACCAAAATGCAGCTCAAAGGATGCTTCACCTTGCCATGTGCAGTACGTAGCAGCAACTAACAACTGACGACATCTACTTGCATTCTGCAGCAATAACATATGTTATTGTTTTTCCAGTGACAAGCCTTTGCTTCACGCATGGTCCCCAGTTCCCACTGCAAATATGCATGGTTAAAAGTCACATTAGCACCATGACAGCCATCAGAAAGTAAATAATCAGATGGTTTCCTGTCTCGCTAATTCTCCAAGCCGAAGAAGATATATGTAGGGAACTAAGAATCAACATCAATTCTGTTTAGTTCCTTGGACGCAAGATTCACCAACATAAAGTACAAAATGTTATATGGTGACCCTGACATAAAAACATACAATCTTTCTCAACCAACTAAATACAGCAGAGGTTACCTATATTGCCTAGCCTGTTGGCTTCCTTCCAAAGTCCAGTTTCAAACCAGACATGAGTGCTTCAGTTGCTCTTCCATACTCCTGAACATATAAGCGCAAATACATGGCCATGGAATACAACACAGATTATGGAAAATCAACTGGTATTTCAACTGGATAGCATAGCTCACCTTTGCCAGTATTAGAGCTGCTCCCTGCGGATAGCATGATTTTGAGAAATCAGGCTGCATATCTTTGTAGGAGTTAGCATCATCCAAAGCCTTGCCTTTATCACCTGTCTGCAGGAAGCAAAGGCTCCTCTTTGCATACAAGGTTGAATCATTAGGGTTATTCTCCATTGCCTGTATCCATAAAACAAATATCATTTATCTAACCAACAAATATCAAAGTAGCGTAAATGAGGCTGTTTATTATAGACAGCAGAAAATGATAACATCTGCATGCTACGGACACTTGTCTCGAATAGAAAATATATAAAACATCTACGGTTCTCTTACCCACCGTTGCCCAGTGTTCCCTAGCAAGGTTAGAAGCAAAGCATATTTGCTTCGTTTGATCTTGGGAAGGTGGGTCAGCATTTGCTTGCTTTTGAGGGAGAATGAAATCAGCTCTCCTCCCATGGTATGGTTTTCCTTGCTCAACCTAGCAAGGCTAGTGGGCCAGGTTGAGAAAGGAAACCAAACATGCCCTCACCAGTAGGATAGACATCTATTACAAAAGAAACTTAAATAAAAGGAAATGACTATATGGTAAGGTAACAGGCACCCCCTTTGTCCCAAAATATTATGTTGTTTTATAAGCTGGGCATGAGAACTAAGGAGGGATGAAAAAGTAGAGAGGGCACATGAAACGAGGGTTGGGCGAAGACAGATAGAGAGAATTATATTGGGAATCAAGTGTGATATCATTTTTGGTACAAATTTTGAATCCTAAAGTGACATCTATTTTGGGATAATAAGGATGCATCAATTAGCAGCAATAGTGTAGGCATAGGTCAGAAAGTGAGTACATTATTACCCAAAGGGAGTGTTGTTATGATCTTAGAATTTACCATAGTATAGAGAGTCAACGCATGAGCATAATCACTTTTGTCGAATGAAGCATCCGCTTCTGCTTCAAAATCAGATCCATCATTTTCAACCTAAACAATATGCACCATATAAATAAAAATGATAAAATGCAGAATCTATAGTGAATGGAAATGATAACTTTTGTTATTTTGAGGGACATGACATCAATTTCAATACTAAGCATAAAAGCTACCAACACCAACCCAGCTATCAAATAAATAGGAAATAGATTGTCCATACTTGTGGCTTTGAACTTGTAAGTTTTACATGTTGAATTATTCCAGCAGTGCTCCAATCAGCAACGCTAGCCAAAGGGGTCGTGACAGGTAAAAGAACCTCAACACATTCCTGTGCGCCACGAACGGCAGCAATTATTATTGGCATTGTACCATTCTGAGAAGAAGACAATCAAGGATAAATGTTAGAATTAAACATGGGAGAGCTTAAGAAATAACAAATCTGGGTATGTCGCCGCACACTATGTAACAAAAAATGAAGTCAAAATATTACACCACAAGAAAAAAAAGATAACAAATGCGTGCATGTAATTTTAGGTGACTGACAATGATATTGATAGTCACAATTGCACATAATAGAGCGTGACAAAATCTAGGCAATGTAGATGGACTGATTCTCATTATTCCCTGGTCATGTATAAAAAAGGGGAACATGCATGAATGTTTGGCTCAGGCTATCAGTTCCTTTGCTATTTATTCTCTTACAAGGAAGTATATTGGAAGCTTAGCAGTAGACCAGTACAACGTCAACAAAGAACATCTAATACTAAATTGCACTCATTTATGAACAATATCAAATACTAGAGCCAAGTTTTATAATCCTTAATCTGATGAGTATGAAATTTAACTATATTATCAGAATAAAGAAAGTGGAGAAGTGTCATTCCATCGAATCACTTTTGGCCTCTTACAAAATATTCTAAAACATCCGTAGATCATGGAATGTTGCAGCAATCTATTCATTGCATAATATTTCTAGAAGAGTGGCTTGTAAGTGTAGTAGAGGCAGCCCAGATTGTTTCGCAAGTATAACAGAGCCAGCCCAGATAGTTTCCCAAGTACTCCCTCCGTTTTTAATTATATGGCACCATTGACTTTTTCGTTGAACTTTGACCAACAATATAGATTTAAATAATTACTTTTCGAATATGAAATGAATATCATTCGATTCATCATCAAAAGCACTTTAAGGTAACTTATACACTTAGCTATTTACACAAATATTTATAGATAAGACGAATGGTCAAAGTAACGAAAAAAGTCAACGGCATCATATATTAAAAACGGAGGGAGTATAACAGAGCCAGTCCAGAAACTCTAAGAGAGACAATAAAAAGCTAAGTAGCAGGAAACACTCACACGATAAGGTATATTCGCATCAGCACCAGCTTTCAACAAACACTTAACACAGTCAGTTGACCCAGCATTTGCAGCTGCTATTAGCGGAGTCATAGTATCGGCATTGATATCAGCACAGGCCTGCAACATGTACATAAGCTTTAACATGGCTTTTATTAGATGAATAGCACTTGTGTCTATTATGGGGGCACTAGGCCCAAATATATACATGTACAGGTGTAGGTAAATATGCACAAAACCCCTTATACAATGGGGAAAATATAGAAATACATATTTATCTAATAAGCTCATCTTAGGAATGAAAAAAAAAAATCAGATTTGTTCAGTTTCCTTGGCAACACCATCTAACAAGACAAGTCCGCACACTTTGTGGTCGTAAAAAAGGAAAATACTAAACAAAAAAAAAGTCAGTGCACCTCAGTAGGAAGTTCAAAGCCTTCCAATGAACAGGCAGAGGTTGCTTCTTTCAGTGGTGTGTGTACTATACGAACTACCCCATTAGGCTGGACAAAAACAAACAATACATTATACATATACAAACAAAGGCACAAAGGTTGCAGAAAAACATCTAGTAGCGGAATATGAAAATACTAGCCAAACAAAGAATGTACCTATGAGAAACTGACTGGTATTAATTTTCTCTACAAACTAGAAGTACGCAGATGGGATGAAACCACAATGGCCTATAAGAAATTTTGTCCATTGTATGTTGGACACAAAAGCATTGCTAAAACATACTTGAGAGGTGAAAACCTTATGCAACTCTGCACCACACTGATGGAATGAACAGTGAACATCATGGCAGCAAAATTGGAAATAAGGTTATATAAAGTGCTATGCTAGTGCTTAGCTTCTTTGGTTTCCGTATATTAAAACCGGAACAACAGAAGATCTGTTATGCTAAAACTTAAGTATGAGTTAATGACAAACCATTTCCATCTCTTTTCCAGAAAACTAAAAAAGATATACCAGAATAGAACTGGAAGCTAGTGCGAAGCAAATAATATTTTCAGATTCAGACTAATCAAACAACTCAAGCTCATCAGTGAACAAGTGTTATTCTCACACGAGCCATGAAAATAGTATATAACCAGCAATAGTGAGATTTGAGCCCAATAAACAAGTTAAGAAAGGCATTCATGCGTACAATATCCAGACCATGTATGTGTAGGGTAGATGGGAGGCATTAAAATGGAAAACACAAGAACATTCCTAGGAAAATAGCAACTTGTTCAGCTCAGCTATAATTTTGTTTCATTTGTCTATTATCGTTATGCACTCAAATAAGTCAAACATTGATATAAAACTAATCAAGACTTAATGGAAGGAAACCGTTACTTCTGCCTGATGCCGCAACAATAACTCTAGCATCCTTGCATTTCCAGTTTTGGCAGCGATATATAGAGGAGTACTGCCACATTTAGATACAGGATCAACATAAGCACGCCTGGACAATAATAACTCTGCTGTTTCGTAGTTATCTGGATTACATGAAGAAAATTGCTGATGTCAAATTTCAATTCAAGCTATATACGATGAATTATGTGGTTCAAAAATAGAGTCCATCCATAGGAGCCAATAATTAAAAATATGCCTATAATGCAGAACTCAGAACTACAAGCTGAGTCAACTGTTTTAAGAGACAAAGATTGTTCAGAGAAACAGTAAACAAACAGGGAACATTACTTGAAGCAGCTGAAATTTATAGCTGATGATTTCTAAGGACTGGTCCCTGGTGGCAGATCCAGACTTCATTACATGTGAATCCACCTATCTTGGGCAAGTGTCTAGTTTCAGGTAATACCAAGTTGAAGCAATGAAGACACGTTTAGCTTTTGGTTTTTTAGGGCTCATGCCTCATGTTCAAAGGAAAAAAGAACAATTTACATGAACATACCCACTGTTTAAACGTGCATTGACCATGATACTATACGAGTACACCTACCAGCTGTCTCAAAATTGTTTCTATTGATTGATGGATTATACTGGAGTTTAAACAAAAACTTGGACCACATCTTAAACAATATTATATCCTAAAAAAACAAACTAAACAATATTAATACCCATTCTAGCAGTAGACCACGATGTGCAACAGATAGGAAACATTTTAATTTTTTTTGCGGGTAGATTGATAGACATTTTAGACAAGATGACATTTACCTTACATAAGAGATAAAACAAATGTCATGATATACCTAAAATTAAACCTCTAGAAACAACTAAATGAATCCTACACACACGAATGCAAGGGTACAAAAGAACCTCGAATTACTGCAGTGTGAAGTGGAGTAGACCCATCACTGGCTGCTTTGTTTGGATCAGCATGATGGTCGAGAAGCAGCCTTGCGATGGCTGTGGATGCACTGCCAGATATTGCGTATATGAGAGGTGTCACACCTGGCAAGATCATAAAAAATGGCAGTTCATCAGGATGATCAACTAACATATCAGACTCAACATTCATTTTACATCAACCAAATATTTGCAAAACATATCTCAAGTTAACAATAGTTTTCCTCACTCCATAAACCTCAAAATGAACTGGCATCCCATTTACACCCAGGGAAGAAGCTAGAGCAAAGAAGAACCTGGAAGACCAGCTCATCATCCTTGTAAAATGCATACATTTTGAAACAACACTTCAGTAAATGGCATCGTGTAGTCTTTCGTACATGCACCAGGGTGGATCAACGTGGCTTTGCCACTGTTTACACCAATACAAAAGGTACAGACAGGGAATCCGATTTATAGCAATGGATAAGGATCTGACAATCGCATATTATCTCCACATGAACCGTCATTGAACCTCAATGTCTTCTATTTTTTGATAGAAATGGAGATATTAACTCCGGACAAGGGGGGGTCATGCTGAGAAGCAACAGAAGAAAATTGCCATCAATCTCATTCCAAAAAATGGCAAAAGGCAAGCACACTGGCTGGAATTATGGCGACAGCACTGGTCACGACGATCGCAAGAGCATGGTCACACGATAACCACATTTCCTATGTTCCGATACACAGCTTGTATTAACAAATCCAGCTTCCTACAACTTTTCCCCAAACAACTAAGCTAAAACTAATTGCAATTTCACAAAGATGTGACCTTTCTTAGCACCAACAATCCCTTTGGCTCACAAATCGCAGCAAAGGCTTCCAGCCGAACAATAAAAGGCCATGAGAAACAGAAATGGCAACATAGGAAAAGTTACCATCGTCACAAGCCGCGTTGACGTCGAGTTTGAGATCCTTGATGAGGAATCTGCACATGGCCACCTTCCCAGCCGACGCCGCCATGTGCAGCGGCCCGTGTCCCTTGTACCACGGTCGCTTGATCTCCGCCATCGCCTTCTCCACGCCCATCCCCGCCTTCCGCAGCTGCTTCGCCCGCGCTGCTCAAAATTCAATCAATCCCCAAACACAAAACCCCAGCCCCCGTCCAATCAAAGACCGAATCTTCACCGGAATCGAATAATCGGGCGTTTCCAAGGCGTCTCGAGGACTCACTCTTGACTTGGGGGATGTCGCCGTCGTACGCCGCTTGGAGGAGCAGCGCCGCCGTTTCCGCCACGGAGAGGTTCGACCTAGGGTTCCGGCGCGTGAGCGGGGGTTCGCGGAGCGGCGGCGGACACGAGGGGGCACGGACGCCTGAGGGAGTGGGAGAGGGTGAGGAGGAGGCCATGGGGGAGAGCTTGAGCCCCGGAAGGCTCTGGAAGGTTAGGGCTTTGTTCAGCGAGGCCGAGCGGAGAGCGCGAGGGGGAATGAAAAGGGCGGGAAAGCTGCGATTTCCGTACAGGAGAAGCCAAGTGACACGGTCACACGGGAGGGACTCCCGGTCACTCCCTTACAGGTCAGTGACTATCTCGTCACGAGTGCCGTGTAGCAACTGAGAGGGTCCCCGACACATGTAAGAGGCAGCAGCTAGCTTTTGCAAAAAATTAAAGATGAGTAGGGTCATGTTTAAGTCTCTTAGTTTTCTTAGAGGCTGCCTTTTGTTGAAGAGTTAACTGCTTTTTCTCTTCTCTTTTTCTCTAATAAACAATTCTAAGGGTAGTTTAGATGCAACCATTGAGAACGCTTTGTGCCACTGTCCAACAACCGTTTACGTGTTTCTTTTTTTTTTTACAAAATATTTTTTAAAAGTTTTCACATTTAAACTCTGGTGCAAAAGATTTCAAAAATAGATTTTTTTTAGGCGTCGTGTTTTTTAATGCCAAAAGACACGACACACATCCTAAACACAGACACGCACACGAATGCTGAACTAACATAGTAAGCACAAAATCATTGAGACTAGATCTCACGAGTGGATGTCAAATAACGTGACATCCACCCATGCAAGGTGAGTGCCAACACACATGAAGCTAGATCCATTCTTATAATTTTTTTATAAAAAACTTTAATCAAAAAGTCCATTTTGTAAAATAAACCACGCGTCTGTCTTCCTCACCGCGGCATTGTTCACGGGAGCAAATGTTCCAAGGCAAAAAAAAAAAAGTTCCAGATGTGAGAGAGCAAATGTTCCACGCCATAAAAAAAATGTCCCAGACATAGGAAATCATTGTTCCAACGAAAACAAGCCATTGTTCCAACCAAAAGAACGGATTGTTCCAACCAGAACAAGCCATTGTTCCAACTAACAGAACGGATTGTTCCAGCCATTGAACATGCTCAGCTTCGGGAAATCTCGTCACCGGGCACCTGGAGCTTGAGTGGCGGCACGGGGTGTGACCGCAGGCGCAATTGGGGTGGCGCGGGCCGAGGCCGAGGCGCGCATCCAGAGGCACAGCTGGGGAGGTGCAGCCTGGGTGGCGCGAGCGCGCAGCCGGGGCGGCCAGGCGCGCAGTTAAGATGGCGAGAGGCGGAGCGGTGGCAAAACAGGAGAAGCAAGTGAGGTCGGGTTGGAGTGGAAAAAGGAAGGAGTGTGCGCCCGTAGATTTAAATTTGCAAGAATCTCAAACATGAAGTGCTCCAGCGGCTCTGGGCACTCGAGTGTTGTATAAAAAATCCTAATAAGTGGCACTGCAAGGCCAAAATTGGGCCTAGGTCTGGCTACAAGTACACTTAGTTGAAGCCTTGAAATAGAATTGAGGAAAATACTTTTTGCAGTAGCATTATAGCTACAGAAACACAACTTTTGAAAATACAATGGAAAGAAACACTGAACGTCCTTAAAATGTCACAAAGCTTCACTATGGCCAAAAAGTGGCCATGGCCTCCCTGAATTTTTTTTGTAAAACTGCTTGATAGTCTTTTATTCTGCCATGTAATTGATATAAAATATGCAATCTTGCCCATCTTGCTAATTTCTTTAACAGAGTGGCTCCCCTGTCAAGCTGTCCACGTTCCGCAAGTGCACTAAAGGTCCTTTCCATCTCATTTGTAAACTCGTACTCCCTCTGTTCTAATATATTTGGCACTTTAACTCTGAGCATGAGAATTAAAGAGACGTAAAAAAGATGGATGCACAGGAAATCGAAAGAGAAAAAGAGAGAAAGAGATGTGAAAAGAGAGAAATGCGCATTGAGAAGTAAGAATGACAATTATGTTAGAAAAACTTGAGACAGCTACAATGCCGAAATTTTGTTTGAGCTGTGGACATAAAGAACTCTTAAATTACATATTTAGATCCTTGAACTTGTTAACATGTCATCTACATCCAAAATTTCTAAAAATACCTCTTAAATTACTGCTACTAGGTGTGTTTTGGTACAATGTTTATTTAGAGTATGGACCTCAAACTGCAATTTGAAAGTTGGAGAACCAAGATGACATTTCATCACAAATTTTTGATGATTGTCCCTGTATTTTACTCCTAAAATAATGTACTACCTTTGTGTTCCTCCTATCAGTCCTCCGTCCAAGTGAATAAGTGATGTTGAGCTGTGTTTAGAGATCATCTAAAGACATGTTTTGGTCGTTTCCCTCTCTTGTCAAATCTTAATCTGTTTTTCCCTAGATGACAAACAAGATGCTGTCTGGCTCCATTTCTAAACAAGACATGTTTTGGTTGTTTTTCCCTTTCTTGTCAAACGCTTAATTTCTAAATTCAAATTTCAATCTGTTTTTCTGTTTTGAGAAAATGATGTTATTTTTTTGGAATTTTTAAGAGATATCTGGCCACATGTTTTTGTTTGACATAGCACCACTGCACCAATTTTGTTGGTAAGTACCAGAACATCAATCAGGAAGCAACAAATATCATTTAAGTTAAATGCAAAAAATAATATTTAAGTTAAATACAAAAAAGAATATAATTTATGTTAAATGCAAGCAGAATAATTTTTCTACTCCCTCCTTCCTTGAATTGATGACATTTAGACAGGAATTTTTTTCTTGTAGCTAGTGTAAATTGGTTGTGAAACGTCAAGAAAAAAAAGAATAAAGGGAGTATCATAAAAATAAATTAATAATATTCTTTTAAGATTATTATCAACTCAATGCCGGGTCTCGTGTCACAGTCCGCTTACTGGCTAGCCTCTGTAGGGTGAGCACAGCTACATGCTTATAACATTCAATTTGTTTTCTACGTTTTCGTTATTGCTTTGCGTAAACTACATCTAATACAGGAAGCGTAGACTTGAATATTCACAACCATATGATTCTTTCCAGGGGCTCACGTGTAAAGTAAAACATCTGGGCGGGGATATCATCATATCAGCCCCTCGCGCGCCTTCTCTCCCTCCCTTATCCTTTTTCTTCTTCATGGCGCTTCTACTGCGCCCCTCCGCTCCAGCGCCGGCGCCGCCTCGGCGGAGTTCCGGTGAGAGGGCCTCGCCGCAAGCCGTATTCCCCTACACTGTCTCCAGTGAGTGCTCCGCCGTTCCTTACCTGCGCCGCCATTCCTTTTCACTCATCTGGTCTAGGAGACGTCACGGCTCCGTTTATTGGGGCCACATTTCCATCGTTTCGTGGAGTCGAATCCGTTGCACTCTCAGTAGGGATAGCACTAGCGGATGAAGAGTGCTGGCCGGATTGCTCTAGTGGTCTCTCTCGCCTTTAAATTCGCGCGCGTTGGAGGTGCTCGACGAAATGTTATGATTCCTTGGCTCGCTTGATAGTGTTAGTCTCTTGGTGGCCATGGCAATGGTGTCTTGTTTCTGGTCGTCGTGATTCTTCAGCTGTCGTTGTTCCGGTTGTGGTATCGCCTTATCTGTATGTTTCCGCAAGTAGCGCCGGTTGGATGCTCAGTGTTAGTTGTCTTCGGAGATTACAACCAGTTTCAGTCTACTAACTTCTAAGGACGGTCAGGCGATGGTTCTGGATTAACATATGACTGCTCTTCAGGCTATTGCAAGATTTGTGTTACTTTGATCGTTGTGTAACTGCATGTCCTCAGTGGCGAAGCTAGAGTGATTTTGATGGTGGTGCACAGCATGATCTAACACATAGAAACATGTCAATTTTTGAGTAATTTCAATTGTCACGTGTGGTCAAAATGAGTAAATTTGCACTAATATTTTTTTTTCTAACCTGGCGCCTGGGAAACATAACCTGGCTTCGCCGGTGCATGTCCTTGTGGCAATGGCTGCCTGGCAACGTGTTGAATACCAAGCACAATGCTTCGAAATCAGATCTTTATGTCAGGGTGGGTGAGGACCTTCCATGGGCCTCAGTTTCCATTTCGTTGCAGCGCATCTAGAACATACAGATCCTTGCTTCCTTCAACTTGTGGATTGTAATAGTTTGCCGAGACAGATCCTGCTGTGAAAAATTTGACGGTCCAGCGCCTTTTCTCTTAGTCTTTAATTATGTTTTGTTTGCTCTATCTTCTGAATGTTAGAGATGGAAGGTAGGTATTGTGATCTAAAGTGTTTTCTTTTGCGTCAATGTTGGTGCTAAATTTTCTTCAAAGGGAAAATGAGCTGACGCGAAATAACAGCAGGGGTTCGCTGGACTCTACTGGCATTTCCCAGGAATTTTCGTCACTGTACTATCTGACAGTATCAATAACACAAGACATACATACCTTTGCTTTAGCATGTAATGCCATCAAACATCATAGATTTCAAGATTAATAAAGCAAATATCTTTTTGGTGGAATAGCTTACTATAGTAGTTAGATAATGGTTCCAACATTTTACTTTGTGCCCATGAGAACTGGAAGAATGATCTGAGATATAGTGATGTTTGTCCTGCAGAGAAGACGATTCCATTACTAGCTGACCGGGTTGCCAGATTTTCCTTGCCGTCCAGGTGTTCTGCTGCTCGGCATGTATTGTCGTCGATCAATCACACTGATTCTAAGAGGGATTTCATCCATGCAACAAATAGACAAGAACATGATCTCATGAGGTCTATATTTGATCTTCAGGTACGATGGTGAGTCCCTTGCTCTACATTTCGCATGTATCGTAAGAATAAGGCTCAAAGAGACCTAACATGTTTCAATAGCTGAAATTACACCTAGTGTCCGTTTTTGAATAACAATATTGTCGACCAATCACACTGATTCTAAGAGGGATTTCATTAAAGCAACATTTTTCCCTTGCAGATTTTGTTATGTAAGGAAATGCTTCCAGGTATAATAACAATGTATGCAACTCATTATTTCACTGTACTCTTTGCAGGAAATCACATGTTCCTGTTTTGGGAAAGCATGCCTGCTCAGTAGTCTTATCTTATATGTTCTACCACCCAGCTGTTTAGCAGAGACATGTGAGCAAGAGTATTCGCTGCCAAACATGCCTTTGCTATTTGCAATAGCTATGGTAGGTGCTACTGTTGGAGGTAAGATCATCATACTCTAAATTGAAGGAAGTTAGAACATCAAATGGTGTTTGTAGCTGGCAAACTGGCCACATGTTTTATCATGACGTATGTAATGAATAATGTTCTTATCAGTGTGTTTATATTGCAAATGTTACGAATATTCAAGCTGCAATTTCTGAAGAGTACCCCTCGAGTTACTTCAAAATTTTGGAAGTGCATGAGTGTCCTCTGCACCGCTGCAAGTTTATATCTGTTAATCACGCCATACTAGCTTTCCCTTTTCTTATTGGTTAATTTATAAACATATAAAGTTTTGTTGCGCCATTTTAAGGTAACTTACTGCTACGATTATTGAGATGCGCGTCCTGAATGTCTATAGAATTACATTTTGTAGTAATTTAGTTACCAGGCCGTCATCAAACTAGTGCTGATTTCCTAAAGTTCTGCATCAAGTTCATAAAAGACAGTATTCCTTTTAGTTAATAAAGAGATGATACAGTTTTCTATCATTTCTTCTACAATTTGTAACTATACAGTCCCTTTTGTGATGATTGTTGTAGATTCCTTTCCCTTTTCGACAATAAGCGCTTGAGTTGATATGTCATAGTTCAGATGTTATGATTGTAGTGTGCCTGGTTCTCTCTTATGGGAATCATTCAGAGTTTCTCTCTTATGATTGTAGGTCTCCTTGCGAGACAGAGGAGAGCGGAGCTTACCCGGCTGAATGATCAGTTACGTCAGATAAATGCTGCACTGAGAAGACAAGCCAAGATTGAATCTTATGCTCCTACTTTGAGTTATGCACCAGTTGGCAGTAAGATACAAGAATCAGATGTCATTGTTGATCCTCAGAAAGATCGCCTCATTGCATATCTAAGGAGTGGGAAGAACCACCTGAGAAACCAGGCTCCTGATAAAGCATTTCCTGAGTTTAAGGCTGCTCTTGATCTCGCACAATCTTTGGGTGATCATGTGGAAGAGAAGAAGGCGGCACGCGGACTAGGTTTGTTTTTTCTTTCATGGATATCGATGCACATTAGAAACTTAAAATAAACTACAATACATGCCGCCCGTTGCTTTGAGCGTCTTGCATTTGCTTAAGTTGTTTAAATTTTAAACTTGAAATCAGATAAATTCTGTGGAATGATGTCAGTGTGTCTCCATTTAAACAGCAAAGAGCTCTGCTAACCGGAAATAATTTGATATCTTTGCCAAATCCAAGTAACAGAGTTTGCTTTGTAATCTTCAGGAGCATCCCTGCAAAGACAAGGGAAGTACAAAGAAGCCATAAAGTATCATTCCATTGTGCTAAACATCTCGAAGATGACAGGAGAGGATTCAGGTGTGACGGAAGCATACGGGGCAATAGCAGACTGCTACACCGAACTGGGTGAGCTCGAGAAGGCAGGCGAGTTCTATGACAAGTACATCGCGAGATTGCAGAACGACTGAAAAAAAGAGCGCTATATGACAACCTTGTGAGAGTAAAATTAAGGCTATTCCGTTCCGTACCCTTTTTTTCCCGGTGAGATGTACTGTTTCATAAATGTGCAGTCCCTAGCCGGTACAGAAATCTGTTAGTACCATCTTCCAGGTTCCTTTATGTAGAGTTGTCTCGGCTGTATATGGCACGGATCAGCACCATGTTGTGCAGTTATAACAGTAGCTAAAGGTTTAGTACATGCACGACTGGAGTATTATGTCGGATCTTAGGTGGTGTTTGGTTCGATTTCTGTAACGCAATCGTAAACGAAATCAGAATACACCGTTAACGCAAATGGAATGGCCGAATACGAGCTTTGTTTGGTTCGTCGTCGGTAATGGAACCAGAATGGCTTGGAGAGAAGATTCACGCCATGAGCAGGACTCGTCTCTAGCATAGCTGCTGAAGCTAAATCGCTGCCGGCACCATGTCCAGCTCCATCTCCAGCACAGAAGGGCTCGCCGCAGCCTACCATATCCATCTCCGGCAAGGCTCTGTATCCCGATGAACCTGGCCAGTGAATCAGGCCTGTGCATCACCGTCGGAGCCGGCGGACTCTCCCGTCGCAATGGTTCACGGAGGAGATTGAAATAATGCCTGCTAGATCTGCAGTCCATCAGATCATCCACAAGAACGCATCGGGACGAAGATTGAATCACTGAAAAAACACCTTGCCGGTTAATGGCGGATCTCCTCATACACGGGCAAGCGGAGGCGACGAGCTCGCAATGGAGAAGAAAGGCAGACGGGATTGGAGAGGGCGACTGCTGAGGATCACATGGGGAGAGGCTGAGCTCGCGCTGCTAGTGAAGTTCCTCGCGCAGGCGAGGGAGAGGGCCGCCGGTGTTTTGAGATTTCAAGCGGCGGCGGCGGTATCGCGAGTGATACCGGTGGTTGATGGTGGGATTTGAAATTGCACGCGGCCGTATCCGATTACAGGGTAATGGATTACAGAGGACGTCGTACCAAACACGTTTAATGGTATCGCTTAACGGCTGCAATCCGATTACGTTACAAAATGGTGAACCAAACACCTCCTTAGTTCATCGAAATCTGAGGTACACGAAACTAAGGTGCATCATGATCCTTTGTAGAGATCCAACCAAGGTGGTCCGATCTCAAACTGGACTGAGTTTTAAGGAAGCACTGTTCTTTTCACGATTACAAGACGGCTTTTCAATATTGAATCGTGTTTTTCTTTTTCAAAATCACTTCATGAATACTCACTCCAATCCATTAGGTAACCGTTCGAAGCGTCAAATCCCCCCCCCCCCCCCCCCCCCTTGCGCGCTCGCGCGCACACACACAAGTTAACTTAGGGATAAGACAAAATCTGAGGATGGACGAGGTGTTGGTGAGTTAAGAGGTAAGGTGGGGGTTATATCTGACTTTCGCCTGTTCACTATTTTAAATCGGGATTTCAGAAATGCCTACATTGCATTGGGATTTTAGAGTGAATACATTGTGAGATGGAGGGAGTACTTTTTTATGAATTCAAAGCTGCCATTGACGAACCATGCATCCTGAGAACTCTGAACATGTGATTTCATAGTCGTTGCAGGTCAATTTCTGACTCAAGGTTGTGGGACTATTATCATTCGTGCGTTGACACAAGTTATGATAGATGGGGCACGTGTTTTTCTATTAATGGATGTCGGCGGTTGAAGCATCAACAAAATAAATGAGAAAGCTCATATATATTACTCCCACTTCAATATACTACTAAGATACTATGCAGATGGATCGCAAAGAAAAAAAGAAGAAGATACTATGCAGATGACGAACAACCTAAGCTAGGAGAAGGTATGAACAATTCACTCACACTTCAATAAGGTAGAAGCGGAAACTGGGGTAAGGCACCACCATTCGTGAGTATGGAAACTTTTAAACACTTTATTTGTATCATTTGGAGGTGGATAAATGACGAAGATATATATCGATAAACTCACTGGATTGGGCGGATGTAGGTTGATAGCTCTGCTTGGTCCATTAAGGACCCGTTGTTGTCTTCGTTGTTCTAAGCACTTATCGATGTTGCAGCATCTCCGATACGAACAGAATATATCATGATATAAAAAGTTTGGACCATGAGTCCATGACCTCATGGTGTACAGATATATAGGATATTTGACTATGGCTTACCGGCGTAATAAATCTCTAAATCGTCTAGTAATGTATCAGAGAAATGAGCAAGTCATTTAAGTTCTATATATATAGATAAAGGGAACATATCTAGTGGAAACCAACCTCTCCGTGTAAAATATGGAAACTTCAATCTGGACCACAAGATGTTGATCCAAGGGGCGCTCAAGGGAGGTGCAAGGGGTGATTTGCAAAAGCGACTTTGCAAATCACTACTTCCACCTCTCCTAAGCTTGTAAATCACCCTTCCCACTTAAACTAATAATGCTACATAAGTTTCAGATAATTTGTAATATGATGATAATTAATGAGTGAAATGCACCAGCGGTCCTTAAACTATTTCTGGTGTGTCATCTAGGTCCACAAACTCTTAAACTGCACATCCAGGTCATCGAACTATAAAAACTGTTCACCGGTAGTCCATTATGGTTTTGAGCACGTTTTTTACTTTGAAAAATTGCACAAAAAAACCCCGAGTTTACCTTTCTTCCCACATGCGAGCCCTCACCTTCGGTCGGTGGGCGAGCTCGCGGCTGCTCGCGTAGCAGCGCAGGTCGGAGAGGGCGATGGACACGAAGCGGAAGGTGATCTCCAGCGTCTACAGCGCCGGCTTGACCAGGCACTCGACAACTCCGGCATGCGGAAGTACTGCTGTGCGAGCTGCCAAGGCCGAGGGCTCGCGTGCGGGAAGAAAGGTAAACTTAGGGGCTTTTTTTGCACTTTTTGAAAGTCAAAACTGTGCTCAAAACTGGTATGGACTGCCGGTGAATGGATTTGATAGTTTGGGGACCTGAATGTAAGATTTAGGAGTTCGTGGAGCTAGATGACATATTCGAAATAGTTTAAGAACCGCTGGTGCACTTCACTCATAATACAATGAACCGTATCCTTTATATAAGCTTCTTACCAAGTTTAATAGAATATTCAAATGTCAATGAGCAAATTCCTCATCAAACAAAGCTGCAGGTCAATTTGGCAGCATTTCATTGTCAAAAGTTTATGCAACCTATTATCACAACATTTATTGTGAAAGGAACTTTCACAACAATATACACGGGCTGATTGGTGTCCGTTGAGTCCTCACTATTATATATTCCCCTTTCATACAGCAGAGGCAATCACCTCGCGATGGGCTGACAGGCCCCTTTACCAAACCATTTATAAGAATCAAAATCATCGTTATTGTATGATTTGGATGTTTCCGTCGTCATCAGCCGGCTGATGTTCTATCCATTCCTCCATCGAATCAACCGGTATGGCTCAAGTTGGTCTATTCATATCGTGATTTCCTTTCCTTTTAGATACCTTGCATCAGGAATTCAGATTGGAAAAAAAATTGAAGAGAGATTTCAAAAGAGACTTAGCTGCTGCGAAGGGCCTATAGCTTAGTTGTTACAAGAGCCTCAGTAGCATATGAAGTCTTGGGTTTGACTCCCTATGGGTGCGAATTTTCTAGGATTTAACGGCGTTGTGCGTTCAGCAGGAGGCGACGTGGCCGTCGACAGCAAGACGCAAGTGGTGACTTCATCAATCTCGAGGATTTGCCGGCATTCGAAGATGCTCATAGGGGTTAGGGTTTGCGTATGTGTGTTTATAGACGCGAGTGTGCGTGCGTGCGTTGTTGTCTAAGTTGTACTGTGTAATTGAAAAAAAAGAGACTTAGCTGTTGGAAAGGCAAGTTACTCTCCGCTGGAGGGTGGGTGTCGTGTGCTTGAGACTGCTGTCATGGAAATCTTTGCCTCAACTGGTGTTTTAGTTATAGACTTTCTTTTGTTTAATTTTAGTGTGATGGAGAACAAGTTTCACCTAATTTCCAATAATAGACAGCCACATGCTTTCATCGATAAAGTAGCTGGAATATTAATACATATTTTCTTTTCTAATACAACGCTTCATATTCCTTATTTGACTCAAAAAATTATTAATATGGTTAGTCCTAATGGGAAGTAATTTCATTTTAATTTTTCTCTACCAAGAGTACCATGTCATCTATAATGTTTTGAAATGATAAATGAAACAACCCTTCGAATGCATAGTTTTCTTTTGGTGTTTCATGACATGGTCTAATACTTAATTCTCTGATTTGCAGAAAAAACTTTTAATTCTCTTTTGTTTCGTTTGGTTATATTATGGAACGTAACACTCCTTTTATCCAAGGCTATTGTCATCATGTTTCGAGTCTTGGTAATAGTCTCACACAAAAGGAGGTGGAGGCGAGGGGTTCGACGAATATGGTAAAGGAGATGAGGGGTTCGACGACAGTCTCGACGGCCGCAAGTTCATACTATTTGCACGCGGAAGGTTAGCAGTCTACCTTTCTTTTGTGAAACGGTGGATTTCAATTTTCGTCCATCGGAGATGAGGATGACGGTGATGGATGGTGAGATGACTGTGTTTGTCTAGATTGATATTTTTTTCCGTGGCATATTCGTCTGTCGTGGTGATCCTAGATGATATAATTTGTGACTCTATTAAGGTTTCTTGTCTCCCATAAATGGAGTTGGCATTGTTTTGGTTGCTTATGTAATCAAGGATGTAATATGTTTTAATATCAATGAAATTCCTTTTTCACATTTTTTTTTTGTCTATGTGACACCTTATTTATAATAAGAATGAATTCCCTGTTGGCAGTCGCTAAAGATTTGTGATATGAGAGCAGTGCCTCAAATTACTCAACAAATGATGCAACTGCTGACTGAACCCACCAACTTCGGATAAAGGATGAACTTAAATTCAAAACCAAAGTTAAGGGATGAAATTCAGCTTTCGTAGAAAGAAGAAAAGTCGGCTATATCACCTAAATTTATAGACTTGCCATATGGATTTTATATGCTCACGGGTCAAAAAGAAGTACTGTTTAGTTCAAGTTGACATTATGCTTTCCATAGAAGAAACCGTAATATTCCTGTCGAAAGGAGGATATCTCTACTCCTTATTATTTGTCTTCTGACTCCACCTGCGTGCGTCGCGCGCCCCTGAAGAAGTTTTCGGTGCCGACAGGTGGGCCCATCCCGTGAACCCACTCTACCACATGATTAAACAAACAAAAAAATAAAACCGCATCGCTCCCCCGCAGGCTCCGCGCGTCGTCGCCGTCCCCGCTTCCCCGCTGCCGCCGCCGCTGCTCCATGCCCCTGCCGCCGCTGCTCCATGTCCGTCCCAAGGCGCATGCTTTCTCGGTTAACTCGCTCCGCCCATCCCCTACCCTCATGTCGAGGCGTTCACTCCAAACCCTAGCGCGAGGGCATGGCGGCGGCAAAGGACCAAGCGAGATCCAGCTGTAACCGCCTCCTCTCAGCGCTCCCGTCTCTGTCATCCTCCCTGCCCTCGCGCTCACAATTTTTCCATGCGCCCGTCCAGTTTTCTGCTCGCACGCACCTCCCAGATCCAAGCCATCCCCGCTTGATATGCGCCGCCTGTTGGCGGTTCTTATGCGATAAAATTAAATTCATTAATTCCGCAAGCGCACGGATCACCATTGTAGCATTTCACCTTGGAGTATTCCAGGGTTATCGTATTTATATTTCCGCAGGGAAATAGAGCAAAAGGGAGCTGAATAGTAGTAATGCATTGAATAATTTGGAGAAGAAATAATGTATCAACTATACTTGAGACGGGGGTAAGTTGGCATGATATATATGGGTGGCACACACCATTTCAATCCAAGATAAGAAATAAAGCTGTAGTATACATTTGGGAGAGCAACGAGAGAGAGTTAAGGCTATCTGTATGTTTATCTATTATTTACTCTTCCTAGCAGTCAAGTCTACAAAGGTTATCTACTCTAGCTAAGCTCATACACATACAAGTCATGTCGTTTCGGGGCACGGAAGTGCCAAGGCAACCGATGCTGCTAGTTCACCCTGGGAATCCATCCTCTATAATTAAGATCCTGCTGAGTCCAACCCGGACGTGGTGGATTACAGAGACCGGTGCAGCTGTCACATACACTCGCGGCTACCATCCTCCGTGGGGTTGGGTGCCAAACGTGCATAGGCTAAGCTCTAAGCGCCATGCTTACAACCCGCCTAGAGGAACTACTCTTGATCAACGGAGCAGCCCTATCTAAGAATAAGCAAGCACAGATTTCACCCGACGTCATCTCCGACGAAGGCACTCTCTCGTACTTGTCTACTCCAACAATCACGAATCCCACAACAAGACTTCTACGAGTACTTACTTAGCAGAATAAATAAACTAAATAGAAAAGAACTACTAAAAGAAATAAATAAAGATAAAACTAATTATATATTAAGTAAAAGAATATCTCTAAAAGAGTAAGGATACAAAGAGCTATACCAAACTCCGAGAAGACTCCGGAAGCCCGAGAGAGCTCTCACTCTACTCTACTCTACTCTAACTCCCAAAGTAACTACTAAACAAGAAAATGAACACTTGGATGAAGTGTGTTGGTGTGAATTGTTTCTGCAGCCGGCCAGGGGTCTTTATAGCCTCTCCAGGACCAGGGGGGTCTTATAGCCGAAGCTGGAGAGGCGGTGGCGCCAAGGTGGCCGGCCGGCCAAGTAGGGGGGCCGGCCGGCCGTCCACTGTGGCGGTTGGCCGCCGCCTTGCTCCTGGATGCTCCTGATCACTCCCTGAAGGCGGTCCGAAGGTCGGTTTCTTCGTGGGGTCGGCAGAACTGCAGTGGGGGCCAAGTTAAGGCCCAAATGGCCCACCTCTGGTAAGTCGGCGCAAATCCGCTGGGTTGGGCCTTGAATTATGCGTTGTGGACCAGTTTCCAGCCCACTGGAGGAAGCCCGGGGCCTGCGGCCATCAGGTGGGGCTGGCCGGCCTAGGGTGGGGCCGGCCGGCCCGGGAAATTCCCTGGCTGGGCCCACTTTCCTCTATTATTCACTCCTGCATCCAAATATCCTCCAAAACTTGTGGAGTAGCATTAATCCTATCTACTATGCACAGAATCTTGGTGTTATGTTTTTATTTACCGGTAAGTTGGTGGTCAAAATATGTTTTAACGACCGCCAACAACCTCCCCAAGCTTAAACTTTGCTCGTCCCGAGCAAACTCAACTCAGGGTACCGGCGGATCAGGAGTTACAAAGAAGCGCCCCATGAGTAATAAAGATGCAACAACGTACTCCCTAAACAGTAGTAAGTTTACGAGAGGATAAAATATTCATGAGTGTTGCGAAAATTATGGGGGCTTATATGTTACACCTTGTCATGCAGCATTGAATACTAGAATGGCACTTTCGGACAAGTAAACAATTCTAGCAGGTATGCATCCAGAGTTTTTATGTACTGCAAGGTAAGGTGTAAAAATTTCTCCTTCGTTCTGGCTGGCACTTCTCTTACCAGCCCTATGTGAGTCTATTCCTACAAGCTTCACTCATCCTACCTTCTACCAAATGAGGCTTTGTATGTGGAGCTTGGTTAGGAATGCACAAATGCCATGCATATGTTGTAAAGCTAAAGAATGAGTCTCAATCAACATAGCAACTCCTTATATTTTAGTCATAAGAAAATGGTGTGATGGAGGGGGAGAAAATGAACTCACACTTCTGGAAGGGGGTTTTTGAAAACTATTGGTCCTTTATTTTGCTCAAGATGTTTAAGATAGGAACCATATAGCCATTGACTTTTGTCATGCAACCATGGAGTTTTTTTTTCTTTTTCACTACTCCATGGTGCAAAGGGCCATAAATTTTGCATGGTTCAAAGAAAACATTTTGAAATATTCTTGGGCTTTTGGATGGACCAGCGGTTTACAAACTCTGAAAAATGTTTGGTTGATTTATCCAAACATTCCCCTTTTTATGGGTAGAGAGAAATTTTCGAAAACACACGCGAATGGATTATGACCAAAATTAGGAGTGCTTAGTTTCAAGAGCACATGAAACCTTAACTAAACTCAATACATAAACAAATGGCTATGAGTGGGGTTGTTTCGATTATTATCATATGGCTTTGGTAGGTAAATAAATCCTCACACTAAGAGAAGTGTGCCAAAACGGAAGGGTTTTAGGTACTTGCAGCAATTCAAGAAAAACATCTCTGGATGAAACCATACTAAGAGATTGCAACAAGTCCTAATCATGCCATATCACAATCCACAATGCTCAGACTTGGTGTACGAATGCAACCCACGGAAATAAGCAAGACTCATGATGTGATCATGCTCAAATAAAAATAACACGTATGTCAGGAGTAGAGGTTGCATCTATGCGACACATGGGAAGCTAATTTGTAACTGATCATCATTTCCCTTAAGTGTAGCACAACACCAAGATTCTAGCATTTATTCGAAACAGAGAGTTTATTTATTTATTAAGAAAGTTAGAAATACTTACCTGGGGGTCCTCCCCAAGCTTGAGTCTTTGTAAGACTCGAGCTAGTGTTGAACTCCTTCTTACCTGTCGGCCCTCCCCAAGCTTGAGTTCTTTGCAAGACTTAAGCTTGATTCAGGCTCTTCCTCCTCCTTCTTGAACAGCAAAAAAGAGTGAGGATGATACAAGTGGCTAGCCCCTAATGGGCATCGCCGGGAATCCTATTATTTTTGTTGTATTTAATTTTTCTACTTTTTATTTTGTTTTCATTGTTTATGAAAGAAAAAACAAGCGCTAGGCCTAACTAGGATAACGATTGGGATGGCCTCCCCAATCGGAGGGCTCTCATTTTTACGTCTTTGAGCTAGACGTTCTCCATGTCGCTTCAACTTGCTTGGACCTCTCTCGCTGGAGAATCTGGCGAGGTTGAGGTCCCTTCTTTCTTCCGCCACACTTTGGTTGTCTTCTTTGTGCTTGTGGCGGCGACCTTTTCCTTATTAGGCGCCTTTGTTGTGCTCTCCTCGGTCGATACCGTAGCTGCCTTCTTCTTCCTGGACCGCCTAGTTCTCCTCTTCTTAGGCGATTGTGACTCGCCTACTCCTTCTTGTGGGGGAGGAGCAAGAGGGGCTTGCGGTGCTTTTGGTGGCTGAGGCATCTTCCTTGGAGTCCTCCAATAGTTGGCTGGCCTTCTTGCATTCTCTCTTGCTAGATAGTTTCTCATGTATGCAATGAGTTTGTCTGGCTGCGGCATGGGTGGAGTAATCTCAATCCTCTCCACTTCCCTTGGGTCCTTTCCATATATGACTCGTACTTGCTTGCATTGCTCAACCTTAGGCTTAAATTTGAACGTTTCTTCCCTGCCGTTGAAATCCAGGTGTATCTCTCCTGCCCCCACGTCGATGTTGGCGTTGGTGGTGCTCAAGAATGGCCTCCCAAGAATGAGAGGGGTCTTGACATCCACTTCCATATCTAGCACAACAAAGTCGACGGGGACAAAGAGATTTCTGATCTGCATGGGAACTTCTTCGATAACCCCCAAGGGCAGGCGTAGTGATCCGTCTGCAAGCTGGAGCTTCATGATCGTTGGGGACAATGGATGGTTTAACCCATCGTATATCTCCTTCGGCATGATGCTCACACTTGCTCCTAAGTCACATAGTGCCCGAGCGAAACACCGGTCTTTGACCAAACACGGGATGGTCGGACATTCGGGATCTCTTCTAATCACATCTGAGGGGAGTGTAGAGTCCAGCTCGTCTTCTTCACACCTGATGGTTATTACATTTACACTCTCCTTGGGATTAACTTCTGGTTGCCCAGGAAGTTTACCCTCACGAGGAGACTGAACAGCTGAAGCTATTTGCGCTATTTGCGTTTCTAGCATTTTATTATGGCTTAGCTGATTTTGCAGAGCAGTGCTGAGCGACTCTAGCTTGGCATCTTTGCTCTCTAAAGCCTTTTCCGTAGTAAGAAACTTCTTACTAATGCTGTCATTGATCTTGACCTGGCCGAGAACTAGATCCTTGATAGAGGGCTCATAGCGGGAAAGATTACCATTGTTACCTCCCTGATTCTTGTTGAAGGAGAGGTCGGGCCTGGAATTCCAGCCGTAGTTGTTCTGGGAGCGGTACCTATTGCCATTGTTGAGGAAATTGCATTCCTCCCTTGCATTTGGGCAACTGATGCCCATATGCCCTGTGTTGCCGCACTCTTCACGAGTCATGCGGGAGTCCGCAACTTGCAGGTCCTGTGGAGACTCCATCTTGCGGAGCAGCTGATCGAGCTTGATGGCGAGCATGTCCATCGTCTCCACTTGGTGCACTCCACGGGCCTTGGTGGTCGCCGCTTGGCGTTCACCATGAGTCTGGTTGGTCGCCACCTTCTCAATCAACTTCTTAGCGTTCTTTACGCTAAGAGAGAAGAAGGAGCCGCCTGCTGCGGCGTCGAGGTGCTCTCGGGCGGACGGCCTCAACCCGTGGTAGAAACTCTGTATAGGGAGCCACTCCTCCATGCCATGGTGTGGGCATGAGAGAACGTACTCCTGCATCCTGTCCCAGGCTTCCGCGGTCGACTCATCTGCGAGCTGTTGGAAGCCCGATATCTTGTTCCGCAGGGCAGTTGTCTTGCCCGGCGAGAAGAATTTGGTGAGGAAGGCATTGGAGCATGCCGTCCACGTATCGAGGGACTCTTGGTTCGCGTAGTACCACTGAAGAGCCTTCCCCAACAGAGAGAATGGGAAAAGCTGCAGTCGGATGGCGTCCTGAGGTGCATCCTTCATGGCGAAGGTGTTGCACGTCATCAAGAACCTTTGGAGGTGAGCATTCGCATCCTCCGATGGCTTCCCACAGAAAGGACTAGCCAAGATCATGTTGATCGAGGCCGGCTTGAGCTCATAGTCCTTGTTGGTTGTTGACGGCCGTTAAATCATAAAATGACCGTCAACTTATCGGCGAATAAAAGATATGCACCAATGTTTTATGCATAAACTAATAAAGTTCCACAAGTTTTGGATGTGATCTTGTTTTTGCAAGGTACATAGGAATATTGTGTGCAATTGTGCTTATACTTATGGATAAAAAGCAAATATACAAAAGGCACAAGATAAACAGGTCCTGCTCGGATATCTTATGTCGCAGCACCAGCCAGGCCTACCGTACACGATCGCCTGGGTCCCACTAATGATCAGAGGGTGATTCATCTTCACATGGGTCGTCTTCCGATCTACCCAAGCAACGCTGGCGTAACTTGGAGCCTTCAGATGCAAGACACCAGCTGAACCAAAGGAGAAATCCTGCTGGCGATCAACTAAGGAGGCAACCAGACCCTCAAACTCCATGCGCTCCAGTTCGTAGAGGGACACACACAGAGACGGCTTCTAAGCCGCCCCCGTACAGGGCTCTGGGTAGTTATCTCCGAACTGTTGAATGGCCAGCCAAGTTCAAAGCGGGGGCCATTGACAAGTACGACGGCACCATCAACCCGGAAGAGTTCCTTTCAATCTACTCCACGACGATAGATGCCGCCGGGGGGGGGGGGGGGGGGGGGGGGGGTGGATGAGAGGATTAAGTGTGCCTATCTACCTACCGCTTTGACCGGAGCAGCGCGGTCTTGGTTGATGAACCTCCCCGCATATCACTTCGATTCCTGGGCAGAGTTGTGCGAGGTTTTCAAGGGAAGTTTCCTTGGATCGTACAATCGCAATGCAACGCCGGAGCAGCTCCGAGGCATTAAACAGAAGGCTGATGAAGTCTCCGAGATTACATCAAGCGCTTCTGCCTAATGAAGAACACGATCTCAGACATCTCTGATCCGGAGGTGATCCTCGCCTTCCACGAAGGGTGTTTGGATGTGAAGATGGTGGAAACCATAGCGGAAAACGAGCCCAAGACTACAGCAGAACTGTTTCGATTGGCAGAAGTCTGTGCTAAAGCTGCTGACGCCCGTACTCATCTCTCTGATGGCCGGGGCAAGGCACCGAAGAATAAGTCGGATGACAGGAGGTGAACACAGTGGATCGACCGGGGCCAGATCGTAACCACTCGCAAGAAGCGGGGTCGTCCCGAAGGCGTGGCTAAATAGTGCCCGATACACCGCTCCCCCAACCACGACCTTGAAGAGTGCTTCGATTATCTCAAACTCGAAAGAGGTGTCTAGAAGAAGGCAAGATCTCGCGGACATCTAGAGAAGAGCACCGAGATCGGGAACACCGAGATCGGGAGCCCAGAGAGCGTGAGGACCGGGATGAACATCCACGCCACAGGGGTCGCAGAGATCATGACGACGAAGAGGAAAGGTACCCGGAGATCAGCATGATCCTCGGAGGAAGCTCCGCTCTGACATCAAAGAGTCAGTACAAGAAGCTGCAAAGAGAGGTGGCTTTGACTGAGCCTTGCGCTAGAAGACTAGAATGGTCTGATACGCCGCTCACGTTCAATACCAATGATCACCCGAAGACTCTACTGAGCAGTCCCGAGTTGCCCTTCGTCGCCAAGATCATCATTCACAAAAACAAGATCGCCAAGACGCTGATCGATAACGGAAGTGGCCTCAACCTGTTGATGAAGAAGACATACGACCAGATGGGTCTGCCGCTCACCGCTCTCCGACCAGTTGAGGAATCATTCCATGGCATCTTGCCAGGGGTATCTTCGCGTCCTCTTGGAAAGATCGAGCTAGCAGTGACAGTAGGCCCGAAAGGGAACAGAAGAACTGAAGTCCTGATGTTCGAGGTGGCTGACTTCGAATCTGCCTACAATTGCATCTTGGGGAGGCCGTTCCTGTTCAAGTTCATGGCGGCTGCACACTTCGCCTACGCCATGCTCAAGATCCCAGGTCCTGTAGATGTCATCACGCTGCACGCTGATCAGGACCAGGCTGTGAGATGTGATATCAACGCGCTAATCATAGCAGGCCACTTCGACTCGAAGGATCCTGACTCGCAGCGTCAGTCAAAAACCCATCGGGAGGACAAGAGGCAGATAGCAGCAGTTGCTGATACGAAGGCTTCAGACGCTGCATCCCCGTCGACGGCGGTCGCCCAAGCGCCATCAAAGACTGTCGATGAGCCAAGCAAGAAGGAGGATGAGCCTGTTAAAACGGGCAGCAAGAAGATCAACCTTAACTTCGTCGACCCCGGCAGGACGACCAACATCGGGGATGATCTCCCCTCTAAATAGGAAGACGCGCTCGTAGCCTTCCTCCGGGAGAATATAGATGTGTTCGTATGGCAACCATCTGATATGCCTGGGATCCCCAGGGAGGTGATCGAGCACAAATTGGGGATCGACCCGGCTTTTAAGCCGATCAAGCAAAAGCAGCGAAGATACACGCTGGACAAACGTGACGCCATACATGAGGAGTTAATAGGCTTCTCAAAGCCGGGTTCATTAGAACGGTAGACTATCCCGAATGGCTAGCTAATCCTGTACTAGTTCCTAAACCAGATAAGTCTTGGCGCATGTGCGTCGATTATACTAGTTTGAATAAGGCTTGTCCTAAAGATGAATACCCTCTCGCGAGGATAGATCAGATTGTAGACTCTACATCCACTAGTGAGTTATCAAGTTTTCTTGATGCTTATTCTGGATATCATCAAATTAGTCTCACAACATCGACGATCAAGAAAGGACGGCCTTCATCACGCCGTACGGAATATTCTGCTATGTTACAATGCCCTTCGGGTTGAAGAATGCGGGATGTACTTATCAGAAGTGCGTAAACATAGTCTTCGAGGATTAGATCGGGAAGAACGTCGAAGCTTATATTGATGACATCGTTGTCAAGACCAAGGAGTCCGACGATCTCCTGGCAGACCTGAAGCAAACCTTCGACAATCTGAGAAAGTACAAGATGAAGCTTAACCCGGCCAACTGTGTTTTCGGGGTAACATCTGGAAAGTTATTGGGGTATATGATATCTGAACGAGGGATTGATGCCAACCCAATAAATGTCGCAGCTCTTGAAAAGTTGAAACCCCCGAGGACCAGGCGGGAAATCCAGAAGCTAGCAAGAATGATGGCGGCTCTTAATCGGTTCATCTCGAGATCGGAAGAACGAGGTATGCCATTTTACAAGTTGTTGCGGAATCAAGACGGATCTCAGTGGGATGATCAGGCAGAAGAGGCATTTAAAAAGCTCAAAGCTTATCTCAAAAATATGCCCACCCTGAAACCCCACAGCCAAATGAAGAACTGCTCCAATATGTTGCTGCTACGGATTCGGTAGTCAGCGCTGCGCTGACAGTTGAGCGAGAAACAGAAATTGAGCCCAAACAGTTCGCCGTTTATTTTGTTAGTGAGATACTGAAAGATGCCCAGACGCGCTACCCAATGGTGCAGAAGCTATTATATGCAGTATTGATGACATCCAGAAACCTGAAGCATTACTTCTTAGCTCATCCGATCAAGGTGATCTCGGATAGACCGCTCCAGACTGTTTTGCATTGCAAGGGTGCCATCGGCAGAATTGCTCAATGGTCTATAGAGCTCGGTCAATACCAGATTGAATATGTTCCTCGAACAGCTACTGAAGGACAAGCTCTAGCAGATTTCATTGCAGAGTGGACCGATGACGGTGATGATGATAAGAAGGATCCAGATCACTGGGTCATGTATTTCGATGGCTCCTTTACATTGAAAGGCGCCGACTCTGGAGTTGTTCTCTCCAGATGGGAAAGTGTTGAAGTATGCCATCCATTTGCTCTTCCAAGCTACGAACAACGTTGCAGAATATGAGGGCCTTATGAGAGGTCTCCGCATTGCCAAATCTCTCGGTATCAGCCGATTACTTGTGAAAGGGGATTCACAATTAGTCGCCCGACAGGTACAGAAAGAGTATCAATGCTTTGATCCGAAGATGGCTGATTATCTCGAAGAAGTTCGAAAGCTGGAGAAAGGGTTCGATGGTCTTGAAGTGCGATACGTACCACGGCTAGACAATCATGATGCTGATCATCTGGCCTGCATTGCCTCATCACGATCTCCAGTCCCAGACGATGTGTTCTTAGAGAAACTCCACAAGCCATCTGCGGCAAGTATGCATAATGAAGTGGAGATGATGGTTATTGATACTGGGGAAGGCTCTGTCGAAGACTGCCGTATACCAATTTACCTTTTTCTTGAAAACAATCCTATTCCAGATAATGATGCAGCCACAGAGCGGCTTGCACGCAAGTCCAAGCAATATGTGCTGATCGGCGACGTGCTCTATAGAAGAGGTCTCAATGGGAATCTGCTGAGGTGTGTCTCGACGGAAGATGGTATTCGATTACTGCATGATATACATGGTGGGATCTACGGTGCACATGCAGCTTATCAAAGTTTAATTGGCAAGGCATTCAGGCATGGATTCTACTGGCCCACAGCAAAGCAAGATGCCATCCACCTCGTACAGACATGTAAGCTGTGTCAGTTCTTCAGTAGGCAAAGTACAAGGCATGCTCAAGAGTTGCATACGATCCCTATTACTTGGGCCTTTGCTGTCTGGGGGGTTGATATATTGGGACCGTTTCCCAAAGCCAAAGGAGGTTACAAGTTTTTATATGTCGCCATCGACACTTTCACCAAGTGGATCGAAGCAGAGGCAGTTGTGAACATTACTCAGGTCGCTTCTGTCAAGTTTATGAGGAGGATAGTCACAAGATTTGGCGTCCCTAGAAAGCTGATATCGGACAATGGTCGACAATTTGTTGGTAGCCAGTTTGAAAGATTCTGTGCCGATCATGGCATAATTCATCCAACATCTTCTGTGGCTCATGCTCAAACTAATGGTGCTGTTGAGCGAGCTAACGGGATCATCATGAAGGGAATGCGTGCCCGAGTATATGAGAAGCTGGCAGCCAAAGGGAGGAATTGGATCGAAGAGTTACCGACCGTTCTGTGGTCAGCACGGACGTCTACCAGTCGAACTACAAAGGAAACTCTTTTCTTCCTAGTCTACGGCGCTGATGCAGTGCTCCCGCCTGAGATTCACTTGGGGCTCATCGGATCACTAATTTTTATGAAGATGACCAGCCGATCTCTAGAGAGGTTGATCTACTGCTCCTCGAAGAAGAACGTAACACAATATTGCACAATGTGGAACATTATTAGGAGGTTCTAAAGAAGCAGTATAGTCGCAAAGTGGTCGGTCGTCATTTAGATGTGGGAGATCTAGTGATCAAGAAGGACATTACCACCAAGGATAAGCACAAGTTGTCTTCTCCATGGGAAGGACCATACATAGTAGTCGAAGATGCTGGCATAGGGGCTTATATCTTAGCACATATTGATGGTGATATACTGCCTGGGACATGGAACACTGATCAGCTTAGGAAGTTTTATGTATAATCCATTGTTGATGAATAAAGATGTGTTCAGTTTTCTCCATCTACTATGCAAGACTACAAAGGCTGACCAAAGGTCGGTCTACTAGTTTGGCTGATGTCTTAGCCACATGAGGGTTATAAGGCATCGGTACGAACAGCCTCTTCAGGCAAAATTTCGTCATAAGGCTTAGCCACATTGTAGTTCATAAGTTAATTGACCCCATGACGTTCTAGCGAGGGACCCTTAGCTCATGAGGTTAATAAGTGGCTCTCCCTAGTCCGGTTGCACGATCAACCACCCAACAGACTGCAAGTCTTATGTCATATGGTGCTACCCGATAGTTGCCGATGGTTCATAAGTTTCGTAAATCACCCAAAGTGTCTGAAGTAAGAGCCTTAGCCATCTGGTTATAAGTGCCAATTTCAGGCCACGTTGCACGATCAACAATTTATATTATTATTTTGCATGAAGCATGACTTACCGTGTGCAAAGTCAAATGTTATACAGCTACTGCGAGTTCCAAATACGGAGCAAAGTTATCGACTTCAGTAAATGTTTACAATTAGTTCAAACGTAGCTTGTTACAGGCAAAGCTAAGCGTCAATGAATTAATGTGCAAACTTTATGTTATTTAGAATATTGCATATTAGAAACAATGCTTTCCTGCATTCAGTTAACACTGTATACAAAAAAGCAGGGGGCTGAGCTACTATGCATATTTAAATTAAACTAACAGGAGCTTGAGCTCCAATATTACATCAAAATATTGTTTGATTGCAGGGCTTTACAAGCAATTCAGTGCTTTTCCTCATCTGAAGGAGGTCGTTCCAAGCCCAGATCCATGATGAACTTGTCTGCTGATTGCATCAGTCCATCAACAAGGGCATCACGCTCAAGGGCATTACAATTAAAGCCTTTTTCTACAATCTTCACATCCAATTCAGGATGATGGTTCTTCAGAGCAGCCAAGGCAAAGGCACAGCCATTGACTAAACTATTTGATACTTCATCAGCAAGCTTGGCCTTCTCTGCAGTCAGGGTCTTGTTTGCACTCTTCAGCTTCTTCACCTCTTTCTGCAGAGATTTGATCACTTGGCTCTTGGCTGTGACCTCAGTGCTCATGGCTTCATTTTTATAGCTTAAATCTACAACAGAGAAGATCAGATTACTAGAGAGATATACAAAAGGTGAAAAGTAAGCAACATATGACAGGAAGAATTACCCTGCACGTTTGCTTCTAAAGCCTCTTTGTCGACAAGGAGATCCTTGAGGTAGTCCTTATGATCAGCTTTCAGTTTTTTTACCTCCCTGGCATGAGATGCCTTTGCCTCATCATGGGTTTTGTTCAAAGCAACAAGAGCCTTCTCGAGCTCTTGAATCCTGTCATCTTTCCCAGATGAATCATGGGCCTTCTCGACATCAGACAGTTTCTTCTGAAGAGCAGCGAGTTCTCCATCCTTCTGCCTGATCCTGTCAGTGAGGCGCTTGCAAGTCTGTAGATGCCACTTCTTGGCAGCTACAACCTCTTGGCTCAGCTTGTCGAACACTAAGTTCTCCCCAACCGTCTCAGCTGCAGAAGCAGAAGCAACTAGGGCTTGTTCAGTTATTGGTTGTGCATCTGAAGCCGAAATGTTGGCGGCAGGAGCAGGTTCAGGAGAAGCCGATGGTGCACTACAACACAATCACATGTCAGAGGATCATATAGAAATATCTCAAACAACAGAACTCGACAAGAATACTCACGAAGTGTCCCTTTTGACACGGAAGCGTCTTCTCTTGGAGGATGGGCTAGAAGCAGATGTCCCCTGGGAAGACAAGACTTGAGAGATTTTGGAAAATCCTTGAAATAAACTGCTGAAAACTATTTTGATGGGTACCTGATCGCCGGTCCGAGGCATAGCGACATGAGTTGGAGGCAGTTCAGGGACATCGGAAGTAGGAACAGCAGGAGTTGTTGGTGTGATAGTTCTGTAGCGCTTGCGAGTTGTTGTCTTGGTCTTCGCCCCAGCTAGGGGCTTCGAAGACTTGGCAGCAGGGGAGAGGGACTGGTGGCTTGGATACCCACTGGGATATCCAGATGTATGGATAGGATGTGAAGATGATGGTGGCTCAAGGAATTCGCCCTTCGGAGCAGATAACTGTTGTATGGTGGGTTGCTCCATGATAGAAAAAGGAAAGGAATAAAATAAAAATAAAAAGATACGAGGACGAACAAGGTTCGGAGATAAAACAGCAACCGTTCCCCGGCAACGGCGCCAGAAATGCTTGTTGGTATTTCTAACGACCACAGATAAATCCGCAAGCGCACAGAGAATACCGATGTAGCACTTCACCCAGGAGTATTCCAAGGTATCGAAAATCCACAGGGAACGTGTGTGTTTATCTTCTAACAGGCTCGTCCAAGGACAACAAGAAGTATATGATAGGCTTGGGTAGAGAGGATTCCTATGGATAAGCTTCTAGATAGAGTAAGATAAGTTTCGCTTTTACTTCCTTACTTCGGGCACCGGCTTACCCCTGGTCTGCCAGGCGACTCCGGTCTACAGCTCTACGACGTACCCGAACGTGGAGGGCTACCGAGGGCGGATAGGGCTGTCACCACCTACCACCTACCTCTACTATCCGTGGGGCACGCGGCAAACAAAGATAACCTCTAGTCTAGACACCACGTCTACACTATCGATTACTACCTTAATCTCGGATCCAACAAAGACTAAGGCACTCTAAACAGAGCGATGATCCCGTAAGCAAGTAAAGGAAATAACTTACTCAAAAAAGAAACTAAATTACCATAAAAGAATCACGAAGTCTTACTTAAAAAGGCAGGACTCCGTCGAGGTACAAGCTGGAGAAGAACGCCGACAAGCCCGGCGCTTCTCCGAACTACTCTCACTCTCTCCCTATTTTCTAAGCACTATAGAGGCAGCGCTTCGCCTTTGGAATGGAACTACTCACTTCTCCTTCTTGTGTGTCTTGATCCGTAGGCGCTACCCCCTATTTATACCCAAATATGAGAAGGGGGGTTTATGTAGAGCGAGTGAGAGGCGGTTGGAGTGATTTGCCCGCCAAGCTTGGTCGGCCGGCCTAGGAGGGTGGCCGGCCGGCCCTCCGATGTGGCGGTTTGCCACCGACTTCTGCGTGTACGTCTCAGATCGCTTCCCCATGACGGTTGTACATCGGTTGTTGTCTGGAGGCGGCAGAACTGGAGTAAGGGCCAAGTTTAGGCCCATTTGGCCCACCTTCTAGAACGTCGACGGAAAACTCCAACTTGGGCTTCAGTTTCGATGTGTTTGGCCTGTTACCGCCCACTGGAGGAATGCTGAGACTTTTGGAAGCAAAGGGGGACCGGCCGGCCTGGAGGGATGGCAGCCGGCCTGTGTTTTGCCAACACAGGTCCATTTCCTCCAGAATATTGTTCCTGCAATCAAATATCACCAAAACTCGTGGAAAGGCATTAGTTTATAAAATATCCCTATTCTATGTGTCTTATAAGCCCTTTTATATTGATAGATTGGCGGTAAAAATTATTCAATAAGGACCGCCAACAAACCCCCCACACTTAGTTCTTTGCTCGTCCCGAGCAAAGGTTAAGAACCAGTGTGGAACAACACCTTCCATTGGCATGATGCGAGCATACAAGTCATTCCATGCCATACCTGCAGCTGTGAACTTTATGGTGTCTACCATGTCATCTTGGGTGATTGAAGAGTGGAACGGTCTTGATTCAAGTCACCTTCACTTCTTCTGTTGAGTAACTCGGGTTTTTGATATAATTTCAAAAGTAAAAACATAGCTGTGCTCCTCAAATGGTTTGCCTCTCGAATCACTCAAGGTGTATGAATCCTCACAAAGGCATTGAATTTGCCTCTTTTCATCCTACATCTAAATTGGCTGATGTGGAGCTCAGGTAGGGATGAACAAGGAGCAAACTTGTACTACTTATGTTGCAAAGTCAAAAACCGGATCCATGAAGAAAACAAATCATATCATCATGATCAAGAATGTGCACGTGTGTGGATATGTGATGGAAACTCCTTGCTGAAATGATCTCTCTTTTGGTTGAACTTGAGAACATGGCTATTTTTTTTTTTGATCAGGCTCGGCATTTTTTTCGCATAGCCATGTCTCTTTTGCAAGAGAGATATTTGAGAGAGATCAACAACCACTTGATGGAGTTTTTTAATTTTTTTTATGGAGTGATGAAGATGATATTACTAATTCCCAGTGTAGAATATAGCATATGGAGGTGGTGTGTGTACGTGATTCTTGATCAAAACAATATGAAAAGTATTCTTACTAGGGTCACAACAATTTGACAAAGCACAAAGTAATAGCAAGCAGCATATGTGTAGAGTTTTGCATTTTGTTCAACATATGGCTCTGGTAGGATATTTGAATCATTGAGGAGCATTGCTATATATATATATATATTTTTTTTAAGATGAAATTTCCCGAGTACTTAAAACAGTTGAAGCAAAGATTCCTTTCACCTAACCATATCACACCCATCAATTACTTAGATAAACATGTTTTCCTAAAAGAAATGAGTTCACAAACAACGGGGTAAATTGGCTAGGAATAAAGAATATGCAAGCCAACCAATGGAAAGTATTAAAGTTTAATTTGCTCATGAGTTAAACTTTAGCATTATTTTCAAATTTATTCAGTTTTAACTCACAAATAGGGGAGGTTGAGAGATGAGATGCGCAAACCCGTTGATGACTGTTGGTGGTTCTTATGCTCTACTAAATATTTCTATTCCGCAAGCGCACGGATCACCATTGTAGCACTTCACCATGGAGTATTCCAGGGTTATCGTATTTATAATTTCCACAGGGAAGCTAGTAAAATTCCACAAAGGTGCTGTCTAAATCGATCGTAACTAAATCACGTCAAACATTGGAAGTTTGATAAAGGTGGCACTCATGAAGTAAACCATAAAAGAATAATTAACAAAAGATTGGGAGAACAACGAGTAGAGAAAAGGGTTGCCTAAAATATATCCATCCTAAGTATTTTATATTCAGCAATCTAATAATCTACAATTATATACTCAAGATCATACAACAGTCATGTCACTGTGCATCGGGGCACGGATGTGCCAAAGTAATAACTTGTTCTGATGGTCGAACTACCACCGGGCATAATCTCAACAGAACAGAGGCACAGAAGTGGCCCACCCACCAACAGAATAAGATTAAAATACTCTGGGGATGTCACCCGCTATAATTAAGACCCTGCTAGGTCCAACCCGACGTGGTGGATTACAGAGACCGGTGCAGCTGTCACATACACTCGCGGCTACCATCCTCCGTGGGGTTGGGTGCAAACTCGCGTCTAGAATAATTCCTTGAACCATACAAGCAATCACTCTAAATAATCTACCCTTAGCTAACAGGGCAGACCACCCATGCTTAATAAACTTAAGTGAATTGTTTACGCATAGACCAGCTGACAACTCACGTAAGTCTACCTCACACAGACGTGGATCCAACACAGAAATACTTCCGAAGTAATTACTCAGAGCAATAATATAAATCAAGAGAATTACTGAATTAAATAAATAAGAAAAGATATCCATAATAATATTTATTCAAAAGAAAGTAAAGATACAAGAGAGCTTTACCACACTTCCGAAGACAGCTCCGGAACCCTGAGCAAAGCTCACTCTCTAACTCTAACTCCCAACTAATGCTAACACTAAACAAGAAGAGTAAATGGATTCTTCAATGAGGTGCGAGTTGCTTCTGAGGCCGTAGGGTCCTATTTATAGCTTGTACATGGCGGTGGGAACCCGTTGGCCGAAGCTGGAGAGGCGGCGCCGCTAAGCTCGGCCGGCCGGCCTGGAAGGGTGGCCGGCCGGCCTTCCACAGTGTCGGTTCGCGACCGCCTCTTCTGTGGACGCTCCAGATCGCTTGGTGGAGTCGGTCCCGAAGTCGGTTTCCTGCTGGGGTCGGCAGAAATGGAGTAAGGGCCAAGTTTAGGCCCATTGTAGCCCATCTTCTAGAATGTTTGCTATTTCTCCACTTGGGCTTTAATTATTCTCGGTGCTGGACGTCTTCAGAGCCCACTGGTCGAAGATCGACAGCAGCAGGGGCCAGATGAGGCCGGCCGGCCTGTGATTGGGCCGGCCGGCCTGTGTTTCCCTCCACAGGCGCCCATTTCTTCTGTATTTACTCCTGCACTCATAAATCATCCAAAACTCGTGGAACTTTATTAATAAATAAAACATTGCCGAATTTTGGTGATTTACCCTTTTATTTACCGATATGTTGACGGTAATTTAATGACTTAAACACCGTCAACAATGACGCAGAGACTGACGATCCGTGAAGTGCTGCGCGTTGTGTTGGTGAGGAGTCCCATTTCGAAGGACCTCCCCCCACACTTATTTTTGTACCTGTATTTTTATTCAAAACAAACAACAAGGTGGAAACAAAAGAGACTCGACCGGGGTAACGACCGGTGAGCTGAAATTTTATTCAATTAAACAAGAGATTTTTTTTATTTTAGCAGGAGCATTAAAAATCATGACAAGAGGCTATGAACGATTAGAATCAATTAATTCTATCACATCTACCTCTTCATCTAGATTTTTATCTGGTTCTAGGAAAACTTTTAAACGTTGGCCATTGACCTTAAAAGGTTACCTCCGTCGTCTTGGAGTGTGATTGCTCCGTGCGGTGAAGTTTCAACGACGGTGAATGGCCCATCCCATTTACTCCGAAGTTTTCCATGTCCGAAAAGCTTGACTCTGGAGTTGAAGAGTAGCACCTTATCCCCCGGTTTGAACTCTTTTTCATTGATCCTTTTATCATGCCATCTCTTAGTTCTTTCCTTGTAGATTCTGGCATATGATAGGCTTTCTCTCTCCATTCCTCCAGCTCAGAAAGTTGCATTTTTCGGTGTTCTCCTGCCATCGTGGAATCCATGTTCCATTTCCGAATGGCCCAGTGTGCCCTATGTTCCAACTCAACAGGTAGGTGACATGTTTTTCCATAGACGAGTTGGTAGGGTGACATGCCGATGGTTGTCTTGTATGCAGTCCTGTATGTCCAAAGTGCATCGGGTAGTTTTAGTTTCCATCCCTTCCCCATTTCATCCACGGTCTTCTGCAAGATATTCTTTATTTGCTTGTTTGAAGTTTCCGCTTGTCCACTAGTCTGGGGATGGTATGGTGTTGCAATGTTGTGTTCTGCTCCAAGCTCCTTTAAGAATTTTCGGAAGGTCTTATCAATGAAATGAGACCCTCCGTCACTTATTACCATTTTAGGTGTCCCAAAACGAGGGAAGATGATCTCGTGGAACATCCTGCGGGCATGTTTAGCATCTGCAGCTCGGCATGGCATTGCTTCTACCCACTTGGACACATAGTCGACGGCAACCAAGATGTACTTACAATCATAAGACTTGGGGAATGGTCCCATGAAGTCGATGCCCCAAACATCAAATAATTCCACTTGAAGATTGTATGTCAAGGGCATTGCGTCACGAGAAGTAATGCCTCCAACTCTTTGGCACCTTGAGCATCTTCGAATGAATTCTTTGGTGTCTTCATACATTGTCGGCCAGAAGAATCCACTCTGCCATATCTTGGCATGTGTGCGGTATGCACCATAATGTCCTCCATATGGACCTGCATGGCATTTTTCAATAATCTTGGTGCCTTCGACTGTCGGCACACACCTTCTCAGTAATCCATCAGCACAGACTCTGTAAAGGTATGGCTCATCCCATAGGTGACGACGACTCTCCTGAATGAGCTTCCTTTTGTTCTCCCCCGGTGGCACATAACCTGCAACCATAAAGTTCACAATATCTGCATACCAGGGGTTGGAGTCTGTCACCTTCAACAGCATGTCATCCCGTAGAAGTCATTTATCGGTAGTTCCTGCATGTTAGTGACTTGCAAACGCGACAAATGATCTGCTACAGAATTTTCTACTCCTTTCTTATCTTTAATCTCAAGATCAAACTCTTGGAGTAGAAGGATCCATCTTATGAGACGGGGTTTAGCATCTTTCTTAGAGAGCAGGTATTTCAAGGCAGCATGATCGGTATAAACAATAACCTTGGCTCCTACTAAGTAAGATCTAAACTTATTGATAGAAAAAACAACGGCTAGGAGCTCTTTTTCTGTAGTTGCATAATTAAGTTCAGCTCCTGTCAAAGTTTTACTAGCATAAGATATGGCGTGGTGCTTTTTATCTTTAGTTTGGCCGAGAACGGCACCTACAGCATAGTTACTAGCATCACACATTATCTCAAAGGGCAGCGTCCAATCAGGGGGTTGTATGATTGGGGCTGAGATGAGTGCTTTCTTAAGGATATTAAAAGCATTTAAACACTCATCACTAAAAACGAAAGGCGCGTCCTTAGCTAAAAGGTTTGTGAGGGGTCTAGCGATCGTCGAGAAATCTTTTATAAATCGCCGATAGAACCCCGCGTGGCCTAGGAAGCTACGAACTCCTTTCACATTGATCGGAGGTGGGAGCTGTTCTGCAACTTCTATTTTTGCTCTATCCACCTCTATCCCTCTTTCGGACACCAAGTGTCCTAGGACTATCCCTTCTCGGACTATAAAGTGGCACTTTTCCCAATTAAGTACCAGGTCCTTCTCTTGATATCTTTGCAAGACCTTGTCCAAGTTTTCAAGACAATGATCAAAGGTTTTTCCATAGACAGAAAAATCGTCCATGAAAACTTCCATGATTTCCTCGATCATGTCGGAGAAGATGGACATCATACACCTTTGGAAAGATGCAGGTGCATTGCACAAACCGAAGGACATTCTACGGTAGGCAAAGGTTCCATAGGGACATGTGAAGGTGGTCTTGCTTTGATCATCAGGATGGATGGGGATTTGATGGTAACTAGAATACCCATCAAGGAAACAAAAGTAAGAGTGTTTCGCCAGCCGTTCCAACATTTCATCAACGAAGGGCAGCGGGAAATGGTCTTTCTTTGTTGCCTTGTTAAGCTTTCTGTAGTCGATGCACATCCTCCACCCTGTGACGGTTCGTTGTGGGATCAACTCGTTTTTATTGTTCTTAACAACCGTCATACCTCCCTTCTTAGGCACAACTTGGACAGGGCTAACCCACTCACTATGTGGTACGGGATAAATTATCCCAGCGTGCAGAAGCTTTAAGACTTCTTTCTTAACAACTTCTCTCATCGCATTATTTAGCCTCCTTTGAGGCTCTCTGGAGGGTGCGCTATCAAAATCGATAGGAATGCGATGGGTGCAGAGAGCGGGGCTAATCCCTTTGAGATCTTGGAGTGAGTAGCCTAGAGCTGAGCGATGCTTCTCTAGAACGGCTAAGAGTTTAGCGGTTTCTTCCTCGAAAAGCTTGTCACTTATGATGACAGGAGCTTCCTTATTGCCGTGTAGGAAAGCATAGCGAAGGCCAGAAGGAAGGGGTTTTAGCTCAATCGGCGGTCGTGGTGCTGGTTCGGATTCAGGTAACTCGATGGTCTCTCCTAAATCATCCACCTCTTGGATGAATTGTTCGGCATCTTTGTCGAGGATTGATTCGGGAGGCTCGAAAGGAAAAACAGACATCACTTCCTCGATTGGCTCATCCTTGGGGAGACTTTCAGACTTGGAATTCTGCGAACGAGAGATCGGGACAGAAAATGTGTCTTCCCCAAGTGTTATGTCGAGATTCCCTAGTGTCGGGGCATCCACGAGTAACATCTCTATGGGATGCCCGATCAGAATATCAAAATCTTGGACTTCGAAAACATGAAAATCTAGGAGGACCTTGACATTTTCGTGCCTTACGGTCACGTTTTGCAAAATCCCATACCCTCCTAGAATGGGTCCTGAGGGGCTCTTGAAGGATTTATTAGTCGGTGCTAAAGGTACATCGCCCCAGATGTCAAAAGCGAAAGAATCAGAGACTATGTTAGCACCAACAGTGGGATTGTAAAGAATATCCACCATGACTCCTCTAATACAACATTGAATGGTTGAGGACGGAGCGTTGATTCGAATGACGTCTGAAGAAAGCTCGCCCTCCCTTGACCATTCGTTGCTCATGATTGAGCTTAATTCCTTAACCGTCTTTAGGAGGAAAGCCTCTTCAAGAGGATCAGGGAGAGAAGTTAAAAATGGTGGTTTCTTTTGGCAGTGATAATTCGAGGTATTCCCGTAGTCTTCAAAAAGATCTTCCTCGAATTTAGATGTGAACTCAAGAGGTTGAATTTCTTCTTCCTCCATCATTGTTCTTGGTTCGGGAGATGACTCAACAGGTGAATCCTTGATTGTGGAAGATGAAGGGTGAGATTCGGATGTTGAGGGTTTCTCTTGGCTCGACTTGACTTCCTCTGTGTGGGGTTCAGCAGCATCGGCGACATAGGAAGTGCTATCTAGGATGCGATTTAAGAGTTGCTTTCCTTCTGTCGGAGTTATAATGCGTGAAAGAACCTCCAGCAGAAATGTCAAGATATAGGGCAGATTCTTTGTTTAAACCCAAACAAAAATGCTGTAGCAACACGTGATTTGGGATAGACAAGTCTGGGCCTGATTGAGTTAACAAAGAAAATCTAGTCCAGGCTGCACCTATGGATTCCTTCTCATTCTGCGAGAAATTGAAAATTTCCCTTTGAAGAGCGGCAACACGATGCAGAGGGAAGAATGCAAGACAAAATTTATCTCGTAGTTCTTGCCAATCACCGTTCACGCTCCCAATCATGCGATCGTACCATTGTTTCGCCCTCTCTTGAATAGAGAAGGGAAACAATTTCCATTTTAGAGTTTCATGTGTCATGCCTTCAATTTGGAGGCAGGAACACAATTGCTCGAATTCTCGCAGAGGGTGGTAGGGATTTTCGTAGTCAAGACCAGAGAAAGATCGATCCCGAACCATGGCTATAAAGCCAGGGCGGATTTGATAGCCAGATGTATGGATAGGATGTGAAGATGATGGTGGCTCAAGGAATTCGCCCTTCGGAGCAGATAACTGTTGTATGGTGGGTTGCTCCATGATAGAAAAAGGAAAGGAATAAAATAAAAATAAAAAGATACGAGGACGAACAAGGTTCGGAGATAAAACAGCAACCGTTCCCCGGCAACGGCGCCAGAAATGCTTGTTGGTATTTCTTAACGACCACAGATAAATCCGCAAGCGCACGGAGAATACCGATGTAGCACTTCACCCAGGAGTATTCCAAGGTATCGAAAATCCACAGGGAACGTGTGTGTTTATCTTCTAACAGGCTCGTCCAAGGACAACAAGAAGTATATGATAGGCTTGGGTAGAGAGGATTCCTATGGATAAAGCTTCTAGATAGAGTAAGATAAGTTTCGCTTTTACTTCCTCACTTCGGGCACCGGCTTACCCCTGGTCTGCCAGGCGACTCCGGTCTACAGCTCTACGACGTACCCGAACGTGGAGGGCTACCGAGGGCGGATAGGGCTGTCACCACCTACCACCTACCTCTACTATCCGTGGGGCACGCGGCAAACAAAGATAACCTCTAGTCTAGACACCACGTCTACACTATCGATTACTACCTTAATCTCGGATCCAACAAAGACTAAGCCACTCTAAATAGAGCGATGATCCCGTAAGCAAGTAAAGGAAATAACTTACTCAAAAAGGAAACTAAATTACCATAAAAGAATCACGAAGTCTTACTTAAAAAGGCAGGACTCCGTCGAGGTACAAGCTGGAGAAGAACGCCGACAAGCCCGGCGCTTCTCCGAACTACTCTCACTCTCTCCTTATTTTCTAAGCACTATAGAGGCAGCGCTTCGCCTTTGGAATGGAACTACTCACTTCTCCTTCTTGTGTGTCTTGATCCGTAGGCGCTACCCCCTATTTATACCCAAATATGAGAAGGGGGGTTTATGTAGAGCGAGTGAGAGGCGGTTGGAGTGATTTGCCCGCCAAGCTTGGCCGGCCGGCCTAGGGGGGTGGCCGGCCGGCCCTCCGATGTGGCGGTGTGCCACCGACTTCTGCGTGTACGTCTCAGATCGCTTCCCATGACGGTTGTACAGTCGGTTGTTGTCTGGAGGCGGCAGAACTGGAGTAAGGGCCAAGTTTAGGCCCATTTGGCCCACCTTCTAGAACGTCGACGGAAAACTCCAACTTGGGCTTCAGTTTCGATGTGTTTGGCCTGTTTACCGCCCACTGGAGGAATGCTGAGACTTTTGGAAGCAAAGGGGGACCGGCCGGCCTGGAGGGATGGCCGGCCGGCCTGTGTTTTGCCAACACAGGTCCATTTCCTCTAGAATATTGTTCCTTCAATCAAATATCACCAAAACTTGTGGAAAGGCATTAGTTTATAAAATATCCCTATTCTATGTGTCTTATAAGCCCTTTTATATTGATAGATTGGCGGTAAAAATTATTCAATAAGGACCGCCAACAAAGGCTTAGACTTCGGTCCAGTACCTACGATGTCATATACTCTCTGAAAGACATCATCTTCGGAGAGTTCAGTAACTAAAATGGAGAGAAAAAGATGACAGGCTTATCAAACAGAAATCAGATATCAGGCATATACTGATATATTGACGAGCGATGGACATCTACCTCCCATTGGCAACCAATTGGGATCGCCAGGACCTTCATAGAACATGGCTAGTGGATCACGCCTCTGAAGAGAGAAGATGCGTCTTCGGACAAACTCTTCCACAACATGTTCTCTTCTCAGACCCAGCTAGATCAGTTCATTGACTCTAGCTATCATCTTGGTTAATCGAGGAACATAAGTTGGGAGGCTCTTGTCCCAATCGCTATGATTTGGCATTAAGCCATCGAGCTTGATTGGGGAGCTCTCTTCCCCCATGTCCAAGATCAGATACTTAGCATCATACGTGCTCCAGGAAGACTTATACTGATACGGGATGAATTCGATTCTGTTCCTAAGTACAAAGCCTACCGAGAAGACCATCATCTGATCCTTGTAGTACCGTGGCGTATGATAATGACGCCACAGATTCAAGCAGGGGGCTACGCCCAACCAACACTCGCACAAAGCCGCAAACATGCTAAGCATCATGATAGCATTGGGTTTGAGTTGAGCAAGCTCTATATGGTAGAATCTACAGATCTGCTCAAGAAACTTGGAGGGCGGAAGATTAAAACCACACATGAGATGAGCTTCAAATACCGGGAGTTCCTTGGTGTTGGCGTGGTGATAGTTGAAGTCGCCGTTATTCCGCCGTGTCCGGAAAGCAGAGATCAATCCCTTCCTCTCCAGTTCGTCCAAATAGCCCAAGGTGAGAGTGGATTTCTTGTAGTACTCGTACAAATTTGGGATCTCTCCCTTCATCATCTTCTGCTGTGCTTGGGTGAGAGAAATGTTGGAGTTCTGGGAGTCGGAGGATTGAGGTTCGTTAGGATGGCCGAAAGCGGTTGCAGATGAGGATGCGGCGGCCATGAGAAATGTTTAGGGTTTGTGGAAATGGAAGGGAGTGCGGACTGTAGGATGGAGGAAAGAGAATAGGGCGTAAGGGGTTTAAGTAAACCCAGCGTGACGGTTCATATTCCCACAAATGCGGAACTTCCCCTCCTAGAGTTACGCGCAGAAGATACCGAGGTGGTACCCTTTTTCTGTTATTAAAAGGATATGTTTGGATCTGCGTCCAGTTTTGAAAGACTAACTACCCGGATTTAAGATAGGGAGTTGGAATATTTTTCTGGAGACGGGTGCTGAGATAATTAAAAAGTTTCGATTAATGATCCTGATCGGAAAGAAACTTTGGTGCGTTAAAAACATGTTGAGTAATACTCCCGAAGAGTTCTCGGTCAGTGATTGTTAGTTGTTACGAAGACTTATTTCGCCAAGGTATATCGAAGAGGCTAGTTCAGTTATCTCGAAGACTTACGCAATGTGTATTGTCAAGAGAAGTCAATATTGCCGATGCAATATTATTCAAAGAAAGGCAGCCAAAAGCTCATTACAAGCAGAAAATGCAGGGAGATATCTAGGTTCTACTCTCCACTGCCTGACAGAAGAATCAAAACAGGAGAAGAAGAAAAAATAACGAAAAAAACTAGTCTACGGCGAAGGGAATGGCATGATGACCATCCCCTTATCCCTAGTTCCGCTGATCATCAGCACCATCATCATCCTCCTCATACGAGATGAGGGGGGAGGATGCCTCAGCAGCAGCAGCAGCAGGGCCTGCACCTACGCGACCCTCATCCTGGTTGACGGGTGGTGGGGGCGCTTCGGTTGTGGAGAGGGTAGAACCCTCGTTCGATGCCATGACCGGGTTGATGACCCCAGTAGGAAGAGGAGGATCTTCTACATCGATGGGAATAGAGCCACCTGCCTGACCGAACCCGGCTTGAGTACTTGCCCAGGAGGCCCAGCCAGGATCATACAGGATCATGGCCCTTTTGGTTGCTGGTTCGTCGTCGTCGCTGTCGCCGTTGTCGTCGTTATCGTTGTCGGAGTCGTCGAGGAGGATGGGTTTGGCGTCCGCCGGAATCCCCCGTGGCCCTTTGTTCAGGGCGACGTGGAGGCGGTGAGCAAACTCTTCATCTCCCGCCATGTCCACCTCCAGATCTACGACCTGAGATGGATCTGGAGGGGGACTTGGAGGAGGAAGCCCGTAATCCTCTGCAGAAAGCGGAGGAGGAGCAGCAGTTGCCGGCGGTGGTGCGTCGGCGGGATGCGCGGAGGAAGATCCTGACCCGCCGGTGAGCGCATCGTCGAACCACTTCATGAACTGAGGGGTGGTGGTTCTTTTCTTGCCCATGGTGAATAGTGAATGCGAAAGTGATACTTGGGGGCTCCGCCTTTCCCATTATTTATAGCTAAAAGGTGGCCTTTTAGAAAGTGAAGGGGATATTTTATGTTTCTTCCTGAGAAACCGTGCGGCGATGCGGTAAGTTCAAGGGAAATCTTGGTGGGCCTGGTTTGAAGGATAAAGACAAAGAACAGAAGGGTTGCGTTAAAGTCTTTTCATATTCTGAAGTGGAGTCAATGCCATGGCTGGACCGAGAAAAAGAGATAAGGATGGGAATTAATTAATATTTTCTCTAGATTCTCTGGATTGACTGTTCTCTTAAAGACCTGGTGTTGATGGAGTTATTTGAAGGGAGGTTATTCCGATCACTCAACACAGTTGATGTTGTTCCGATGACCTGGTTCGTTCAGTTGTTCCGATGACCTGGTTCACCTAATTGTTCCGATGACTCAAGATTTGAAGATCAGAATATCTGAAGTATGTGTGCTCAGTAAAGAACATATCCCTTGTCAGAGGTTCGCATGAAAGATGAAGATCTCTTCGTACAAAAGACGAATCTGTCAAGTGACATGTTCGGGGGCTTATGTCGTAACCCATATTTTCAGATATTCCCGAAGATTTAGTTCTGTATTTTCCGAAGACTTGTATTGTACGAAAGGAAACTTGCAGATAGACTCCGAATCTGTTACTATAGATCGGAAATCTTGTAGAATAAGGCAAAGGACTCCTAGAGGCTGTAACAGAACTATAAATATACATGTAACCCTCCGATGAGAGGACATCATACACACCACTATATTCAACACGCCATACACTGGACGTAGGGCTATTATCCTTCGGGAGGCCTGAACCAGTATAAACTCTCTGTGTGCCCTAGATCGATTCCTCGATTGATCGTTGCTCCTTCGATCCAAATATTTGCCGTTCTCCCGAATAATCGGGCGACGACAATATTGAGATGTAATGCATCATCCTTTGCAGGCTCTTCTTTCTGGATGCTCAGCGGTGGTTTAGGAACAATACTACACTGTGATAGATTTCATAATTTGCTTCCAGCAACAGCAAAGGACAAGTGCTTTTCTGAAGCTGGATTTTTCCTTGATGGGTAAGCTCTGCACTCTTGGTATTTTCCTTGGTTGCTTTTACCTGATTAAATGCTACTTCTCCGAACAAGGAATGTGGTTCTCTGTCGTGGTGCTTATGCTTCAGGTTTGAAACACATATTCACATGCAATGGCTCATATTGTAGACACTTAATTGTGAATCAAGTACTTCCATGTCATGTAGTAAATTTTAGACTTCTACTCGGTTTTTCAGCATAGGAACCTTTCATTTTCTTTTTTTCTTAATACCTCAACTATCACTTGGTCGATTTCCGTATTATAATTTTCAGGATGAAACGGCAGTGCGCCTTGCAAATGCTTCAATACAAACACCAGAATACCTACCGATCAATGTATTTGTGAATTTTCATGTAAGATTTCGTATGGAACTCCTGAATGGATTTCCATTGTTTTTAATAAATTCATGTGTGGAAACAATGCTCTCATGCTTTATCCTAACTTTATAGCACACATATTATCTTCATAGTCCACCTTGATATCCCTTTTACTCTTGATAGAGAATAGGGAATCTCTTACTGAAAAACAAAGAGCGAAGGTGGTGTGGGGGGGAGGTCAAAAGGAGGGAAAACTGAAATATGCAGATTAAGTTTTACCCGGCACATATATTACCTAAAACTTTGGCTGCACTAACTTTTAGTAAAATGTAGTTTTATACATAGACTCTGATTATTTTTTGGTAATGTTGATCGACAAAGTGTCAAGAATGATTGTATATGCCTTACCTAATAAGAAATGATTGTATAATTATTTTTTACCAGCCTTTCTGTAGCATAAAGTTGTAGACTATTCTTTTGTGCTTTGCCATGAGCATAAATTCCAATGATTGATCATGCACTGTATACTGTAGTATCTTTATATATGGCTTCCGGCTTTTTTCATGTGCATATTGCATCACCATACAGTTCAAATGCAAATAGTGTGGTAATGTTATTATCAATTCAGTGGACCTTCTATTGACTACATTTTTCCTTCTTCAGTAAATGCGATATATTGAATTGAAGTAAGCAACATTGATCCAGTTCATATGTTCTGGTAAGACGGTAGGAGCATGTCATACGAGATGTTTACAATATGATTGCATACACCTTTGTTACTGTAAAGTTTGCAATTTTGTATTACACAACTCCATTATGTGCCGACTGGAAGAATCAATTCAGTGGACCTTCTATTGACTGCATATTTCTTTCTTCAGTGGACATCGGCATTGTGGACGACGGGAGTCGTTCCTTGCGATCCCAGAGCTACCAAAGTGCACGCCCATGTGCCCCATCCTGAGAAAGGAGGAGCCTGTCATGGTGTACTTCTTCATCAGTGACATCGGCCTGGATATAAGAACGAAGAACATATGAGCTGTGGAGCAATACTATATATCAAGAACATATATAGTTTCTACTGCTCTATAGATATTCATAGGAATTTTTATGGTTGAGATGTTAACTGATGGTCTACCCCTATAACCTTATTGAGCTTACGATATTTACACCTTTTGTGTTGTTGCTGTAGCCAATGAGCTCATCGTCCCCGTGGCCTGTGTATCATCAAAGCACATCAGTACCACCTCACCATCAGCGCTTGTACCCATCTGCTTTTCCTAGATTCTTTCTGAACTATCAGGTACTGTCACCAAGACTGTTTCTGTTAAATATGCAAATTGCTACTCCTATCAGATCAGTTGACTTCAGAAGGTTAACTGAACATGTCTCATGTTTCCAAAATGCAAAAAAAAAAAGAATATGTAGATTGATAGTACCACTAAGCAGATAAACAGGTTATCAGTTCACTTCCCTGTTATCCTTATTTTGCATTGATTGTCTTGTTTCTTGGAAATCCAGCTTTTGTCTTTGCTGAACAGAGGTATCCGCTTGCTTTTTCAGCATGTGTACTTCCTAATGGCTGATACTATTTCACCTGTTAACCAATTGATGTTTCAATCACACACTTACGCAATTTGCATCTTTTGAACGCTGTAGTCGTCCAGTCTAACAGTTCCATGACCATGTGCTGTAGCTTAGTACTATGATCATGTGCTGTAGCTTTAGTCCTGAGGATGCTCTAGATTTACAGAAAGTATCAGAGAGGACAGGCTTGCTAAACAGAGTTTACAGAAAGTATTGCTTAACTGCGTACAGAAACAAATAATCCTAGAGAAATATTACATGCTGTCATCCTTAGCTGAACCTAATTTTCTCTGTTCTTTGTGAATGATGTGCAGCTAGCTAAACCAATATGTGTTCTTGGCAACTGCAGGAAAGCCCAATGGAGCGAAGGCCGGAGCTGGGTCCCCCAGTCATTCCCGAATGGGGGATGGCAAATGCAGGGCACCCCTCCCATGCCGTTGCTCAACTCTACAGCATCATCAGGATTTTCCTCGAGGGCTTGACACCACGGTTCTTGGGATGGCGGCTGATATTTGGGTGTGACGTATTGTAGCTTGCAATGATTAGTTTACGCATGTAATGATTAGTTATTTAGTTATTTTTCTCAATGATGAATTTCATCAACGCATGAAAAAATAGCATGATTAGTTATGCGCCATCTAATATCGCAAACACGTTTTATGCATCAAAATTGTAAATGTTTTGTACTGTAGCATCAATTAAACTGACTAGCTTGTATTTGCCATGCCTAAAATAACCAGTTAAGAAATAATATGGTTGTATTAAAATTATATATCGAGGGATTTTTTTTTTCGTCAGCCTGTAGCAACGCACGGGCATTTTTGCTAGTATATTTATATGTAGCAACCACACAGACAGGTCCGTCGCCGTCCTGGATATATATGTACCATCGGCGTGCTAGCAGTCGTAGTAGAGACTCAACTCAGGTTATGCCATGGCAAGCGCCAGCAAAGAGTTGCCTCCATTGACACATGCAGAGAATGAGGAGTTCCTTCGAATGCTCAGGGACGTAAGACAACGGTACATATAAGCACCCAGGAGTTTTTCTTTTCTTTATTGGGTATCTAGTATAGGAATGATTTCTTTTTTTTTGCTCTCAAATGAGTTGATGTTCTTCTTTTTGCTCCTGACATGGGTAGGCTGGGCCATGAAGCTCCGGAGAAGGTGGAGATCGGGTTTGACGGCATAACCGTAGAAGCTGATATTTGTGCCAGCCGGTGGGCACGGCCCACGCTTCCGAATGCTGTCATCAATGGAGCCAGGGTAAAACGGTGATTGTATATCTCAAAAAATAAAAGACGCTAATATTACCTTTTATAGAAAAATAGGAAAAAGGAAAATAGAGCTAGGTACTCACTCACTTAGTTTAATCAATGAAAGCTATAGAAAAAATATGTTAGGATTTAATAAGTCACACACAGAATATGATTGCAATTTTTTTTTCAAAATCTTGTTACTCACGAGATACAAACATCATTTTTTATTATTAAACCTTTTTAATTAATATTTTAAAAATAAATTATATTTTTAAGATCTAGACCATTTGATCACGCGAAACTGATTGACGTAACCGAGATTAAACTTAGGCTGACCAACGTGATCCATCTCCACGTCAGCATGGAGCACGACGGGTGACTTGGCGTGAAGGTTGAGTGAGCATGACTGGGTCGTCCCTCAATCTGACGTGTCAGTCAATGCTTACATGATAGTTGGTCAGGCCGATTACATTGGCGTGATCGATGTCTAGGTCATGCCAATCGAGCTGGCAGTATCACTTCTTAGTTTTCATAGTTTGCATGGAAAGGTTGGTTTTCACCAGTTAAAAAATTACTATCGAAAGATTTTATTTTAGTTTAATACCAACAAAAGTTCCGCCGTTTAAAAATCTCTCTCTAGTCTCTACTTTCCTGGACGTTTTCCCCTGCCTTCTTCCAGCTGACCTCCCCTGCTCGACAAGAAACAGAGCAGGTCCCAGGACTCTCCACCGCCGATCTCCGACCTTCTCCGGTCTTGCTCCCCTCAAATCCGCCCTCATATTCCTATCACACGCCACCCCGATTCGACTTCCTCGCATCCCCATAACCTCTCGCTGCCTGCTGTGCGCCCAGATCGAGATGGAGGGCGCCAACACGGGCATCAACGACGCCATGTCAAGGACTCAAGGCCCAGGGCGCCAACATAGGCAGCACTGATTTTGACGAAAGAAAGGTCAAATGCTTGTGTGTGCTGACCAAATTAGTAGGTGTTCTCTAGAGACTGATAATTTGGTTACTGCACTTGTAGTATTGCTGCTGTTACAGCTAGCAAGTTCAGAGAGCAATACACATATATGCTGAAATGAGTGACGCTTTCATAGGCCAAATACTTCACGTAGGTTCAACATAGATCAAATTAGACGCCTTTCTCGACCTTGCGCGAGCATGGGTAGTTCGGGAGCACCAGCAATGGGGCGGCGGCAGCTGCTTCTGGCCGAGACAGACGAGAGGTCGTCGAATAGGTATGCAACATATGCGTACAGATATGACAACACCAAGGGCAAAGATGGCATTTTACATTGCCCATTCAAATAAAGAATTGAAAAAGTGGGACGGAAGGGAACGGATTAGTAGATTTGTAAACGGAAGAACTTTTGCTGGTATTAAAGTGAATTAAAAATTTTTGATGTTAAATTTCCAAAACCGTGATCTTTCGGTGTCGAGAAACCAATTTTCCCGTAAGTATTTCTTGAGTGACTTATTATGGGTTTTATTAAGACATCTCATAATTGAATATAATACAAATATGGCAACGTCATAGTCAGCAGATAAACGAGCGTTAACGAGTGGGTGGCTGCACTATCAAATCGAAAGTCACTTTCTTACCTTAAACTTGATGGTCCACTTTGAAAACGTGGCATTTAGGTGCACGCCACTTGTTGAAATATGCCAAATTCATACTATACATATGCTTATATAACTTTGATCACGATCCAAAACAAATGTATCATATGTGTACTATATATATGCTTATTTAACTTTGATTTTTTCAAGCATAGTAGCCTAACATATACTGTTACTATTATATTGTCCAAGGATGTTAGGATTGTGATACACACTGTAAAACTGTATGATTCCACAAAGCAATTCAGCAGATATATTACCAAAATGATAAAAAAACTGAAATTTAAGATCCACCAGCAGGAGATCTGTAAACATGTTTATTCAATTTATTTTCTTGTGAAGGTTATAGCAGAATCTATGCATATTGGTGCCACAAGGAAAAGGACATTCAAAATCATAGATGGACTGAGTGGAACAATAAGATCATCAAGGTAGATTACTTTCCAACTGTTACATGTCGGTATTTATATTGTATAGCATTTTGTACTATAAAAACCAATGAAAACAAGTGAAACGGCACAGCAAGAACGATTCACATGAACATATGCATACATTTTAATCAAAACTGACAGCAACAACGATTCACATGAAACATTAATTAAAAAATAATAATAACATGGATATGTATTCTGTTACTTTTTCACCTTGTGTCTCCAGGATGACACTTGTTCTTGGGGCACCCGGATCAGGAAAGACGACCTTCTTAAGAGCACTGGCAGGAAAACTAGATTCCTCTTTGAAGGTAGATGATCAACTTATTACAACAATTCCAGTCTTGAAAAGAAGTATATATCACCAAAAAAGCAGAATGTTTAGATCAAGCATTCATGATACAAATAATATTTTTTATTAACGGAAATGTCTGGCAATAGTTCCATGGAAAGGTAACGTACAATGGGGAACGAAGCTCCTCTGCACCGCACTATCTTTGTGCTTATGTCAGCCAGCATGATCTTCACCACTCTGAGATGACAGTAAGAGAAACAATTAGCTTCGCTTCAAACATGCTTGGAGCCAACAATGAATTTGGTATGACACACTATATATGTCAGGTGTTTACATTTTGTGCAAAATTGAATGTTTTCTAAGATATATCATATATGTCATGGATCAAGTGACATGATTAACCTAAAAAATAAAAAATGCCAATGCCCCTACAAAACAGTTATCGTGAAGTGACATATACATTCATTCAGAGATGCTGGCAGATGCGATACAAAGAAACATGGATGCCAGAAACATAAAGAACCAGGAGTTGTTTTCAAAGGTTCTACCTCATCATATTATTTATGTAAGACTTAAATTTATTGGTTGGAACAAACATAAGTCCAATTCATACAGGCAACCAAATTTGGAGAGGGAAGCAACCTTAAAACGAACTATATTATTAAGGTACAATCTCGTACCAGTATGCGGATCAATCAACCTTTACTAGAAAACAAATTAACTATAAGAGTTGACTGAATACAGATTCTTGGACTGTCTGACTGTGCTGATACAACAGTAGGGGATGAGCTCCGTAGAGGAATTTCGGGGGGACAAAAAAAGAGAACAACAATTGGTAAGAGCAAGCACACTGCTGGTATACATCTGGTTTCTCATTGATCGTCTCATGCAAAGCCATATATAAGTCTATTATGACGTGGTGGGGAGGGAGAGTTGGGAGAAAGACATCATTGTGTTGTGAAGCAACATTCTCGTAAGCTAAAATTTATGGCTATGAGCTAATCCCACACAATTGTATGATTTATCATCACCATCCAACTCAAATTCATTTATTCCATGCATAAAGTAAGATATTATTCATTGCAAAAAAAGTTAAGATATTATGAAATTAAGTGAGGCAATAAAAAAGGTAACACATCGTAGAGTTCTCTGTTATACCGCACAAGATTACATACAAGTCATGCATTGGAGAAACCGTGAGTTAGCATCAAATTGCACGTCCTATGTATACAAGGTAAATACATCTTTTGTGTGTGTGTATATGGTAAATACAGTTTGGAGAGGAGGGAAGAAAGGCATGTACACACCTGAGCAGATGCTGGCTTTAGAATAAGGGTAACAATTAAAACAATATACAGGATCTACTAGCTTTACCTCACAGGTTCAGGCTGAACTATGAGTTTTTAAATAATTGGTCATTATGTTTTCTCTTCCTAAAACCAATTGAACAATCAAAGAAAAAATAGGTGGCTTTTATTTTAAGAAGAAATATGCACTTTGTGTAGAAGAGGATTCAATCATGGGCGGTCTATGTCGTACATCCACTCACTCAACCAATAATGCTACATTTGCCTCGATGCTTATATTTCATTTCATTGGAACCAGGGGAGATGCTAGTTGGCCATGCAAGATGTTTCTTTATGGATGATGTATCAACGGGCCTCGACAGTTCAACCACATTTGATATTATGACAACCCTTCGACAAATGGCACATCTGATGGATCATACTATGGTTATTTCATTGCTGCAACCAGCTCCAGAGACGTTCGAATTATTTGATGACATAATCCTTCTAAATGACGGCAAAATTGTATATCATGGTCCTCGGCAAAATGTTATTGGCTTCTTCCATACAACTGGCTTTAGATGTCCTACCAGGAAAAATGTAGCAGATTTCCTCCAAGAGGTGAGTCGTTGTAAACATAATAAATCAATGTTCTTGAACCAATCATTTTGAATGTATCTGTTTTATGCCTTTAGTAGCACTTAGTTTTATCTAGAAAGGATGCAACACTTACCGTATCGTTATGAGCTAAGTCTGATCAATTAACAGTGCATCAGATTAGTACGAACATTGAACGATCCATCAATTTTTCCATCAGTTCAGCACAAATAAGAAAGAGAAGGTTTCCTGAAACTGTCACAGAGAAATTTTTTCTTTGCACTGGATAGGTAACCTCAAAAATGGACCAGAAGCAGTACTGGACCGGTGATCAAAGTGAATGCATACTGGACCAGAAGCATACTGGACCATTCCATTGAAAATTTTGTGGAGTGCTTCAAAATATATAATATCCATGAACTTATGAAAGATGAGCATTGCCACAAACATGGTATCAAAGAAGAGAGTAAATGTTTCAAGCAGATGACATCCTAAAGATACCGAAATGGAACATATTTAAAGCTTCATTTTTGAGGGAATTACTCATAATAAAGAGAAATTCCCCAGTTCAGATATTCAAGGCAGTACAGATCACTTTTCTTGCTTTTGTACTGGCAACACTTTTCTTTAGAACAGAAATGAAGCATGACACAATATTTGATGGGAACAAGTACATGGGAGCCCTTTTTATGGCAGTGGCTGCCGTAAACTTCAATGGCATGGCTGAACTTACAATGACCGTAAAGAGGCTTCCGATATTCTATAAGCAGAGAGAGCTGCTAGGATTGCCAGGCTGGGCCATCCTCTGCTCAATTTTCCTACTCAGTATCCCAATGTCCTTGCTAGAATCAGGACTTTGGACCTTCTCAACTTACTATGCCATTGGCTATGCCCCTTCTCCTGTTAGGTACTATTTAAAACTTTGACATTACTGCAAATCTTTGGAAATGGAAAACGGTGTTTGAAGCATGCTCGGATGCTTGTTGTAGGTTTTTTCAGCAGTTGCTGGTACTCTTTATGATGCATCAAATGTCAATGAGTCTTTATCGCTTGCTAGCATCCATTGGCAGAACACAGGTAATGGCCAACATGCTAGGGACTGAAGCTCTGATTGCGATGTTCATACTTGGAGGATTCATCATATCTAAAGGTAAGATGGCTACTATCGAATTTCTAAAAAAGGAATAACAATATAACGAGATTCCGACGATACTGAGGCATGTGACGCAACTGACACCCAAATTGACAATCAGATGATCTCCAACCATGGCTACGCTGGGGTTCTTGGGCCTCCCCATTCACTTATTCTCTCAATGCTGTCGCTCTAAATGAGTTCCTGGACAACAGATGGACTACGGTAACAGCTCATTTACTCCATGTCAAATTCATGTGTAGATCTGCAAACTACAAGCCATAACTCACGGGACTACAGGTATTTTATTACGAAAATGCTAAAACCACTGGAGAAGCTATTCTGAAGGTCAGGGGCTTAAGAAATGAGTGGCACTGGTATTGGATATGCGTTGGTGTTTTACTTGGCTTCTCCCTAGTCTTCAACATCCTAAGCATATTTGCTTTGGAGTTCTCAAACTGTATGTGTATCTGCTAAAACAAGAGCTTTTCATGCTGATAATAAAAAGTATCCAGGACACTCACTCTTCTTTGTCAATCATTTGTAGCTCAACAGGAACATTGTTTCGAAATGAAACCACGAAAGTTTCAGGACATACAATACATAGACCAAGTTCATGGTGGACCGAAAGCTTTGATTAATCAAGGAAATCTTCCATTCCTACCTTTGACACTTGTGTTCAGCCACATCAACTACTTTGTTGACACGCCAAAAGTAAACTCTCTCTGTTATCATTTATTTTCAGAGAGTATGAATTCCAAGTTTGCCATTTGATCTAACGAATGCAAGAATAATGACAGGAATTGAAAAGGCAGGGAGTGACTGAAAAGAGGCTTCAGTTATTGCAAAATGTTAGTGGTACACTCAGACCGGGGTGCTAACAGCACTCATGGGGATCACTGGGGCTGGGAAAACAACATTGCTTGATGTTTTAGCAGGAAGAAAAACTGGAGGATACATTGAAGGCACTATTAATTTAGCCGGCTACAACAAGAATCAAGAGACATTCTCAAGGATGTCAGGTTACTGCGAGCAGACTGACATTCACTCTCCTTATCTAACAGTCTACGAGTCATTGCAGTTTTCTGCGTACCTTCGCCTGCCTTCAGGTTATCATCCACATCAAAGAAATGTAAGCTGTAATTACCATATTTGTTTTCAGAATAACCAGAATATATACAGTTGTGGAAGGCTCAGTGTATTTACCTTTTGCCTTGCATTTTCAGATGGTTGTAGAAGAAGTCATGGGACTTGTAGAGCTAACTAACTTGAGGAGTGCTATAGTGGGCATCCGCGGGGTAACAGGTCTATCAGCCGAGCAACGAAAAAGGCTAACGGTAGCAGTGGAACTAGTTGCTAGCCCTTCAATAATATTCATGGATGAGCCAACAAGTGGTCTGGATGCTCGTGCTGCAGCTATTGTCATGCGAACAGTACGGACGACAGTGAACACTGGGCGCACTGTGGTCTGTACAATTCATCAACCAAGCATTGAGATTTTTGAATCTTTCGATGAGGTATGTGCATTAAGTACATATAGACCTCGGTTTTTATTTGCGAGATATATAGACCTCATTTGATTAGAAAAGAACCAAAACTTTCGAAGGAAGCTCATCTTTAATTTTCGCCCTTGCCAGCAGTAGCTTGATGATAAACAGCAGCCAGCAGTAGATTGGGAAAATATATAGAAGCAGGTGATCGGCGAATAAACTATAGAATAGACAGGGAACCTACTACCAGATTTCAGAATTTTCCTGGTGGTGCAATATTTTAGTGAGAGTTAGATGACAATCTCAAAGAAAAATGGAATTTTCTTGACAGTGTCTTCGGACCGTCACGAAAGTATTATTTTCCTGTGTTCCCTTGAACTGTCATGAAAATAACGTGTTTTCTTGGTGGTTATATAAACCGCCAAAAAAGAAGCTATTTTCTTGAGGGTTACCATGCAAAACACATATTTTCTTGGCGGTTTCCTACAAACCTCTAACAAAAATAGTCACCAAAGTATTTTAGAACACATCGAAATGAAGCTTGTTTAAGAACATTTGTGTCAAGAGATTGCATAAATGCTATCATATTTAGGATCTAATAACAAGTTAACATGTCTCCTTCAGGTTGTTAATTATAATTAAGAAACAAAGTAGGTGACATCCTAAATTGGTCCAGTTCTATAAAGGTCATACACTCTTTTTCTTTGAATGAGCATTGCCATGAATCACGATTTTGCATTTCAATTCATGATCTTAGTGTATGATTTGGAGTGGAAATTATTCAAGAAACAAGTATTACTAAGTGGCGGTATGCAGTCGACAAGGAAGGGTCCTACAACAAAATTGTCCTTAACATGACAGTGCGTGGCCGTCAAGGAATTATGTATTACCTTGGTGGTGACACATTGATAGGAAATTGGTATTATTTCTGGCTGGTGCGCACCAGCCAGAAATAAATATTACCTTAGCATGCTAACTGCCAAAAAAATATTTTTACCTGTCAGTTCGCAGCGTCAAGAAATTTTATCGGTCAACTGACGGTACCCTAATATCCTTGGCAGCCGTTGTCAAGGAGAGCCGTCAGTAAATATTTCCTTGGTGGTCTACCGCCATGGTAATTTGTTTTCCTTGGCGCTCTACTCTTGACGGCTTTTGCTTGATTGTGCACTGACAGGGAACGATTTCCTTGGCGGTTTGAGACCCACAAGAAAATTCTTGACCCTGGTAGTGAAGCTAGATTAATACAGTTGTGCACATGGTTTTAAATCTCTAGCTAATAAGCTATTTAGCAGCAGCTTTAGAAAACAAGGCTATAGTGTCATATAGCGGACTATTAGCGTGATTTAGCATCAAAAATGATGTAGCAGCGATTCTTTCTAACAGCTATGGCGGCAGCTAGAGCCGGAGATTTGAAACCCTTGGTTGTACAATAGTCAACTCTTTCTGTAGCTAATACTTCCGAAACTAACTAAAACTCTAACCTAATTCGACTCTGCAACTCTATTAAACCCTGCCAACTCTGAACATGACATCCACATTGTTAGCGCTGCCTGTAACAACTCCACTTGCTTCATATCAATTGCAGCTGCTACTTATGAAAAAAGGTGGTCAGCTTATTTACAGCGGCTCACTAGGCCCACAATCAAGCTATTTGATAAAGTACTTTGAGGTGAGACATATATATTTGAAAGTACTGTTCTTATCATATTATAAAAATAATTTCTTTCTTGTTAGGCTATTCCCGGAGTGCCCAGAATCAAAGAAGGTCAAAACCCTGCCGCATGGGTGCTAGACATCAGTTCCAATGCTATGGAATATGTTATTGGAGCGGACTATTCTGAAATTTATCGACACTCATCACTGTATAAGTATGCAAATGCAGACATAATGTTCTCAATTAAGCAATATATTATGGGGAAACACATGAAGCATTTGATTCACATGTGCACAAACTCGATCATTGAGAACCATTGGATTGCATCTAAACCACTAAAATCATTGGTGAGAAATTCCATTTATAAAACTCATATTTTTTGGAAACACCCCTTGGAATCATGGTTGCTAAAATCATGGGTGAGACTTTAATTTCCAAACTTTCTATATTTCAGCACATTAAGATTATCTGACGGCCCAAAAAGTTTGTGCACACGTGCACCAAAATATTTCTTGTGCACCTAATATTTCCCATATATTATTTACTATAGGTTAAGAAGGAAAATTAGCATACGGTCATTCAATAGATTAAACTTTTTCTACAGTGAAAACATGTCTCTAGTTGACGAATTAAGCAAGCAAACTGCAGACCAGAGAGACCTATATTTTCCACCAAACCATTGGCCAAACTTCAAGGTGCAGTTCTTCGCATGTCTATGGAAGCAACATTGCTCTTTCTGGAAGAACCCAGAACTAAATGTTGCACGCTTCCTAAACACGATTGGTATCTCAGTCACGTTTGGAATTGTATTCTGGCAAATTGGCTCAACAATGTAAGTGCTCATCAGCAATGATTTCATCATAGAAAGTTCATCACAATAAGTAGAAAACATACATGTTTTTTTTCTTTACAACAGAAAAGAGGAACAAGATGTGTTCAACAAGCTTGGAATTGCATATGCATCAGCTCTGTTCCTAGGCCTAGTGAACTGCAGCACTCTGCAGCCTATTGTGGCAATGGAGAAAGTTGTGTTCTACCGAGAAAAAGCTTCCAGCATGTACTCCTCCATGGCATATGCCATCGCTCAGGTAAATGAACAGGTGTTACTGACTAGCTCTCTGTGAATTAATTTTTATAGCTAACTTGAAAAAAAAGTAAATAACATTGCTCAATATGGGATTTGTTGTGCAGATAGGAGTTGAAATCCCTTATATGCTTACCCAAGTGGTCATTTTTTTTCTCAGCTATTGTGTACCCAATGGTTGGGTTCCAATTGACCGTCACAAAGTTCTCCTGGTTTGTCCTGTACATGATAATGAGCTTCATGGACTACACACTCTACGGGATGATGGTTGTTGCACTTACACCAAACATAGAGATAGCTGCTGGCCTATCCTTTCTCATTTTCATGGTATGGAATGTTTTCTCTGGCTTCATTGTTTCAAGAAAGGTAACCCAACCCAAATCTTCTCTTCTCCAATCCCTTGTCTCCAGTATGAATAATTCTTGGCCTCCATATATTCATCAAGCATCACATTGGTATGATGCAATATCATTCACCTGTAGATGATGCCGGTTTGGTGGAGGTGGATGTACTGGGCAGACCCGGCGGCGTGGACTGTGTACGGGCTCATGTTCTCACAGCTTGGAGACCGTACGGAGCTGATCCGTGTACCGGGGCAACCAGACCAGCCACCGAGGGAATTCTTGGAGGAATACCTTGGCCTGCAAGATGACAACTTCACCCTGGTCACAGTTCTGCACGTCGCACTTAGTACGCTCTTCGGCATTGTGTTCTGCATCGGCATTAAATACCTTAAGTTCCAAAAAAGGTAGAAGCATGATGAACAGGGAGAAAAGATGCATGGGAGACTTCATTGAAAATGTATGTAAACTAGTAAGCCCAAGTGCAAGAGTGCCAATGAATAAAGCAGTATCCCGAGCCGCCAAGTGACATTGATCATGTAGTATCTTCACAAATCACAAGCATATACAGTGGCCAAAGGCTACAAGCATGATCAAGAGGGTGTGCTTCACAAATTATTTTCTTTAAAGCAAATTTTGCTGTAGGACAACTTTCGCGGTATTTGCCATATATTTCACACAGCACTTTTTGTAATACGCTAGGTACCGTTACAAATTTCTGGCTATTTGCTACTCCCTCCGTTCTCAAAAGGTGTCGTTGTTGACTTTTAGACCTCATGTTTGACCGCTCGTCTTATTCAAAAATTTTATACAAATATTAAAACAAATATGTCATGATTAAAATATCTTCAACAATAAAACAAGTTATAAAAAAATAAATAGTATTTGCATAAAAAATTTAAATAAGACGAGCGGTCAAACATGGTGTCCAAAAGTCAACAGCGACAGTCTTTTGGGGACGGAGGGAGTATAAGACACTGCAGGTAATTAAATATATTATCGAGATAAGAGAGTAATTAATGCGCACGGAAAGACAAATATGCCCTCAACATCCTCCTTAAGTTGTCCACCATGCTATCTGTCCGGGCCTGCAGCCCCAAGCCTCAGACCGCCCTGGCCCACAATCTCCGCCCGATCTTGTAGGTGCTCGCCCTCGCGGCGACAAGCTCGCCGGGCCTGCACTTCAGCGGCTCGTGCTCGCTAGCAGCCTAGCACCCAGTTGCCCCAGCTCACCCTGCGCTCGCCATGCCGCCGATGCTCTGAGCTCCGCCTCGCCTGCTCCTTGCTTGCGCTCGCCACCTGCCGAGCTCGACGTTCCGGCTGTACGTGCTTAATTGCTGCTTGTTTGACCTTGTCTTGCACCGCTCGCGCGGTGCCTGCAGCTGCCCGTATTTGCCGCTTGCTTGAGCTTGCCGTGGATGACCTAACAGGCTAGCACACTCTGGTGCCACTCGACCAATGTTTCCCACCAATGCCTCAGGTGCAAGGGCAGGTAGGACATTTTAAAATGCCTTCTCTCCAAATTCCTCAAAATTAAATTTTAATGTCAAAAGTGTGTTATAGAAAATAGCCATAAATTTATAGTGGTACGTCGCATAATATGAAAGTTTGGTGTGAAATGACAAATACCGCCAAAGTTTTTTTTTTCCGATGGAAATACCACCAAAGTTTAGTGCTCTCCTAGTTTCGCTAGGCGCCGATTAATTGGCGTCTAGGCGCGACTAGGCGCGAATCGAAGACATGGCGCGTCGATTTGGCTGAAATCGTGCGTCTAGGCGGCTGCGGCGAGTAGGCGGCGAGCAGGCGGCGCGGAGGCGGCGCGAATCGGCGCGTAGGCGCACGCGCGGAGCGAGCCCGCCAAAAATTGGCCCCGCGGGCGAGCGCGCGGCACAAGCGCACGAAGGATTTGCTCGTTCCCGCCGGTCGAGCTCCTCACTGCTGCTCGTCCCCGCCGGTCGAGCTCCTCACTGCTGCTCGTCCCCGGCGGTCGAGCTCGTCGCCGCTGCTCCCCGACGGCGCACGCGCACTCCCTGCCGGCCACCCAAGGTGAGTTCCCTCCACCGCCGGCTGCTCCCCTCCCTTTCCTCTGCTCCTCTCCCCTTCTCCACGGCCGCTCCCCTGTTCCTCTCCCCTGCTCCCCCTCCACGGTCCCCTCCCCTGCTCCTCTCCCCTGATTGCATTGCCTGTTTGTCTGAATGTATAGAATGTGTAGTGTGTAGATGTATCAATGTATGTATTTTCAATTTTGTGATGCCCTATAGTCCTATATATTCAGTATTTTTTGCTATATATACATAATATATATTAGTTTTGCCTATATTGACAAAACGCCTAGAAAAACGCCTAGGACCGCCTAGGCGCGATTAATCCCGCCTAGGCGCTAGGCAGAGGGTCACCGACTAAAATCCGCCTAGCGCCTAGCGAAACTAGGAGTGCTCTATAGCACCAAAAAAGAAAGAAGAATTAATTGTGATGAAGACTGGAGTAGTTCCGATCTTCGGATAGGTTTTGGTGGTGCATCGACGTTGGCAATCCGAACTTCTAATCCAAAGGAGTCAAGTCCCTAGAGGCGTTACACCGCTGCTCCGTGATTACCAACCAAGTACAACTCGATTGACCTCGCCAATAAGGCTTTTTCTGCAAGCGAACCGAAGGACACAAGCAAGAATGATAGGAACGCAATTTGAAACTGCAAATATGGATGAAAAACAGAAGTAAATAAAGGTTCAAGCTCTTAGTCAAATGACTAATCTCCATAGACGAGTAGAGACAAGAATAGAGGCCCTGATTCAATGCAGCCGAGGTAATCCCACAAGTAGAATGAAAAAATGTTTCTCAAAGAAAACTATAACTCAACAAAAACTGAACCCTAATGTGGCGGCGACTACTGATAATATAGAATCTAGGGTCGTGCAAGACCCCCTGTGCGTCCCTAATGGGCCATGACATGATACACGGCCCAAAGGCTAAAAATGATGATGCAGCACCAAAACAAATTTTGGGCGCCGACTTGATTCGAGGATTAATTGCCGTCGATTCAGATGAATTTCGACCTGGGACTGGTGCCATTGGAAAGGTTATATCTTCTTAGCTTTCCATGCATGTATAGAACATCCCAAAGAGTACGAGGTCTGGACGCCCGATTTAGTGCAAGCTGCTTCTGAATCGAACTCAAAGGCTAAGTGTATCCCATGGTGCGATGTCCTTATCAAATGGAATTTAGTCCTTGCGCATAAGAAACGCCAACATACACTAACATAAATAGCTAAGGTAATAAGAGTAAGCAAGATCGATCACCATTGGGAATAGAATGAAAGCTCAACCGATTTTCATGGTACGTCTAGTTGTACCTGCTGTCTTTCTAATGCTGATTATTTTTGACCCGTCAAAGTTTTGTATCATTTATGTTCAAATGTTAATACTACCTGTCCTAAATCTAAATTAGCTCGCACCAAAAGTTTATTTATCTAGCCACGAGCGTCGACGTCGCAACCTAGGAAAAGATGCACGCTCACGACTGCAATCTCAAAGGTTTTTTTTTAGAGATTATACAGTACAACTCAGACACTCACAACGCACACACACTCACCCTTATGAACACACGTACGCAAACCCTATCCCTATAAGCATCTTCGAAGACTGAGCCGGCAAATCCAGAGATACGAAGTCACCACTGGCGCCTCGCTGTCGACGGGAGCGTCGCCTACCACTGAAAGCACAAATGCCGTTAAATCCTTGAAAATTCGCTCCTACGGAGAGTCGAACCCAGAACCTGATCCATGCGGCCTGACGACGCTAATTAAAGCGACAAGCATGGCGGCCTAGCTGGTTCCTATCTAGCTCTAGGATATGCGAAAGGGTCTGTAGCCTAGTAGTTACAAGAGTCTCAGTAGTACCTGAGGTTTTGAGTTTGACTCTTCGTGAGAGCGAATTTTCAAGGATTTAATGGCATTTGTGCTTTTAGTGGTAGGCGACGCTCCTGTCGACAGGGAAGCTCCAGTGGTGACTTCGTCAATCTCTAGGATTTGCCGGCTCAGTCTTCGAAGATGCTCATAGGGGTAGGGTTTGCGTACGTGTATTGATAGGAGTGAGTGTGCGTGCGCTGTGAGTGTCTGAGTTGTACTGTGTAATCTCAAAAAAAAATCTAGCTATAGGATATGAACGAAGGATCGATAGAATATACTTCTTCCGTTTTTAAAATTATTGTCGCTATTGATTGTTTGAGTTATATTTGACTATTCGTTTTATTCATAATAATATCTCAAGTATGCAAAATTATAAGTTATATTTCAACTCTTTTAGGTGATAAAATAAATTATAGCAAAATATATGATAATATTTAAAATAATTTGAAGAAGACAAGTGATCAAACGTAATTTAAAAGGTCAATAGCGACGACAATTTACAAAAAGAGGAAGTATATAAAACGTGGTTTTGTTGTATTAAATCTATCAGCCACTATACAGAATTTAAGTTGTCTACAGTGCAAAAGATTTGGATAAGAAACCCTCTATGACAAATCCTGGCTAACATTCCAACCAATCAAGTAGTATATATACTATACTCTGACACTGTATACAACTTGTTCCGTTGATATCACGGACTTGCCAGCCGTATCTCAGCATTTGTGGTAGTGGTTCGTACGTACATAGGCTTCTTTCGCTTAGTCTTTGGGGCCGCAACGTCGCTACCATGCGGAATTCAAGTACGTGCTCCTCAACTAGGATATTTAACTCTCCAGTCCAACATAGAAATCCCACAGGTGCGATGGTGGGCAGACTTCCTCTGCTCTGCTCCTCACGAACATGGAGTAATTAATGTTTTGTGGGGCGCAGATAAATACACCGCTTGGTATGTGATGAGATTTTAATTTATTAATTAAGATAATGGAAAGGTACGTGCGTTGGGATCGCTTGGTAGATAGCAGGTCGATCGGAAGGCGATATATCAACCAACGTATGTGCAGGAAAAAAAAAACTAGATGAGACCCCCCGTGTTGCTGCGGAATTTTTTTCAATGATTGATTGATGCTGTATTTAGTGGTACTTACACATGGATAGTTTTTGACCATGTGCGACTTGCCTATCGCATCACAATATGACCTTTTGTAACCAAAAAGTTAGAAATATATTGAAACATCTGCTCGATCATAAATTGTTTTAAAAAGACAGGTAACAACTTGTTGCAAATAAATACTGAATGTAAGATGCGCATGTGGACAGCAGATAAGTGTCGAAGCTAATGATTTAATTAATAGTGGTAACAAATAAGGTGGTGTGGAAGGATGACTATAGAGCGGTCACCGCAAGCTAACTTGCGGTCACCTTTTATTTTTGACCTTATTTCTTTATTTGATGATGTCTACTTTGAGAATTGATGATTCATCACTCCCTATTGTTGACTCATCGTCTGATCTTGATAACTCATCATCCGTTCATGTTGACTCATCTCCGGCGATCTTCATCACCCATGCTGACTCACCTTCGGTGATGTTGACTCATCTCCGGCGATCTTCACCACCCACGTTGACTCATCTCTGGCGATCCACCGCGCTGGGCCACGGGCGGCTGCCGGGAGGTGCGTGGCCCGCCGCAGGACGGGGTGGGTTTGCGCGCGGCGGCGGCCAAGAGGCGCACAGCTTGCCGCCGAACGGCGAGGGGCAGCGGGGCCGCCGGGCAGCGGTGGGTCGGAGGAGGAGGAAGGAAAGGAGAGGAGAAAGGAAGAGGAAGAAGAACTAGTAGTAGTCTCAGGGAGTTTTTGTGACCTCATGTTCCTCTAGTCATGGTCACCGCAGTGTGGCTCGCTGTGGTCACAGGGAAAATTTTTTTAGATACAAAAATGCATAGAAATATGAGTTGATGATTCTTATTGGGTTGTATATTTATGTAATGTATATAGATTATCTGATTAATAAATAACACCAAGCGCCACTAAAGAAAATTGCCATTTTGTTTCCCGTGCATTTTTGGTATGTCACGGCAAAAATAAACTGGTCGGCATGGCAAGACTACTTCTGTAAAAAGTATTGCGGTACGGTCACTAATTAATTCTATGTAAGTAACAACTGCACAGTCTACATGCCACTGCCATAGCACAAAGTCCACTAAATAAACAGAGATTTTGATACCGTTTACTGTATTTTTAGCAATCCCCATTTACTAAGGCTGGACCACCTCCTGCATTTTTGTTGATGCTAGCTCCGCCACTGGTTAATGCCAGTCTCCTCTCCACTTCACACCTTATTTATAGGTGACATGAGGAGGACACCCACAAGCTCAATTCCTATGCATAATCAAGCGGCTCGATTGAGAACACCCTCTCACGCATGCGCATCTGAAGCGATCGAGGGCACAGCCATGGCCAGCGTCCGCGAGAAGGCGCCTCCGTTGACGCACGCGGAGAATGAGGAGTTCCTTCGCATGCTCAGGGAGGCCCGGCGACGGTACGTGCGGCGATCATGGCTAGCAGCTTGAGAACATATAATTAGGGATCGATGTCAGTTAATTGTGCATGTTTAATTAGCTAGGGCTAATGTTTGTGTTAATTATGTTCTCCTTCCCGTGGGCATGCATGTAGGATGGGACTTGAAGATCCGCAGAAGGTGGAGATCGTGTTCGAGGGCGTGAGCGTCGAAGCAAAGCTGCCCAACGCCATGCTCAACGGCGCCAAGGTATATATGTAGCGTCTGCTACTGATCTGCCTGTACATATATGATCGATTTGGCGTTTTGCAGCTGCTGCCCAATGTTTCAAGCATGTACTTTCCTCCCACTATTATTCAGGCCCCCAAATCTGGGGCGGGGCCATATATATACTAGAGGAGTACCCCGCGCGTTGCTGCGGTACTTTTTATGATTTTTTTAGAAAAAACTATAGTTCTCAATGCATTGAAGAGAAGGTTCAGTATAATGTGCAAATGAATGAGTGTCAATATATAACCATTCATACTCTCAGGGCGTTAATAATATATGGGTGAAGATTGTAAAATAAAAACAAATGTTGATATAAAACTATTCACATCAAAGATTGTTTGAAGCAATCTAACCATAACTGGTCTTCATTCCTTTCATAATCTCACTCTCCAAGAGTTGCACATGATTTTATTTCCTTTTAAAAAGAATTAAACTATGTAATTAATATTGTATTTAGCAGTGTTCAACTATCATCATTGTCTATACCTGCAAGAAAAAATCATCTTTATTGATGATGGTTACTTAATCAGAATTTAAGAACTGTAACTCACTCAAACACGGAAAACTGAAACAAACAATGCAGAATCAACCACACAGATTGATAGTACTACTGGAAAGGAAATATCACTCCAGTCACCAAATATGCTATATCTAGAAAAAAATAATTATGTATTCTTCAGAATTATTTTTCTATCTCGACAATGTGTGGCGGCCCAATCACATGATAGCTTGACAACAAAATAAGAGATAAAGACATACAACATAAGTAGCAATTCTAATATGCTTGCCTGATGAAGAAGAGGGGAGAGAGATCATAAGGCACCGACTTTACTCATGATGGTAGTTGAGTATCGTCCGTTAAAAACTATGGATCGCAACAGGGTTATATGGATGCGGCGCATATACACATGAATATATTATGCTTTGAACTTGGCATGCAAGCAATCCCAAGCCTGTTAATGACCTGCGAAATAACAAATGTGGGAAATATCGATTGATGAGAACGGCTGAGTACAACTAAACAAAACAGCCATTTAGTTGTACTGAGTAAAAGGCAACGAATAAGAAAGTACTTTTGCGGAGGTCACGTCAGCTGAATCTGGTGTCGGCAGCAAAATAGATACGAAAAGGTGCTCCGGCAACTGAACCAATATAATCCAGTGTTGCGGGCTCGTGAAGGAGCAAGGCCTGACGATTGAGCAAGAGGTAAACCAAAGGCACAACAGCTTATTTGTAGGCTCCTGCATGAATGAAGAATCGAATCACCATTGGTGGTTGGAGATTTGTAGGCGGAGACACAAACACGTAGAAGAACCAAGGTCGAGGGGAATGTGATCTATCTGGCACCTCTTGGAAGGCTTGATGATCGTGGCTATTATAGCAGTTGGTGCTTAGGAAGAGGAAGGGTAACGGATGGAGGTTACTAAACGCTTGACTGTAATAAAAAGTTGAAACGCTTTGCCTGTATTAAAAAGTTGATACTAATGCCTGAAGAAACGGTCCATAACGGGATTAGCTAGTCAAGTTGGCTGCTGTTTAGGGAGGCCAAGGGGCTGGAATTTTATTTGTCCGCTGATGTACATTGCCAGAGAGGGCGAGCAAGAGAATTGACGGCCAGATTAGCGTGAGACATGATGATCTAGCGGCTCATATTTTCTAAGTGACGTGGCTAGCTGAGAGTTGAGAGAATTAGGTGTTAATGACCTTAGTTGGTTGCACTTATAAAGAAATAGTAGATATGCACTAGCTCCAACTCCGGCTTGAACATGCATGAAGCTCCAGCAAACGCTGTTATCTAAAACCGATTCAACATGAAGAAGTCCTTTTGCAAAATGAACTGGCAGCCGGCCGGCCAGTAGCCAAACAATAGTGGCTTTTCATAGGTTCCTAGCTAGCCACTTCTAAAAAATGAAAAGCTATTTTGTCAAACATTTCTTTACCTAGCTAATTAAATGCTTCAGCTCCAGCAGAAAAAAAGGTTTTTTACCGGACCTAGTTTTAGAGAAGCTAGAGCGTGCACTCCAAGTCTTCAAACATGTCTTTGCCCCCTTACAGTAGGCACTCTACGTGGCGTCGACGTGCTGTTTCTGGCAACCTGCTAGACCAAGCGTACAGTACCTATAAGAAAAGAAGGTAGAACTCACTATAACCTCATAAATTTCTTCTTTTATGTTTCCTCATCGATGCATGGTAAGTACTATTTTGTCCATTTAACCCTTCAAACTATGTTTTGTTCAGATAGATAACTCCTTGAACTATAGAGCAGGCCGGATCACTCCCCCTCAATAGACCGGTTTGTTGCTTAACTTTTGGATTACGGATATATATGTTTGTATGTTTGATTGAGGAGGGAAGTGAGAATCCTGTGATGCCGCCTGCCCTCACGCAGAAGGCACAAGTATGATTGTGTGGTAGCTCCACAGTGGCGCAGTCCGTATCGAACAGCCTCATGACTGGGTTACATAAAGTACTTATTTGCTTCATAATGTTTCGTGGTTAATATCTTTCGAAAAAATGTTTCGTGGTTAATTGGAAAAGAAATGTAGTTCCACGATCAAGTCAAGAAAAAAGTGTGGGATGGGAGTGCAATGGGTTTATAATATTCAACAGCGCACTTCGAAATATTAAAATACCGGCTTAGGCTTAATATTAAGTTTTGTCATCCACACAAGTTCATTTGACCGAGGGATGGATCAGTGAAGTTAACCAGCTTTAGTCTCAGCTAGGGAAAAACAAGCATTTTTTGTGGGGAATGTTTAAACATATAGGTGTGTGAACATTCTGTTGGCACAAAAAAGATGTTACAACTAAAGTTTTCACTTGGACAAATTGTTGCTTCTATTGAATCCTACAGTAATAGAAAGATGGCACAAAAGAAAATTGTGGTGCAAATTTAACGTTAGAAATGTTATAATGTCAGTTTGAAACAAGACTAGCCTGCCATCGGTCCTAGCATGACTAAATTGGAGCCTTGGCTATTATCTGTTACCACAAATGTCCAGTGAATAATCACTTTCATCTACCTTTCAGTTATCTGTCATGACCTAAGTACGGTCAGAGAGGGCGACAAATTGGAAGGTAGCAGGGCCTATTGCAAAGGGACAACCAGCACTTCCATTCACTAAATTTATTCGCCTATTGAAAAGACAATCAACACTTTCATTCATTTAATTCTCCCTCCTGATGAAAAGACAACCAACACTTTCATCCATTTAACTCTCTGGCGACGCTAGCTACCGCAGAAGTACTCATAAAGATATTTACAAATTCAAACTCAACATAATGAAAAATTTCAGCCTGTTAAGGGTTTGAGCACTGACTTCTATGCTAAAAACTGTAACATATATTATAGACTGCACCCTGAGTTGAGTGTTTCCAATTGGATGGTCCGGGCCGACCTGTGAATGCATACGCCCCCCATTTCGCAATACCGGCCTTTGAAATGATAATAAAAATCAATTATAAAAAATAATAAAAAGGCGGCCTTGATAATCAGCTGTAGGGCCCTGTTCATTTTTTACCCTTTAAATTTTAGCACTGTCACATCAAAAAGAATCTTTACATTTAAAAATAATTTGATTAGTTTAATGACAAAATCTTTTTAACATATAGGTGCTAATTGCGAGACGAATCTAATGAGCCTAATTAATCTATTTTTTGCTACAATGATACTACAGTAACCATCTTCTAATCTCTACTTAATTACCCTCGTTAGATTCGTCTCGCGAATTAGACAGGGTTCTGAAATTAGTTTTATAATTTGATTTTGTTTAATACATATAAATGATAAGATTCTCTTTGATGTGACCCCTCTAAAATTTAGACCGCTTTAAACGAACACACACTAGTTCTTGCATCCTTTCCTTTGATTAAGGTTCAACGATATTTAAGATTAACTGATAACATGTTCTAGTACGTGGGTAACAAAAAGTTAATTAATTAAGCCAACAAAAATTATATAGCAACAAAAGGTTTTTTAAGACAAATAAGATGCAACAAAGAAAAAACTAAAGAGATATCTTTTGATTTATTTTCTTTGTAAATCAATAAATCATGTAACGCACTCATGTACTTTTTTTTGCGAGGAAACGCACTCATATACAGAGCTACCATAACCATTATCTAAAAAAAGAGATACTGTTATCACATATTTTGTCCAGTAACACCTCATGGATTTGCATAAGAGTTATTTCTTTATATTAACTAGTCCATCATGTACTTTAAACTATCACTTATACATTACTAATGGATAAATATATGATGATCTACTTTTTTATAGGACATTATCATTCTTGGACATTTTGATCTTTGAACGCAAATATTTTGTATGTATTAAGTAACAAGTTTAGAAATGTGAAAATAACATATGTAGGTTCGTATTTGTTGGTGCTTGATATGACCACCTTTTACTCATCTTTTTACTATCATTTTAGTGCGTTTATTGATCATTTGAGCCATTTGGCACCTAACTTTAACCCCATTTCGAAGTATGTTGTGTTTTGAGTGCTATGATGTAGAATCAGGAGAAAACATGACATAAAGGCTCAATTTCACGAAGCACCAACACGAAGCTTGGATTATTCACTCACTTTAGAGAGGGCACTACATTGCAACACAGTTTTGGAGTTCAAGACGATCCTGAATGAGAAAAGTTTGACTTACAAAGTTGTAGATCTCGTCGAGAGCTTTCCGGAACATATATGGATGACCCTATTTGGACTTCGGAGCTAGGAGATATGGGCCCCACAAGATGTGCTGCGCAGACAAGTCGCTGGTGCCGACCGGCACCGACTTGTGCCGACCGGCACCAGGCCCAAAACGGCCCAAAAAGGCCCAGGAAGGCTGGTTTCGCCCCTATAAAGAGAAGACCCTATTCTACACGCAAGGCTGTTCGGATTTCAACACTTTCGGCTGCGGAATTAGGGTTAGACAACAGAGAGCTTCATCCCCAGCGAAGATCGCGGCGTTCCGGCGAAAAGTCGTCGCGCGCCGATCGGCACGACCGACTCCGGCGTCCGATTTGCCCCAAATTGTACCAGGAAGTGGGATAGGCCAATCTAAGGTGTTTCCCATGGCGAAACCTACTCATATCATGGGGTGATTCTCTGTTCTTCCCTCGGTTGATGGGGATCTTGCACTTTGCACTATGATGGTTAATTGATTACATTTGTTGCTCTATCTCGGTCTATTGCAATGCTTACTTATTGTTTATCTCAGTATTTTAGATGACAGTATTGCAATGGTGCTTTTGTTAGATGATTGCCTTATTAGCCGCCGTCGTGACAGGATCGCAGCAAACAGCTTTTGTCTACCTTAGTAACAGCCAGTTAAAGCCTTTACTCAGTTAATTTGATCTTTGCATGCAAGTGAACCTAGACCTTAGGAAGTTCGTCTTAATTCTTGTTTAGCCGTAATCTCTCTCTTTCATTAGATTCTTTTAATTAGTTCTTTAAACAACCTTTCTCTCAACAATTCACCTTTAGTTAGTAACAAACGTTTAGCTAAATAAGCGTCCCACTTGTTCCACGGATTGATAAACCTTGGAATATTCTGAGGGAAAAGCTACAACTGACCCGTGCGCTTGCGGTCATCAAAGGTGCGCGTATCTCGCGCCAACAAGCTTTTCTGGCGCCGTTGCCGGAGAACAAGTCAGTTCGTTTGTTTAGTTTTATTTTTGCTCCTAACTCTCTAATCCCTAACCCTTTTTCTAGTGTTTTTGTGTTTTGTGTTTTGTTTGTCAACATGAATTTCACAGGCGTTATTGGGACATTGTGGAGCCATATCATGCCCAAGCCTGATCATTGCATTCCGCCACGATCTGATGTCAAAATTGAAGCGGAAGAATATGAGCTGAACCCACTGCTAATCAAGATGGTAGAAGAGAATCCGTTTTCGGGCTAAAGAAGAAAATCCATATCTTCATATCAAGAATCTTGAAGTGATTTGCTCCACCTTCAAGTATAAAGGTATTCATGAAGATTGGAATCGATGGATGCTCTTCCCATACTCGCTCACCGGTAAAGCAAAGACATGGTATTCTCAAATTAGATTTGAAGCAAAAGGTAATTGGGGAGAGTTGTGTGCACAGTTTTGCATGAGATTTTTTCCCTTACCTAGGATTCATGAGTTAAGAAGAGATATCATCAATTTTGCTCAGTTGGACAATGAAACTTTGAGAAAAGCTTGGGAAAGATTTAATGATTTACTAACAATTGGCCCAGATTTAGGATTCACACATGCTACTATTATGCAAACATTCTATATGTCCTTGTGTAGAACTTCTGCAGATTATCTTAATTGTGCATCTGGAGGAAGTTTTATAGATCAAGGTGTATTAAAGGCTAAGAACGTGCTGTCAAAAATCATGCAAGCTGAAGCAATGAATGCACCATGGGATGAGGTAGAAGATAATGAAGAAGTGTTGCAGGTTGCCGATCGGCAGAGACCTTGCGCCGACCGGCACGTTGACGGTGCCGATCGGCACGTCAGTGGTGCCGATCGGCACGAGGAATCAGCAGATGCTCTATCACCACTTGAAGCGGAGCAGCTACCACAATCATCTGAATTGAAATTGCAAACTACTTCACCATTGATGATGCTTGAATCAAAGCCTCTTTCAGAGTTTGAGCCGCTTGATTGGATTCCTATTGGATTTGGACCATCATTCACCTCATCAAGGCCAGTGGTTGATCAACAAGAGGTATCTTTTCCAGCAGTTGAGACTAAATTTTCTAGCGATAGAACAATCAAGGAAGACGGGGAAATTGCTATCACTTCCGAGGAATTTGAGAGATTGTTTTCTGAAGACAAGGAACATTTTGAACCATCTCATGTCGAAGAAGCCAAGCAATCATGGAAGCAACAACTAAGGGGTCACCTTCGATGAACTTGCAAGGATTTTCTCTATTGGTGCAAATCATGAAGAAGGGAAGCATCTACCGAGCCCACACATACCTTGCATGATTGAAGGTCATTCTTTCTCTAGTGCCTTATGCGATATGGGAGCCGAGGTAAGTGTTATGCCACATAAGATCTTTAAAGAGCTTTTTCCTGTTAACTCTATTTTAGCGGCTACGGATATCAAATTGTTTATGGCGGATGGAAAGATGAAGAAACCCATAGGCGTGTTAGAAAACCAAGATGTAGTTATTGTGGGAAACATAATACCAACTGATTTCTATGTCCTTGATACGTATCATGATGATGTTGAAGACATAATTCTAGGACGTCCCTTTCTTAAATCTATACATGCTGTTCTTGATACTGGAAAAGGAAAGATAACCATTGAGTTGGGAGGAAATCGCTTTACATTTGATTTTGTGACTATATTTAAGAACCCTGTTGAGCCGCCTCTTGATAACGAAGAGGTGGAGTATGCTTCTTCTGTAAACTCTCTCAGGATCCTCTCCAACGTGTTCTTGAAGAAAGTCTCACTGATGAACAAGAAGATGAAACTATTGAAGAGGCGATTGATGCTTTTGAAGTCTCTCCTGAATTGAAGAAAGAACCTATTCGTGAACCAATTGATCCTACAATTGAGAAGCTTGCGCCTGAAGTTGAGTTGAAGCCATTGCCAAAAGGATTGCGATATGAGTATCTCGGTGAGAACAAGACTTACCCAGTAATTGTTAGTGATGAACTTAGCGAAGAGGAGACATCTCGTTTATTGAAGCTATTGAGAAAATACAAGAAGGTCATTGGGTACACTATTGATGATCTGAAAGGAATTAGCCCAGCCTTTTGCACTCATCGCATACGCATGGAAGATCAATGCAAGCCAGTAGCAGATCATCAAAGGAGATTAAACAATGCAATGAGAGCTGTGGTGAAGAAGGAGGTACTTCGCTTACTTAATGCTGGCATTATCTATCCTGTTTCTGATAGTGAGTGGGTTAGTCCAGTTCATTGTGTTCCAAAGAAAGGAGGGCTTACTGTGGAAAAGAATGAGAACAATGAGCTAATTCCCCAGAGAACAGTCACAGGATGGCGTATGTGTGTTGATTACAGAAAATTGAACAAGGATACGAAGAAAGATCATTTTACTCTGCCATTCATTGATGAGATGTTGGAAAGGTTAGCAAAGCACAAGTACTTTTGTTTCCTAGATGGATATTCTGGATTCTTTCAAATTCCAATACACCATGAAGATCAGCCCAAGACGACATTCACATGCCCCTATGGTACGTATGCTTACCGAAGAATGCCGTTTGGTTTGTGCAATGCTCCTGCTACTTTTCAACGTTGCATGTTGGCAATTTTCTCTGAATTTATTGAGGATATTATGGAGGTGTTTATGGATGATTTCTCTGTTCATGGGTCAAGTTTTGATGCATGCTTAGCAAATTTAGAGAAGGTTTTGCATAGATGTGATGAGGTTGATCTTGTTCTTAATTGGGAGAAGTGTCACTTTATGGTGAAGGAAGGCATTGTTCTTGGACACGTGATTTCTGAGAGAGGTATTGAAGTTGATAAAGCAAAGGTAGAAAGAGTGGAGAAGCTGCCGCCGCCTACTAATGTGAAGTCATTGAGGAGTTTTCTTGGTCATGCTGGGTTCTACAGAAGATTTATCAATGGCTTCTCTACAATCACAAAGCCATTGACATTGTTGCTGCAGAAGGATGCTAAATTTCATTTTGATGAAGATTGCTTACATGCCTTTCGCACTTTGAAGAGAAAACTTTGTTCGGCACCTATCATTCAACCTCCTGATTGAAATCTCCCGTTTGAAATTATGTGTGATGCTAGCGACTATGCAGTTGGAGCTGTTCTTGGGCAACGAAAAGAAGGGAAGGTACATGCTATCTACTATGCTAGTAAAACACTTAATGATGCTTTAGTTAATTATGCAACAACTGAGAAAGAATTGCTAGCCATTGTGTTTGCTTTTGAGAAATTCAAGTCCTATATTGTGAATTCTAAAGTAATAGTCTACACTGATCATGCTGCTATCAAGTATTTACTCTCCAAGAAAGATTCTAAGCCACGTCTTATTCGTTGGGTACTAATGTTGCAAGAATTTGATTTAGAGATCAGAGATAGGAAGGGCACTGAAAATCTAGTGGCTGATCATTTGTCAAGGCTAGAAATTGGGAGAGAAAATGAAGATCATATTCCTATTGATGATTCATTGAGAGAGGAACAATTATGTAGAGTATATGGAATTGATGATTGGATGGTTGATATTGTGAGAGCAATCAAGAGGGAACCATTAGATCATCTTGATAAGCATCGACGAAGGAAAATTAAATCTCAGCTGAGGAGCTACTACTGGAATGATCCTTATTTATATAGATATTGCGAAGATGGAGTAGCAAGGCGGTGCGTTCCAAAGGCTGAGCAAGAGGAAATTTTGTAGAAATGTCATTCTTCTCAATATGGTGGACACTATGGACATTATCGCACTAAGGCTAAGGTATGCGCAAGTGGATTTTATTGGCTAAGTATGCATTTAGATGCTATAAAGTTTGTTCAAACTTGTCCTGAATGCCAACGATCTGGAAATTCTGTTAATAATCGCAATGCTATGCCTTTGAATTACAATCTGCAAATTGATATATTTGATGTTTGGGGGATTGATTTCGTGGGTCCCTTTGTGAATTCTCATGGCTATGAGTATATCTTGGTTGCGGTTGATTATGTTTCTAAATGGGTGGAAGCAATACCTTGCAAACATACTACAGCTGAAGATTCAATTAATTTATCTAGAAATGTGATATTTCCTCGTTTTGGGATGCCAAGAGTAGTCATAAGTGATGGAGGATCACACTTTATTGGAAAGAATTTTGTCAAGGTGTTGGAAAAGGCTGGTATTGAGCATAGAGTTGCGACTGCTTATCATCCTCAAACAAATGGGCAAGCTGAAACATCAAACAAGCAGATCAAGGAAATCCTTAAAAAGACTGTCACTCGAGGAGGAAAGGATTGGTACAACAAGTTGAATGATTCATTATGGGCATATCGCACAGCACATAAAACTCCAATAGGTATGACTCCATATCAGCTTGTTTATGGAAAAACTTGTCATTTGCCTGTAGAATTAGAACATAAATCATTTTGGGCGATCAAGGAGATGAATCTGAATTTAGATGCTGCTGGAATTAAAAGAAAAATTCATATTAGTGAATTGGAGGAGATGCGCATAAATTCATATGACAATGCTCTTATCTACAAAGAGAGAATGAAGAGATGGTATGACAAGCGATTGGAAAAGAAAGAATTCAATGAGGGAGACAAGGTCCTATTATTCAACTCAAGATACAAATTATTTGGCAAAGGTAAATTAAAAAGCAAATGGGATGGACCTTATATTGTTCACAAGGTGCTTGATTCTGGAGCAGTAGTCATAATGGATTCCAAAGGAGATACATACACGGTGAATGGACAACGCCTCAAGGTATTCTTTGAACCCGACAAGCCTGAATTGAAGTCTATAGATATCTATTCTTTGGCTTGATTATGGCTATGTCGAGCTTGCGACGTTAAATTAAGCTATGTGCTGGTTGAAGACTTTTATGCCAAAGGTATGGCATTATCAGGTAATTAATATTATTCCCCTTCTTTTCTAAACCCTTAAAGAACCAGTTGGACAAAAATAGTTTTGACCTGCCAGAATCTACCCCACCTATATATTAACCGTTGATCAAAACTAAAGTCTTTTGATCTACCATCAGATCCTACCATAATGGGCCCGGGTCCGCGAAAAGGGGGACAAACCATGGGATATTGCATCACGCTCAGTACAATTGCTCAAGGGATCGTAATGTTTTTGTTACCCACGCAATCCCACCACCCGCGGCCTCCAACCCACCTCCCATTATTCTGGCAATAAAGTTCTTTCCCTATATACGTGAAATTTGAATACAATTATATCCCAACGCAATAGACTGATTAGGAAGGTTTCTTCTTCCTAATGACACCATTATACGTGAAAGTTTCTTCTTCCTAATAGACTGATTAGGAAGGTTTCTTCTTCAATTTTTCCTCCCATCGTCGTCGTCGTCGGGGACGCTGGTCGTCTCGCGGCGTCGGTGCCAGAGCCGTTGTGGGGGCACGTCGGAGTCGGGGACGTCGGATTCGGGGACGTCGCTGCGGCGTCTTTGCGCACCCTCCCGGTCGTCAAGATCAGGTGACGTCTGTGCCCATCGCTGAGCTCTCTCCTAGTTTTCCTGCCGTCCCCCTCCGCACGCTGTCCCGGCCCCCTCCGCAGCGACGTCCCGGCCCCCTCCGCACCTCCTCTCCTCGTTTTCCTCTCTGGGCCCCTCTCCATGACCCTCCCTTGCACCGAGAGCTACTTCTTCATTGACGGAAGTGTGGCTTAGCCCCTGCCGCGACGTGCCGCCGCCCAACCCCTGCAGCACCGCCGCGACGAGCATCGTTCACCCTTGCCGTGCCTCCGCAGCGACGTGCTTCCATGCTGCATCCCTCCACTGTCCGCGCGACCATGCGCCACTGGGGATGGCTTGTGATGGCATTGCATAGCATGTGCCAAGTTGAAAGTTCTTTTCTTTTTTTTCTGTTGTACGGTTATTAGTGAGTTTGTGGAACCTGCAGCTGACATTTTTTACCGGTTTTCATTTTTTGCCTATGTTTGCATGTTGATGAACCCTGCACACCGGTGCTCACGTCCACGTGTTTCTCCTTTGCAGAATGATACTTTTCCGTGATATTAACCTGGATCTCATCACCAGCAAAATTAATTTCAGTGCAAAGGTCTACTTTAAAGCAAATATAAGCTTGCACAAGGATGGAAATTACATAAGACTTATATTGGTTGATGAGGAGGTAATATCATCTCAATTTAGGTGCATTAGATATTTTACTGTACAATTATTTGCATCACCTCTTTCGATGCATAGAGGTTCAGTGATGCAAATATAATGTGGGATGGATTTTTTGTTGCAGGGAACTAGGATGGAGGCATTGGCATTTGGCAGGACTTGTTTGGATCTGGCTCGAACAATCGTTGAAGGATATCCATATGATTTCATTGATGTCGTTGTTGGATACAGATATGATTTAAACTTTCTCAATGTGTTTCATGTATATGGCGCCGAATTCTTTGCAAGCATTACTTCTGAAAGCAGGGTTTCTAACTCTAGAAGACCGATAGCATATCCTTTGTTCCCACGAACATTCAGTTCATTTCATCAAGTCAAGCATTTTGGGGCACATAAAAACTTGACTGGTATGCTTGTCACCTTTGTTAGTTTAGTAATAAAACTGGGTATTGCTTCTCTAACATATGTCGTAACTCTTCCTACAGATGTTATTGGCGTGGTTGTCTATATATCTGATGTCCATGACACAAAACGCACCTGGAGACGACCAAGCAGGCATGTCGCCATAATGAACACGTGGTACGTTGTGTATGTAATTATTTAAAATACATGCACGCCTTTCTCGTTAAATATAATGTGATTATTTGATGCGCAGTATGCAGATTCTCGTCATCCATGTCCGCAGTCCACATATTTTGCGCCACGCTGGAGAATGGCGACCCGCGGCACAATATTTTAACACCATTGCTGCACTCCATGTGCAAATGAACACAAGAAGAGGTATCGAATGAAGACATATTTTGAAATGAACACAATATGTTCTCACTATTGCCTGCTTACTTCTCATATCCTCAAATTATTTAAATGCAGGTGTTCTTGTCACTACTCGATATAGCAAAATTATTTTTGAGCCCGACAGGCCAGAAGCTGAGGCAATGAGAGGTAAATATAGCAAAAATGTGTTCTGGTCCATTTCATTTTTTGTAACCTACATCTGAATTGGCGTTGATTTTTTTCTTCATTAAATTGTAGGATTTCAAAGGCGTCTAACAAATGCGCCTAATCAAGCACGTCAGCTTGGCTGTGACCGCCTGAAAGATATGAATGTGCTTTGAGGGTGCATGAAAATAAAGACTCTCAAATAAATATGGTCGCTATCGTTACCGACAATGAATAAGAGCTATGCGCCACGTCATGTCTTTTATGTCTCGAAATCAATTAGCGTCTTTAAATTCAAACAATGTCGTTATTTTATCAGATTTTTGAGCTTATCGTGTTAATGTCGTTATGGTACTTAAATGCAATGATGTGTGAGAAGTGTGTTTTTTTTATGATACGTACACGGTACATCATATTATTTTCTTTGTATGATAAAGTCCTGCCAAGTGATGTCATTTGGACGGACACGTGCGTGGCGCACGTGCATTTTTACTAGTTCATATAATGAGGACATAACATAATTTGAGTGTGGGGAGGATGCTTATTTTCTTGATTTGTATGATATTCGTGCTAGTTATCTTTGATTTGTGTGGTTTTAGTGTGTTTTTGTCCTGTGCCGATCGGCACGGTGTTGTGCCGACCGGCACATATGTATCCGAGTTGTGATTTTGTTTTTAGTGTTTTGTGAGAACATGGCAAGATTGTGCTTTATGATTATCATATTGAAGAAGTTGAGTCATTGGTGCCTCTAATTCTTTGCTTGGAAGCATGCTTGTCCTTAGTTCTTCTTACCCATGGTAATAGTTATTTATTGAATGCTTGTTTTAAGGAGTTGTTTGCAAGTAAGAGCTACACCATTGATTTTTTTTTTATTTTTATTTTGCTCAAACCTCCAGATTGAAAGTGGACAATCCCTTTGACAAAAGCTTAATTTACCTTCCTACCACATAGCCATATAACTAATCTTTGAGCTACACATAAACATTCTAATTGTCTGGTGAATCTTGTCAAGTTTGTATCCTTTTGAGATAAGAAGTTTCTCTGAAGCTGGTAATTCCCTTTGTGTAACTATCATTTGTTTGCTAGCCCCATCGTATTTAGCATATATCGCCGGTACTCCATCCTGTAAACCCATAATTCTTTTGTTGGTGTTATCTATCCTTGTCCACAACCTATGATATGAGTTTCACTTCATGCCTTTGTACTATCCATATGGTTCTATGCACAAATAACCTGGAGATCTACATCAATGGAAAATCTTCTAAGGAGTAAAAAAAAAGAAAAAAGAGATAGAAAGAAAGAAAGAAAGAAAGAAAGAAAGAAAGAAAGAAAGAAAGAAAGAAAGAAGAAAAGAAAAAAAAAGAGACTCCTTGGAAGTAGCAAGTTATTGCAGAGATGTCTTGGAATATTATGAATCAAAGATTTGGAGGAGACAGAGCATCCTGGGCGAATTTATAGATTGTGCCGAAAGGCACAACCCTGGTGCCGATCGGCACTGACATTTTGAGTGCCATTCAGCGTTCTGTTCTTCACAGGAATTAAGTAAAGAATTCTGAGCATTTCTGTGAGAGATATACGATGATGGAAGCAATGAATATATTTGTGCATAAGCCTTATTCTACAAGTAAGTGTATTCCTTAGGCTGAAACTCTATCTTTCCAACCATGTGCAATCCGACCATCTTTTGCCATTTGCACATGTCCACCTATCTAAAGTGTGTGTTCCTCTCTAATTTATTGTTATTCTCTAATGACCTTTTGATGAGAGCTTCTGAATTCTCTATTGGATTATTATTTGACTTGATAATACTTGAGCATTAGTTTGGCTATCCTACCAAGATCCACATAAAGCTTTACATTAGATGTAGGTTGGTGAGGACTTGAAACAATTGAGTGATTTGAGAGCAAGTTTTTTTGTCAAAGATGGATAGTTTGTAATCCTTGATATATCTGGAGAGTTTATTTCTTTGTTCTTAATCAAAACTTTGGTGTTGTGCTCTAAAAACAAATGTCTTCTTAACGTGGATTTTCAATATTTGACTTTTACTTATGGAGGAGACAAAGAAGAGTTTAGGATGAGAAGCAGCTGAGTATTTGAAAGTTTGATGCTATGACTTGATTGATTTTATTTCTTACTCGAGGACGAGCAAGATCTGAGTGTGGGGGTGTTGTTGGTGCTTGATATGACCACCTTTTACTCATCTTTTTACTATCATTTTAGTGCGTTTATTGATCATTTGAGCCATTTGGCACCTAACTTTAACCCCATTTCGAAGTATGTTGTGTTTTGAGTGCTATGATGTAGAATCAGGAGAAAACATGACATAAAGGCTCAATTTCACGAAGCACCAACACGAAGCTTGGATTATTCACTCACTTTAGAGAGGGCACTACATTGCAACACAGTTTTGGAGTTCAAGACGATCCTGAATGAGAAAAGTTTGACTTACAAAGTTGTAGATCTCGTCGAGAGCTTTCCGGAACATATATGGATGACCCTATTTGGACTTCGGAGCTAGGAGATATGGGCCTCACAAGATGTGCTGCGCAGACAAGTCGCTGGTGCCGACCGGCACCGACTTGTGCCGACCGGCACCAGGCCCAAAACGGCCCAAAAAGGCCCAGGAAGGCTGGTTTCGCCCCTATAAAGAGAAGACCCTATTCTACACGCAAGGCGGTTTCGATTTCAACACTTTCGGCTACGGAATTAGGGTTAGACAACAGAGAGCTTCATCCTGAGCGAAGATCGCGGCGTTCCGGCGAAAAAGTCGTCGCGCGCCTATCGGCACGAATCCGTGCCGACCGGCACGACCGACTCCGGCGTCCGATTTGCCCCAAATTGTACCAGGATGTGGGATAGGCCAATCTAAGGTGTTTCCCATGGCGAAACCTACTCATATCATGGGGTGATTATCTGCTCTTCCCTCGGTTGATGGGGATCTTGCACTTTGCGCTATGATGGCTAATTGATTACATTTGTTGCTCTATCTCGGTCTATTGCAATGCTTACTTATTGTTTATCTCAGTATTTTGGATGACAGTATTGCAATGGTGCTTTTGTTAGATGATTGCCTTATTAGCCGCCGTCGTGACAGGATCGTAGCAAACAGCTTTTGTCTCCTTAGTAACAGCCAGTTAAAGCCTTTACTCAGTTAATTTGATCTTTGCATGCAAGTGAACCTAGACCTTGGGAAGTTCGTCTTAATTCTTGTTTAGCCGTAATCTCTCTCTTTCATTAGATTCTTTTAATTAGTTCTTTAAACAACCTTTCTCTCAACAATTCACCTTTAGTTAGTAACAAACGTTTAGCTAAATAAGCGTCCCACTTGTTCCACGGATTGATAAACCTTGGAATATTCTGAGGGAAAAGCTACAACTGACCCGTGCGCTTGCGGTCATCAAAGGTGCGCGTATCTCGCGCCAACAGTATTGAAATATGATGTCCTAAAAGTACATTTCAACTATATTTTGTAAACATTTTATAACAAAAAGTATTGGTCAAAGTTATGTTTTGGAGACCATGTGTTCTACCGTGTGAAGAACCCCAACAGAGGAGAGCTAGGGACCGACACGGCTTACTCACACAATCCCACTTGAGCAAGCTGGTCGACCGGTGTCACCAATTATATTACGGATTGGACACCAGAGCCATATTAGTTGAAGAACTTCATTCAACACCGTTGAATAACCGCCATGGCGGTGAAAGATTCCACAATGACAAGAATTCAAAGTAACCAGATCGAGGCACCACTATGATCATAACCCCAAGACAACATAGCAAGAATGGCTCACAGTTACAGAATTAACACCCCAATGCCATAGTAATGCATCCAAGATCACGTCATCAAAGATTCTAGTCGTTTGTCCTGAAGAAGGGATACATCTTCACCCCTTGCAGAGCAAAACATTGCCACACACGAGGAGAGTGGTGAGAAAGATGGAGCGTATAGGAGGAACAGGATCAAGGATGGTGTACTGATTGTTATTTATGGATGGTAATAAGAGGGAAGAGATTTTGTTGTTGTTGTATATATCTTTGGGGGGGGGGGGTGACTGTTTGTGTGTCTAGTCATTTGAATTGCTATATCTCTCTTATCATTTGTCAGTTTTTTGTTTTAGTATTTCCCCCTTCATTTTATACCGAATGACAAACACAATAAAAAAAATATTCATCTATACCTCGCATGTTTTAAAGACATTTTGCATTGCTGGGTAAAATTGAATCAATCTTCTCTAACCAGTATTAGAGCATCTTCAGCGATGGACCTCAAAACAAGGCCTCTACTTTCGTTTTTCAGGCCGGCGTGCAAAAATGAGGTCCCAAACTTTGGCTTTAACTCCAGCAGTAAACTGACCCAAGACCCTATTTTGTGTGAGACCCAGTAAAAAAATGGTGAGACCCATGAATGAGAGGGAGGATTGAAGGACCCTAGGAATGGGGGCTTGAGGATGGAGTTTGAGAGGGCATGCAAAATGAGAGCCCAAATAAGGTCCCTACTGGAGTTGATTTTTTGGCTCAAGCTCATAATATAATAGAGTAGGGACCCAACTAGGAGCCTTGCTAAAGATGCTCTTAGCCACATCCATCTCCAATCAGCTCTCCTACCTGCTCCCTAATCCTCTTTCTTTCAATTGCAGGAAGCGAAATATGTAGCACATCCCTCTCAGATCTCTCTCTCCCAAGCACAACAGCAAGTAGGCAGGCATGGGCTGCTCGCGAAGTGCAGCCCAGCTCCTTCCCCGGCCACGCTTGGGCAGTCGATCGATCTGCTTTCCTCAAGAAAACTTATGAGATAGCAGTTTCTATATAATCTGTATTTCAACAACTCATAAGTTTCTATATAATCTTTATGTAATTGGTTGGCTTGGCAGTTTCCCGCTGGGAGCGGGGCTCGGCAGTGATCCGACCCGGTTGGGGCGGGGATGGGGCAGGGATTTTCTCCGTGGAGCCTCATGATTTGTTATGCAAGAAAAAATGGCTTATTCTATAGCCACTTCAGTTTTACGACAAATTTATCATGAATTTACGATAAATTCAAACAAATTTACAACATCAGCGTTCACACACATTTTGAAAGAAAAATCATGGTAAAAGTGTAGTAAATCACGTAAAAAAATATCGTAAATCACTATACACGAATGTCGTAAATTACGATACATAAATGGCCATAGAATAAGTTAATCTATGGCTGGCTATAGAATATATATGTGTATATTGAAGCAAAATTACGACATTTGCGTTTACACACGTGCTACAAGCAAAACCATGGTAAAAGTGTAGCAAATCATGTAGCAAAATGTCGTAAATCACTTTAGGCGAATGTCGTAAATTACTATAATAAAGTGGCCACAGAATAAGTTATTATGTGGCCGGCTATACAATAGTGAACTATATATACACTGTTACTATATAGAACGTAGCGTGCTGAATAGCTTATTCAGCGCGCTGCCCCAACTAACCCACGTGATTGTGGTCCAGCCAATCCAACTCAGGTCCCACGATAGTATATCGGGCACCCGCGGTCGTATATGACATCAGACAGTCACGGGTTATATAAATTTAGGAATGGTATATCCAAAATGACCACTATAAATATGACTGGTATCTCTATTTCTCTCTCCTCGTTATCATTTTCAACCTTTCCCTTCTCTCTCCTCGTCCTCTCACCCTCCCCATCCAGATCTAGATTCCGGTGGCCTGCCGGCGCTGGCGACCGAGCTCGCCGGACGTCGAGCTCCTCCTTCGCGCACGGCTGCTCCATGCTGCGAGGCGCCTCACCACGGGAGCTCCGTTGTGGTTCGTTCCTCGTCGAGCTCAGTGTGGGGACACGGATGCTTGGGCGAGGCGAGGCAGCTGCGTGATGCGGCTGCTCGCGTGAGGCCAGGCGGCGACGGGACTTACTGCTCGTGGGAGGCAAAGCGGCGCTGGTGACGCGGCTGCTCGCGCGAGTGCTCGTGTGAGGCGAAGCGGCGCTGGTGACGCTGCTGCTCGCGCGACGACGATGGTGTTGTTAGGTGTGACGTGAAGGACCGCATCGATCTCGCCCTGGCGCATGTGAGGAGCAAAATTCCTTTTTTTCCCTCCTCTTCTCTACTTGTCGCACCACATTAATAGATGGATTTGGTTCTTGCTTTGAAGATCTGAGACTTTTTCCAATGGATCTGAATTTTCATGTTGGGTTCTCCTTTGTTTTCCCCAAAATTCATTCTTTTCCCCCTTTTTTACCGGATTCTGATGCCTGAGAGGGATTTGATTTCTTGTTCCACTGCAGCTCCGGGGGAGGCGAGGCGACGACGGGGACTTGGATGCTTGCGTGAGGCGAGGCGGCGGCGTGACGAGGCTGCTCTCGCGCTGGGAGGCGGCGGCAGCGGGGACTTGGGCGCGGCTGCTCGCACGCAGTGCCGGGATGAGGCAGCTCACGCATGGAGAGGCGGCCGCGGGAGCGTCCTCTCCAGGTGCCTCGTCGACATCCATGGAGTCACGCGACTACTGCATAGCGGCTTGGCTCGTCGACAGCCTCGCCGGGTCGGGGCGAGCTGCAGCGAACGCACCTGCTTGTGCGAGGCGAGGTGATACGGTGGCGGGATGGAGCTAGCTGCAGCTGTTGTAATCCCCATCGCCTCCTTCGACCGTCACCAGTACATCGTCTCGTGCCTCCCTGCCTCCACCTGACGAATGAACGTGCTCAGAATTGTTTCTTTTTTTTTTTAGATCTGAATGGCCTAGAACATTTTGTTTTCAGCACTCATCATCGATGATGCTGCGGTGGTGGTGTGGCGTTGATCCGTGTTTGTCACCTTGGGCTCCTGTAGCTTCGATTAGAGCTGCTGTTTCTTTTGGATTTCATGTCCTCCGGATGCACGAAGGAAGAAAGCAAGCAAGTTTTTTTCTTGGGAGCTGCTAGTTCTTCGATTTTGTTTCTTGTGTTCTTTTCTTGGGAGTTCAACCCCGGCTGATGAATGAACGAGGAAGCTTGTGCGTGTACTACAAGGAGGCTTGCTATGTTGTGCTTGTTTGTGTCATTTTTGCCATCCGAGGAAGCTTGTGTCCGCCTCTTTGATTTTCTGCTGTTTCTTTGGAGCTTCGTTTGGACCTGCGCATGCTTATTTCCCTTTTTTCTTATTTTTTTAGCATGTTTAAAGATCGTATATGGCAGTAGTTTATCTATACTTTTGAGATTGTATACAACACAGTAGTATATAGCTTATACACACAGTAATATATCTTATAACTTTTCTTTGGTTTTTCAGCCTTCCGAATACTTCAATAGCAAGGCTTGTGCGTGAGACACCATGTATCTTCTATTGGAGGCTTGAGCTGCGTCGTCGCACAAGGCTATGCTGCGACCTTATGTATAGCTTGTGGAGTGAAATGTCTGTATACAATAATGTAGTTTGGAATATACATCCATTTATGTAGCCTCTAATGTATAGCTTGTGGAGTGAAATATCTGTACACAACAATGTAGTTTGGAGCATGCATCCGTTTTTCTTGTCCTTTTTATGCTTGGAAAAAGTTATGGCTCTTGTTGTATACCTATGTAGCTTCGAATGTATAGCAGTGAAACACTTGTATATAATAATATAGTTTGGAGTATACAACTGTGCATACAACAATGAAGTTTTGAGTATACAACTGGTTTTTCTTGATCTCAGGAGTAGTATGTCTATGTCAAATGAAACATATATTCATATCATATTCTAAGAACCTGCTGTTTATATTCAATAAGTTTGAAAAGTATGTTAATGCTTTTGGTTAAGAAAAATATCTATAATTCAAAATCGACAGAAAAATATCTACGATTCAGATTTGTTCGAAGGTATATCACTGTATTTTTAGTTGTATATTGGACTCTAGTGTCTAATTATGTGAAAATGTCGACACTGACACCTGACATCGAAAGTGACACATCTGACACCGAAAGTGACATCTCACATGGGTGGCCTTCTTATCTCCCCGATATACTACCTGATGACCTGAGATATAGTACCGAATGACCTGAGGTATACTACTCTGACACAAGGCTGGCAGAGCTGGTCAGTGGGCTGGCCAGCGCGCCGAATAATATTCAGCGCGCAGCGCGCCAATTAGCGCGGTCGTAGTTGGTCATCCGCCGCCTCTTTCCTGCCTTTCCCTCTCTGTTGCGCGTTGGTCGTCCTCGTACACACCGCGTCGGCGCCGCCCTAATCCGTGATGCGCCACGTCAGAGCGTCGCCCTCGCCTGCTCGCTAATGCTCCACCGTCGCCCTTGCTGATGATGCCATGCCGACGTCGAACGGCCGCCCTCGCCCACACGCCGACGCTCATTGTGAGGCTTCGACCAAGAACGGTCCGAGAATGGATGGGATAGGGGCAAAAATTTTCATGAGGCTCTCCGCACCGGCATACGCTACCGCTTCCTGAAGGAAGCGGATAGCGGAAATGGTGCTGCACCGGCCTCCTCTACACCTCACGCTATACAAGAGGGAGCTCCTCCTTCCTCTATTTCCAGAGGGATCCCGGGCCTCCGCCAAAGGCGTCACGGCCCCGCGCGGGACCCACCTCGCCTCCAACCTCTGCTGCCCCCAACGCTCGCCCGGTCTCCTCGTCGCTGGACGGCCGGTCCGCCGCCGCCCAGTCCGTCACCCAAGCCGCACAAATGGAACCACAAATCGAAGCACAAATCAAAGCGCAAATCGAACCACAAATCGCAGCACAAATCGAACCACAAATTGGAGAGGGCGGATGAGGTCCTTGCTCTTGCGCAGGGCGGCGAACGGCGGAGATCGAGAGGGAGCAGGCGAGCGGCCAGGCGTCCTCCTCCCCGCGCCGCCGCCGCCGGCCAGGCGCCCTCCTCCCAGCGCCGCCGCCGCCGCCGGCCAGGCGCGCCCTCCAGCGCTCGCGATGCTCCTCCTCCGCCATGGGGCCGCCCTCCGGTCCCGTTCCGGCTGGATGAGAGAGAGGCGGTTGGGGAAGAGGAAGAAGGGAGGCGGCGGGAGGAGGTGGAGGGGGCCGGGGCGAGGGAGGAGGCGGGGGGGAGGTGGCGGCGATGGCGTCGAAGGTGGCGGCTATGGGTTCGAACATGGTAGAAGGCAGTGGAGATCGGGAATAAAAATTAATATAGGAATAAAATATGTGGTAGTTGGGATAGAGGAAGAATATAGAGGAACGATGGGTGCGAGAGAAATTGGTATAGAGGAAAGAATCTCGATGACTAGGATAGAATATTCCTTTTAGAGGAAGCAAATAAAGGAATATAAGTGCGGAGAGCCTCAGGCATGGGGTTGTTCCCCAGTCCCCGCCTATGCCAGGCGGAGTAAGCAGTAGTCACATCACTTTTATCATGGATCTGACCTTCTAGCAATAGTCACATCACTCTGTTGGTCGGCCCAACAATTTTAGTTTAACACTGTTTATCTGTTCATATTTTTGTTTAATTGAATATTCATATGTTCTCCATATATTGCATTGGGCACAAAGTGAAGACTAATGTTTTCATCTAATCGCTCAATAAGCTGAAACACTTTATCCCTTTTTAATAATGCTTAATTGTTTTATTATTCAAAATTTTTATGTAAATACAAAAAACATCATGCTTAAAATATCACCAGTGATACAACAAATCACAACAAAATAAATTATATTTACACAAATATTTTGAATAAGATAAACGGTCAAATGTGATGTCTAAAAGTCAAGAGCGTCATATAATTTGAAACGAAGCAAGTACATTTACGATAACAAATTTAGTTCAATTTAAAATATTTTTTCTGTTTTAATAAGCTCCATTTATATTTAAGAACGAATGTAGTGATACTTTATTTCGAAATGATATTTTTGAGGGAACTTTATTTCGAAATGATGAAAGGCTAAATTGCTGCGATAAAAATCATTCCAGGCCCATCGCGGCCCAAAATCGGCCCGACAATTTATCTGGAAGCGTCGTCGGTCGGACCAACTCATCCGTTCTGTTCTCCAGGGGAGAATCAACAGAATAGCACAACTCGTGCACGCGCGCCGCGCCGTCGCCGCCGCCTCCAGCCACCGCCGCCCGTGCGCCTCGCCGCCGCAATCTCCTCTTCCCTCCTCCTCCCCACCCTCACTGATCGTTGCGCAGCGGGGATACATCCAGACCCGGCATCTATCCCTCCTCGAGGTAAGGAAGAACCCTAGCTTACCCTAACGAATCGGTGGGTTTTGTCCCCAATCAAATTCCAAAATCTTCACCTTGATTTATCTCATCCGGCCAGTTCGTCGCGGGTTTCTTTGCCTTCGTTACACCCTGCGTGTTGCGTTTCCAACAGATTTGGGACAGTGAGGCGCCCGGAACCCAGCAGCAGCCATGGTGATGTCGGACGACGACGACGACGTGGAGCCGCAGATCACTGCGGTAGAGGAATACTACCTCGTCGACTCGGAGGAGCAGCCCGTCTGCTTCTCGACCCTGCCACTCCGCCTCGGGGACGCCGGTGATGACGACGTTCCCAAATTCAAGAAGAGGCTGGTGCTGTGGGGCACTGTCGATCTCGTAAAGAGGTACAAGGAGGTGGTCGCCTGGAAGCTAATGCTCGAAGGAAAACAGCCTGAGATCGCGGTTCTTGCGGCGGATGGGGGATGGATTAGCCTTGTGAAGCCGAAGTACAGCTACGAGGAGACTGTTAGGACGATACTGATAACAGTGCAGATGCTTCACTTCCTCAGGAGGAAGCCCGACGAGTCTGAGAAGAACTTGTGGAGTCACCTTCGCAAAGTTTTTGAGTATGCTCCTTATGCGCTTTCTGTTTGTTGTTTTTTCTTGGTCCACTGATGCACTCCAAGACTTACAAGGTTGCCATTTTGCAGCAAGTTCGATGTTAGGCCCTCGGTGGATGACTTGAGGAACCACCGCTCACTAATTAAAAAGTTCGCAGAGAAAGATCCAGCCCTGGCAAAATCAGAGGTGCATATCTGGTTCATGTGATTGACAAGTTTGCAGTGTGATTGGCAAGTTTGCTCTCTAATAACATTGTCAAGTAACCTATGAATTCTGAGGGCTTATCTACATGATCACACTCCGCTCTATTGTTTCGAGCTGCATTATGTTTTCTGTTCTCCTGTTTTATTCTTCCTCAAATAATACTTTCTCTGTCACCATGGCTCACTTTTCTCTCCTTGTACCTGCCTGTTCCTTAAGAGTTAAGCATTTGATTTATTGGCCTGCAATTTCAGTATTTAGAAATAATTCATTGGGTATTAGTGCTTATCAATGTAAATGATAATGATTCTTGAATGATTTGACCTGCGTATAATGCCAAATATGGGGCCTATCGCCCTCCTCTTGAGTCTGTTGCTAGCTTCAGTGACAGCAACATTTTTGTTGCCTGTTGGGCTTATTGGTTGTTATTTATAAGTTAATATGATCTGTTATGATCTTTTGGCAGACAATGCAAGCATTTCTTAATGGATGGTCTAGGAAAAATATCAGTGAGGTATGTTAGTTCTGCATTTCCTTGAAAATTTCGAGGAAAAATCAGCCACAAATTAACAATGTTTTAGTTATTTTTTTATTTTGATTAGGTTGGTGCAGATATTGAGGTCAAGCAGCCATTTATTGCTGATGATGAGGACATAGATGAGATGGATACGGAAGAAAATAACACCGAGTCTGATGAAGAAGAGGATGGCGATCTGTTTGACTCAATTTGTGCCATATGTGACAATGGTGGAGACCTGTTATGGTATGTGCAATCTTATATAAGATTGAGTATGCTACCAAACAATCTTTTCTCTATTTATTAGGATGTAGGCACCATGTATTTTAATCAGCATGTAGTTTTTCATAGTCTTCGAATGAACATGTACTTCATGGCTACTGTTCCATTTCAAGTTTTTTAAAAACTCACTAGGTGCTTCACAGGTAGCTGGGTGCTATCTTAGCCGTTATAGACATTCCTAAGCTTATGAAGGCCCAGATTAGTGGGCTGTCTTTGGAAAGATTATTAGTCGTGTTGCGTTGTGAACTAATTGTTAACATTCTGGAATTGCAATAGAAGTACTGTAAGAAACAGGCAACGACAAAAGAATGGTCAGTTCAATGATGTGAATTATGCATCTTAAAAAACAATATCCACAGTTCAGAATCTTATATGCTGCTATTAAGAAAATCATCTGAGTTATATTCATGTCCTGAAATATTTATTGATGGAAATTCCTGCACGACAAGAAGATAGCAGGCCCACGCGAATACCTGCACGACGGACCAGACAGACATATTAGAGTAATAGCCCCATAGGGGCAGTATATAAGGGTTACATGACTCAGTACAGGAATAGGACTAGGACTTTACAGCTAGACTACTATATGACTACTATATCCTTAACAAAAATGTCCATGCAGTAAAATGTCAAGCAATTATCTATGAATTAAATGCCATCTAGCTACGGTTAGTCAAGCAAGAGATTCAGTTCTTCTGTTCAATGGCTATCTAATTTATTCTGAGTTTTTGTAGTTCCTTAGACTCTGTTTTCACTGTCATGTCACCGACACAGAGCTCGGCCATACCATTCATGGATGCGTATTGTTCGTTTGTTACACAATAGATCTGATTGTTTGTGTATGTGGTCCATCTACTTTTAAGAATGTTGATTGAATGCATTACTAAACTTCTGATGTCATATGTTTATTGTCCCTCCTGTTAGTGTTCATACTTTGCTTGAAACCACTTAGCGTATTCTATTTTCATCAATTCCCAGCAGCTATAATTTATTATGATTTCATTACTCTCATGCTAAAATTCTTTTGTTGCTATAAACTATCAATATTTTAATTTGCCTTTTTTGGTCTTGTCGTAATGTTGGCATGTAGCTGTGATGGCCCTTGTATGAGATCATTCCATGCAACGGAAGGAACTGGTGAAGACTCATATTGTGTTACCCTTGGATATACCGAGGCTGAAGTTCAGGTATCATTTGAACCTACAAGTGATGAGAAGATTGATAAATTGAGCTTCTTTTATTTCCTTTTTTTTACTGAAACATCTTTCTACGTTTTTAGGCAATGAAAATATTTCTATGTGAAAACTGCAAGTATAAGCAACACCAATGTTATATCTGTGGAATTTTGGAGCCTTCAGATGGAGCAGCAGCTAAGGTATGGCTTTGCAAAGATGACAAATAGATGATTTTGTCCATAAACACCCAAAGAGTTAGGGAGTTAGTCAAAGAACACCACAATAATTGAAATATCAGTTTAGTAAGTTTCGTCGTGTAGATCCAGGGGCGGGTAAAGGGATGCTCTGTTGCTTCATTGGAGTTTTGGAATTGAAGAGTTAGGGAAAGAAAGCTGGGCTAATAAGTGAGCGACATATTTGCTTGTGTTTAAGAGAATTATGAAATTTGTGTCGAAGCAACAGATATATGTAGAACAACAGAATAAATAAATTTTAAGATTCATCTCATAAAATACCACTGCAGATCACTTATGGCTTTACAGTATCGGTTATGTACTTGTGTGTTCTGTGACTTAAAATAATTCTGGAATCGTTTCTAGGTATTTCTTTGTAACAATGCTACCTGTGGGCACTTTTACCACCCCAAATGTGTTGCAAAACTACTTCACCCCGAGAACAGGAATGAAGCCTCTGAACTGGAGAAGCAGATAGCAGATGGGTGTTCATTTACATGCCCCATTCATTGGTGCGTTGAGTGTAAAGGTTTGGAGGACAGAACACAAGAATCGTTGCAGTTTGCTGTTTGCAGACGCTGTCCAAAGTCATACCACAGAAAATGTTTGCCAAGGTGTGCTACACAATGAGTGCTGTATCTTGGCATTTGAAATTAATCCCTTATTCTTTGATATTTTATTTACAGAGAAATCTCATTTGAAGATAAGGATGATGAGGATATCATCACACGGGCCTGGGAGTTACCAAAACGAATTTTGATATACTGCATGTGTGTAACCTCTTAAACTTGATATATTTTTTCTTTTGCATTGTTCCAATCTCTGACTTCTCATGAATCATCACAGGGGCCATGACATTGATCCTGACATTGATACACCTGTCAGAGATCACATAAAATTTCCAGAGATTGAAAAACAAGCAGGATTTTCCAAGAACAGAGGTAAAATGCTTGTTAAGAAGAAAAAGAGGACTTACAACGAGTCGGTTCTTGATCAACCGTCAAAAGAACCTGGAAGAATGTCAGACAAGGTCCACATGCAAGAAAGGAAACAAACGATTAAAAAATTTCCTGTAAAGGTTTCGTCTGAGAATGTTGGTGACAAACCTGAGAAGAAAAGAACTAAGTTCTTGAAAGAGAAAATGCTCCCTGAACGAACCATGGCTAAGGATGCTTCTGTAAGGCCCGTGGAAGAGCAAGAACAAGAAATGGAACATTTGCCCTCACTTGCTACGAGAAAGATACCCATGAGTTCATTTCCAACAGTGGATAGTGAAACCGAAAAGAGGTGAGTCACTGGGAATAATAACTTTGGGAGTCAAGTATTTACAAGGTTGCGATTGTGTGCCCAAATTTTACCAGATGCTCAGTTCTCAACATGACTGTTGGACCAATTCTTAGAAATTTAATCAGCATCACACTATGACATCCTCTCCTGTTTGAAGTTTGCTGTATAAGTAATCTCTGTTCTTATCAATGCCATTTATTTTTTCATATACAGGGTAATTGTGTTGCTAGAAAAAAAAGTATCTTCCTTGACGATAAAAGATGTGGCAAGAAAGTGCAGTGTGCCATCAACCCATGTGTACTCTGGCAGGCAAACCGACAAGATTATTCCACAGGGCAAGCTTGAGCGTTCTGTTCAGGTGCCTTTGAATTTTTCCAATTTAAGTTAGTGCCAATGTAACATTTATGCTTGTTATTATTTGATAATTTGTGATGCTTTTTTTTAGGCTGTAGAAGCAGCTTTAAAAAAGCTGGAAAATGGAGGCAATGTTGATGATGCTAAAGCTGTATGTGAACCTGATGTTTTGAAACAGCTTGCAAGGTGGCATGTATGTGAACAATGATAGATCCTACTTTTTGGTGTACTCTGTGTATATTTTAGTATATTTGCTTTAAATCTGAAATGTTTCAATTCCATGTTCAGAAGTATCTTATCTGTGTTCTAGTTGATACTTGCTTGTTGTTCCACTGATACTGTTTTTATTGAAAAAATATATTTTAGCTGAGTGTATCTTCCCAACATCAATTCATGGTATTGCTATGTCAATGACAAGCCAAAGTTTGCCCTTTTCTGTTTAGTGGAAATAATACTATGGATGACTATCTCTAACTAGATACATGGTTGATTTGAGTGCTGCTCATAGTAAATTGGCTTCATTATAAGTTGCAATAATATACTTTTCCTTTGCATTGTAGTGCTTATCTTCAAGTTATTTGCAGTACTGTGCACTTAATCTCTGATTTTATTTTTGTTCTAAGGCAATATCATGATGCTTAGTTGGTGGAATACTTTTTCGCTTATACATGGCAATCTACCCAATCAATTTTCTAAGATTTATTTTGTTTCTTGTACCAGAGTAAGCTCAGAGTATATATATCACCTTTCATTCATGGCACACGCTATAGTTCTTTTGGTCGACATTTTACAAAGGTGGAAAAGCTTGTTGAGGTACGTTGAATCCACATTATGTAGGGATATCATAGAAAATTTGGATTCATAAGTGAATTGAGTTGATTATATTGAGTTTTCAACTGTCTGTTCGTGAGCCTTGTAAGCGCATTGCCAACATTGTGATTATATTTCGAAATTTCGTATTGAAGCATTCAAGACGCAGACAAGTGGTAGCAATATGGAGCTAATAGGCAAGGGGTAGCTTGTATGCTGAATCGGGGGGAAAATGCCCTAAATTACAGCCTGACGGGTTGCGACTCATGTAATAATGGGACGATCCTTGAAACATAAACATGCAATCACTTAAAAGAAGTGAAATGCAACATAGGAGAATCAAAACTTGCTTTGGATCTAAAAAAAAAAAAGGAACATATCAAAGCATTGTTAGGGCAGCACCACTCTGTAGCCATGATGTAATGTCTGCTTCCTTCTCACCTTTTTTGGTATCTGTACCTCTGCTTCTGCCCATAGTCACTTGGTCCTGGGTCGATGGCGTGTTCCACGTTCCCGGGACAGCGTCCCCATTTGAGAGTCGGGGTAGAACTGGGTCGCCTACCAGTTTCAGAAGGGTCGCCCCATAGCTGCAGAGACGTAATCACGACGCAAGAGGAGGAATAGAGCTACGTGCGACTGGCGGCAGATAATGAGAAGAAGCAATGGACAACCCATTTTGCTGCCTGACTGTGAGATGCCATTGCCGCTGGCAGATTGGTTGCTGGAGCTGAGAGATCGCAATTCGTGCGAGCGACGCCGTGGGAGGGGGTTGCGAGCTAGGGTAACCCGAAGGTTCCTCCATATGGAAGGGGACAAAATGCCAAAAGAATAAATGGGCCATAGCCCAAGTTTCTTTCACCATAAACCCCTCATTGCCACGCTTTGAGCCAGGGTCATTGATCCCAAATCATTGGTATCGCGTATCACGACCCCAATTATCATTCCGAAGAGGTATACCCCCTTCGTACCCTATTTTTATCGGGTATCGACTCCCATCCCTCGACCCGATTGACTCAGAGTTGTGGTGACTATGCTTCTGCTACCAGGGGGACACATCCATTGTTGGCTCCGCTGCATGAATAATCTGTTGAGGTTTGAGGTTGGAAACATGGCAGTGTATGGTAGCTGGCTCAAGGAGTCAATGGTCTAGGTTTTGTTTAATCAGCCAGTGAACCATGTCGAACAAAAGTCGGTGGCTCAAGGGTTCACAGTCTAGAGTGTACCTTGAATAATTTCGTTGTAGATCCACATTATTATTTGTCATTAACTTCCTTATTTCTTTGAACAGATTGTTGATAAACTTCACTGGTATGTGGAGCCGGGTGACATGGTATTTTTGTTTCTATCAAGCAGCACATTTTATATCATCATTAATTGATTATGCCATCCTTTGAAGTACTTTACAAGTAGTTCTGAAAATTGTAAATGTAGCAAAATTAATGCTATTGGTTTATACGGATTTATCTGACCATTGATATGTATGTTCCATGCTAAAAGAGTATTGTTGTGGAAACGAGTGCTGACAGCATGTTAGTATTAGTTCCACGCCCAACATCATTGTATTTGTTGTTAATTTCTTTGATGGTATATATTATATGATTATCAGTTGTGACATGGTATGAATAGAATATTTAGTAAGAAAGAAAGGAGTACTTGTAGGTTCTTGATGAGTTTAGTGTCTAGAAAGCTAGAGTTGTTTTATGTTCAATATTTAATACTATGGAGTTTTTTTTTGGGAGAAGCAATGAAGTTAACTCTTGGTCTATCAGTAATCACATGAAACCACTTAATTCCAGTGTTCTCTATCATATCATTCTTTTAACATCTTGAACCACATTAATCTTGCAGATAGTGGATTTTTGCTGTGGCGCAAATGATTTCAGCCTATTGATGAAAGAAAAACTAGATCAGGTTCAGAAAAAGTGTCGTTTCAAGAATTATGATCTTATCCAACCAAAGGTGAAATTGAAGACAATTGAGTCCTTGTTTATTTTTTTGATTTTCCTTTCGTAACATTAAATCGCTGTTTCTATCATTCTATTCTATGTGACTTCAGTTCTAACACCAAATCTTTGTTTGAGTTGATCTTTATTTCTTCATAATGTAAAGGATACACTCCTGTTCACTTGTCATTGATATCATAATTTTATATGATCATGCTATTTATACAAAGTTTTAGGGTTAAGTGTTAATTGCGCTTAACTTTACAATATTTCAGGCTAATATAATTTATTTGCTCTTTTTTGATTTGCAGAATCACTTTTCTTTTGAAAAGAGGGATTGGATGACCGTGCAGCCAAATGAGCTGCCGCATGGATCTCAACTGGTTTGTTATATTTGGTCATTATTAGATATAATTAGAGTGGATCTTAAATAGTTATATCATTTCTTCTTTTCTTTTTTTTATAACCAGATTATGGGGCTTAATCCTCCTTTTGGAGTCAAAGCATCCCTTGCGAACAAATTTATTGACAAAGCTTTGCAATTTAAGCCTAAGCTCATTGTACTCATTGTCCCTAAAGAAACCAAAAGGTATGCAATTTATGTCTCTCCCATTTTGTAAGTTAACTTGGTACAGAAGTTTGTTTCATCTCCCATTCTCCCATTTTTTAACTTACAGAAGTTTTGTTTCATCTGCACCTTTATTTTGTAAATATATCCAGGTTAGATAAAAAGAAGACACCTTACGATTTGATTTGGGAGGACAGTGAATGTCTTGCTGGGAAGGTATGAAATTAACTTCCATTCATTTTACTGACTTTCGTGATGTTTTAATTCTTCTATCATTTTGCCAATCATACTTCCTTGTATTTGGCAGGCATTTTATTTGCCTGGTTCCGTGGATCATAGTGATAAAACAGTTGAAGGGTGGAATGCATCTGCACCACCCCTCTATTTGTGGAGTCATCCCGATTGGACAGTGAAGCACAAGAAAGTAGCTGAAGATCATAATCACACATGTATTAGGAGGGTAGGTTGCCATATTGACGAAGGTAATCTGTCTGACCTCCCTGTTAAGGAAGAAGCTGAATCTTCTGACAGACAAAAAAAAGAGGATACAGGAACGAAGCCACTCCATCCTAAAGAGGATAATCTATCAGATCTCCGTGTGACGACGCAAGCTGAGGCTGCCAGCAAATGGAACTCCAAATCAGAGACAGAGACTACAGACAAGGATACATGCAACGTCACAGGTGCCAAGTTACAAGCTGAACATCCGGCTAGGAAGCGAGCTAGATCTAAATATGGGAAAGAGACAACAGGGAGAATTGCAGTCCATATATCTGAGGCTGGTGCATCGGATAAAGATCCTGCGAAGAAAATAGCTGAAGCTACAAAAAAAGAAGTCTCTCGATCAGTAAATGAGAAAGAGCATGACAGGTATGACCACAGGAGCAGGAAATGGACTCCTGATCTGTTAGATAGCCTCCCTCCCGAAAAGCAAGTGGAAGTTGCATACGAGGAAACAAAAGAAACGCGGAGTAGAAAGACTATTCGTGACAATCAAAATGGTACTGTCCATGGAGATGGAACAGTTGCTCTTAGGGAGGAATCCAAGAGTGCCCAGCACAACCTTGAGCAAAGACCTGCTGGTTTGTCAGATATCAAATTTAAGGAGGGAGGAGATTCAGACATGAGTATCTCACCCAAGGATGGCAGAAATGCTAGAAGCAGCTCCAGGAGTTACTCACCTTCTATACCAGCCAAACACCTCTCTGATAGGGCAGCTCACTGCGAAAGTTACATGAATCATCCTGCAAAAGAACCGTACGACTCTACGGTCAATAGAGCTACCTATCGGGGCAGTTATTTGGAGAGAAATGATGAATACTCTGACGCACCCAAGAGAAAAAATGGTCCTCCTTTTGTTTCACAAATTGATGATAGCACAAGGAAGAATGTTTCCAGCTTTGAAGAACTAACTAATAGGGATGCTGCTGCTCCGACTGTTGATCCATACTGTTTGCAGTACATACGACCTGATGACAGAATCTACAGGCGGCAGGTTGAGTGGAGTCCTAGTGTTCCTGAGACGTACCTCGCAAGATATGGACAAGTTGGTGATAGTAACTCGCAAGTTAATAGGACCCCAGTAACCACTGACTCACAAACACATTCAGGATTGCATAGTGGAATCAGTGCTGAGGGTTACCTTCAGTCGAGATACTCCTTTGGATCTTCAGGTGCTAGATTTGGCCAGCCTGCTTCAACTACTGCCTCTTTCGGTCTTTCTTCTGGTGCAAATGCACCACGTGGCTCGGTTATGGAGAAGTATGCGTATGGGCTCTCTGGTCCAAGTGGACCTCAAAGCTCAGTCATGGATAGATATGCTCCTTCCCTCGATGGAACAAACAACGCAAGAACCAATAGCTTTTCTCAACAGAACCGATTCGGTGGCGGGCGGCCTCATATCTGACCTCTGAAGTTTCAAGTTCCCAAAGTAACCCGACCTACTATGTAAAATGTTAATTTGGGTATTGCAGGATGGCTTGGTGCTAATGTAGGAATGTCAAGGATCACCCGTTCGCCTATTTTTCAGATATTTGCTGACATGTTCTTTGTAGATCAAGGCATCATAGCACTGATTGTACAGAAAATGGGAAGGGTCCTGCCTTATCAGAAATCGTTGTTGGTCATGTCCAGGAAAAATAAATGGACCTCTGGTGATCGGTTAAAGGTAGCAGACTACTAGATTTGCAATTTTGAGGGTCTGTTTGGGCGCAGGAATGAACGCGGAAAAAAAGTAATAACCTAACTTCTCAATCCATCGTTCCGAAGGGTCATGCAACAAAAATGTAGGACTCGAATCTTACGTAATAATTCATGGTTTTTGGAGGAGACAATAGGTTTTTTTTTCCCCTTGAAACTGGGTGACTTCCATTACTCAGAGCTGACAAATCGTCAGCAACAATGACCCGGATACAATCAGGCAGGGTGTGTAACATGGTTTCGACACCCTCCTCACACTGACACCCAACCGCTGCTAAAGCATGAGCAGCTTTGTTACACCCTCTATTACAGAAAACACATGAAGAAGACGAGAAATTCGACGACATCAGGTATTTCAGCTCAACGATGAGGCCTCCCGCATGCGAGAGGTCGTACTGATTGCAGGGCTTGCTTCACGAACAGGGCATCCGTCTCTACCACCATGTTGATCGCAGCCTGGGCACCTTGGAGACATGCTATCACTTCCCCATGGAATGCATCAATCATGTTATTGACCCTTCCTCTTCCGGCCAAAACCACGTCAGCATCGCTGTCTCTGATGATGTAGCCCCATCCACCATCGCCGGACTCCGGCCTAAAGGAAGCATCACAGTTTAATTTCAATATACCTGGCTCAGGTTTCTTCCATCTCTCCCTTTGTTTTTGCTCCGTGCAGAAGGCCTTCAGCACTTCGCCCAAATATGTTTGGATGCTTCGTGCCAAAATGTCTGCACTCTTTCTATGTCCTCCTTCCCTAATATTGTTTCGTTCCGACCACCATGACCATAGTGTCAGGATCATCTTGAGCCTCTTCTTCGCTTCCTTTTTTAGGATATAGTCACCTACTAACATAGCTGACGACATGCTTGCCATTTCCTTGACATTCTGCTTCTAGCTGCAGCTGTGTCCAAATCTTCCTGACAGTTTTGCATTCGAAGAACAGGTGTGCACCATCCTCTGTCACTCTCCCACACACATGGCATTTTGTATCAAATTTTATGCCACGATGTTGCAGGTTAGCTCGCAGTGGATGTGAATTATGCGCAAACCTCCATATAAAGTGTTTGACTTTGTTTGGACATCTGATCTTCCAAATTTTTTCCCATAATGTGCTCTCCTTGTTCATTGTGCCAGCCCCCGTGGTAGCTCCCTTCTCCCGATTCGGAGTACATCCAGCACCTTATAAGCACTCTTGACAGAGAACATGCCTCGCAACTCATAATGCCATGCCACTTGATTCTCTAGCCCCTCATGCACTGGGATTGCGAGGATAATTTTTCTTCTTCCCAAAATGTGTCTCTCACCGATTCTGCATCCCAATTTCCAGTAATTGGATTGATGAGTTCTGCTACATACCTCACTAGACTGCCTCCCTTGGTGATATTGGGATTCTTGACCAATCACATGGTAGCCACGGGTCCTTCCATATGTTCAAATTTTGCCCATCGCCCACTCGCCAGACTATCCCAAGCTTTAGCTTCTGTATGCCTTGATGTGAACTAGGGTTCCCGATCTTCCGAAAGGTTCTGATAACTCTCGATTTGGTGGAAACTTGACACACGTCGATCCGGCTTCAGAACAACACGTTCTAAACCCCGCAATCTCAGCACCACGTCTCCTCAGGTTATCGACCGGCGGTGCACGGTCGACCTCGCCAAGAAGGCTTATCCTTGCCTGCGAATCGAAGAACACAAGCAAGAACACAGTAGATTGCAACCAAAATTGCTGAAAACTGAATTAAGCTCACAAGTTGAGGTCTCACAAACCGATGAACGGCGAAACTGTTCTTGACAGATTAATCTAAGCAAAACCCAACCCTAACTTGGGCGGCGGCTACTGTAGATATAGACTTTAGGGGCGTGCAAGACCCCCTGGACGCGCCCCTAATGGGCTCCAACACGATACAAAGCCCAAAGGCCAAATTACGGTGGCGCAGCACCGGAACAGATTCTGGACGTCAACTTGTTTCGACGATTCCCGATGACTCCGGACGAATTTTGACATGAGACCGGCGCCATTGGAAAGGTTATCAAATTATCTTTCCAAGAATATGAAGAACGTCCAAAACCGAGCCCGTATGCGACCTGGGCGACCGTTTTAGTGCAGACTGCTCCTGGACTCCGAAACCGATCCGAAGTCGAGTTGAATTGGGCCTCCAACTTGGTTTGAACGCCCTTGCTGTCCATCCATGCCTCCAAGCTCCTCTCCAATCATCTCTTGGTCCTCTCCATGGTTCCTAATCACAATATAATCATTAGGTAGCATCTATCCTCAAATTCATATAAATGAGTGCTTAGGAACGAGCTCACCTCTAGATTCAACTGTCGTGCGCGAGCTCGAGTGATTGGACCTTGTATATCCAGCGGAGGTGTGACATGTATATCCGAAAGAGCGATGTCCTCATCATCCTCCCCCTCTTGAATTGGAGTCGTCCTCGACTCAAGCTCATCTTCTTCTCCCAAATAAGGTGTCAAATCTGAAATATTGAAAGTAGGACTAACCCCGAACTCGGGAGGCAACTCAAGTTTATATGCATTATCATTAATCTTTTCAAGTACTTTGAAAGGACCATCAGCTCTAGGCATTAACTTAGACTTTCTCAAATCTGGAAATCTATCCTTTCTCAAATGCAACCATACTAAATCACCCGGTTCAAACTTAACTTCTCGCCTACCTTTACTACCAGCAATTCTATATTTTTCAGTCATCTTTTCAATGTTAAACTTAGTTGTCTCATGCATTTTCAAGATAAAATCAGCACGCTCTTTAGCATCATTATGTATCCTCTCACTAGTAGGCAAAGGTAGAATATCAATTGGAGCACGGGGATTGAAACCATACACTACCTGAAAAGGACTTACCTTGGTGGTAGAATGTGTGGCCCGATTATATGCAAACTCCACATGAGGCAAACATTCTTCCCACATCTTCAAATTTTTCTTCAAAACAGCCCGCAACATGGTCCCCAAAGTGCGGTTCACCACCTCTGTTTGTCCATCAGTTTGTGGATGACAAGTGGTAGAAAATAACAATTTTGTACCCAACTTGTTCCACAAAGTACGCCAAAAATGACTCAAGAACTTAGCATCACGATCTGAAACAATAGTAGAAGGCATACCATGCAAACGAACAATCTCTTTGAAAAAGAGGTCAGCAATATGAATAGCATCATCAGTCTTATGACATGGTATAAAATGCGCCATCTTGGAAAATCGATCCACTACAACAAAAATGCTATCCCTCCCCCTCTTAGTCCTAGGCAATCCCAAAACAAAATCCATAGAAATATCTGCCCAAGGAATAGAAGGAACAGGAAGAGGCATATATAAACCATGTGGATTCAAACAAGACTTAGCCTTTTGACATGTGGTGCAGCGAGCCACAAAACGCTCCACATCTTTCCTCAACTTTGGCCAAAAGAAGTGAGAGGCCAAAACATCCGCTGTCTTTTTAGCACCAAAATGCCCCATCAATCCTCCTCCATGCGCTTCCTGCAACAACAATAGACGAACGGAACCAACTGGAATGCATAGGCGGTTAGCTCTAAACAAAAAACCATCATTCAGCACAAATTTGTTCCATGCCCGTCCTTCTTTACAATTCAGCAACACCTCTCTAAAATCAGGATCAAACGCATATTGTTCTTTAATTGATTCAAACCCAAAAATCCGACAATCAAGTTGAGACAGCAAAGTATATCTTCTAGACAAAGTATCAGCAATCACATTATCCTTCCCTTTTTTATGTTTAACAATATAAGGAAAAGTCTCAATAAATTCAACCCATTTAGCATGTCTACTGTTCAGATTATTTTGAGAACGAAGATACTTAAGTGCCTCATGATCAGAATGAATAACAAATTCTTTAGGCCACAAATAATGACGTCTGTAAAGAACGTACAAGTGCATACAATTCTTTATCATACGTAGAGTAATTCAGAACAGGACCAGTTATTTTCTCACTAAAGTATGCAACGGGTCTACCATCTTGCATCAAAACACCACCAATGCCAACTCCACTAGCATCACATTCTAGTTCAAAAGTCTTACCAAAGTTTGGAAGTTGCAGCAACGGTGCGTGTGTAAGCTTGTCCTTCAAAGTGCCGAAGGACTCCTCTTGTGCCTTTCCCCAATAGAACACCATACCCTTCTTCGTCAACTCATGCAGCGGTGCAGCAATGGTACTAAAATCCTTGACGAAGCGGCGGTAAAAACCTGCAAGAGAAAACTCCTCACCTGTGTGATAGACTGAGGAACCGGCCAGCTAGCAATTGCTTCAATCTTCGACTCATCCACCTCAATGCCCTGTGGAGTAACAACATAGCCAAGAAAAGAGACACGATCCGTGCAAAAGGTGCACTTATCAAGGTTACCAAACAAACGTGCAGCTCGTAAAGCATTAAAAACAGCACGTAAATGATCCATATGTTCATCCAAACACTTGCTGTAAATCAAGATATCATCAAAATAAACCACCACAAACCGACCAATAAAAGCTCTTAAAACTTCATTCATTAAACGCATGAAAGTGCTGGGTGCATTAGTCAAACCAAAAGGCATTACTAACCACTCATACAAACCGAACTTAGTTTTAAAAGCAGTTTTCCATTCATCTCCAAGTTTCATTCTAATTTGATGGTAACCACTACGCAAATCAATCTTTGTGAAAATTATAGAACCACACAACTCATCAAGCATATCGTCTAACCGAGGAATAGGATGTCGATAACGAATAGTAATATTATTGATGGCTCTACAATCAACACACATACGCCAAGTACCATCTTTCTTAGGAACCAAAAGTACAGGAACAGCACAAGGGCTAAGACTTTCACGTACATACCCACGGTCCAAAAGTTCTTGTACTTGTCGCTGAATTTCCTTAGTCTCCTCCGGATTGGTCCTGTAAGCAGCGCGGTTGGGTAATGTTGCACCCGGAATCAAATCAATTTGATGCTCGATCCCTCTCATAGGTGGCAGTCCCGGGGGTATCTCTGCTGGAAAAATGTCCTCATACTCCTGCAAAAGGTTAGTAACAGCAGGGGGCAACGAGCTAGCAATATCATCAATTGAAAATAAAGCCCCCTTACAAATCAAAGCATAGCAAACAGCATCATCGGAAATTTCAGCAAGGTCACTTTTTGTTGCAAGCATAACAGCACCCTTCAATTTAATCCCCTCGTCCTTAGAAGTAGGTGTAGACTTATCACTTTTAGGTAGGAAAAGAGAATTAGCAACTTGCTGATTTTCAGATTTAGCATTATTCAAACTAGCAGTTCGTTCTCTATCAGCCTCTACAATTTCAGCAGGGGTTAAAGGAACCAAAGTAATTTTCTGCCCCTTATGCACAAAAGAATACCTATTGCTTCTAACATGGTGCGTAGCATCATTATCATATTCCCAAGGTCTACCCAACAACAGATGACAAGCGTGCATAGGTACCACATCACAGTCCACAGAATCAACATAAGTACCAATAGAAAATGAAACTCTGCAAGTGTGTGTTACCTTAGCTTTTCCAGAATCATTCAACCACTGAATATAGTATGGATTTGGGTGTGGGCGAGTTGTCAAGCCAAGCTTCTTGACAAAATCAGAACTCACCAAATTATTGCAGCTACCTCCATCAATAATGACACGTGCGCGACCGTCCTTGATGACGAAGAAAATCTGGAACAAGTTATGTCGTTGTAGCTTGCCCGGTTGATGTACTTGTGTGCTGAGCACCCTCTGCACAATGTGGACGCCGTAGGACATCGTGTCTTCCCTGCCAAAAATCTGACCGTCTTCTTCCACGTCGTCATCATCATCTTCAATGTCGGAGGTGCTAATGTATCCTCCATCATCTGTAGCAATATATGCCCGCTGACTTGGGCAATCCTTTTGCATGTGACCAAGCCCATGGCAGCGATGGCACTGAATGCTAGAAGAGCGTCCCGTCGATGCAGAAGTAGCACCCTTAGCAGGTGCCGGAACCACACTCTTGCCCGCATCTGAAGGGCGTGCAGGGGGCTGTGTTGTTGCTGCTGCTGCAGCAGCAGCGCTGGAGGCTGCTGGAGACGTCCGGAAAGGGGTGGACTTGGACAGCCCCGAAGGTGGCACCCTGCGTGGCGTGTATGTGACGGTCTTGTTCCTGTTCTGCTGTTCACGTCCCTGCAATTCCTTCTCTGCAAGCATAGCAAACTGGAACAACTTGTTGACAGTGTCAAATTCTTTATAATCAAGAATATCCTGAATCTCACGCCTCAGACCAGAATAAAAACGAACAAGAGCGGCCTCATTTTCCTCTACTATCATGCAGCGTTGCAAACCCTTTTGAAGCTCCCCATAATAATCCTGTACCGATTTATCCCCTTGTTCTAGGCGCTGCAATTTTTTTCGCAAATCTCTATAATACGAAGGAGGGACAAAACGATCTCGCATAGTTTCCTTAAGTCTATCCCAAGTTCTAGGAATTTCATCACCAAATAGAGAATTCCACCAAACAATAGCAAAGTCCTTAAACTCACTAGTAGCTTGCCGGACTCTATGCTGCTCAGGAACAAGATGGGCACTAAATTTTTGCTCTACTGTCATCTCGTAATCAAGATATCCCTCAGCATCATATGCACCCGAAAACGATGGAATAGTAAACTTAATTTTAGCATAGGGATCGTCAGGAGGTCGATTACCATGTTGTCGGTGATGATGACCCATACCGCGAGTGTTATTTTCTAGGCGACGTCGATCCTTGTTCTCTTGGGTCTTTGCTGCATCAACTTCTCCCTTGTCATCATACACGATGTCGTCCTGTATGCCCATGTCGATTTCCATCTCAGTAACTTTGCCAGTTAACGTAGTAACCAAGAAGGTTACAGCGGTAACCGTGTCTTGATTGGTTTGAACCGTGTCTAGGAGTGCGGATATCCTCCTGTCCAACCGCTCTGTCTGGTTGCCGACAGATTCATCAACCGACTTCTGGATTGTCGCCTTCATGTTCTCAGCAAACTTGTCAAGAGCAACCTGTAGCTGCTTCTGAAGCTGCTTCTGACTGACACATTCGTTGAAGTCTTTGGGAGTATCATCGTCGTCTCCTGCCATGATAGACACAAAAACAGGAACAAACAGTGAAGGTTATCCCTATCAAATACTACAGCAGTGGTGCCTCTCAACACAGCAAAAGGAAGCCTCTAGCCAAAAGGAAGCCTCTAGCCAAGCTCTTACAAAGTTCTCAGTAGCAAAGCAAAGGATACCTGGAAGGCGTGCTCCGCGATTGCAAGGGTCAAAACCTATGCTGTCCAGAAGAAGGTATGTGTAGCTGGAAGGCAATATATGTGAGTGGAACACAATTCAAAAACAGATAGTAATGCTGAATAAATGTCCAGAGCACTGGTCCTAGTTGCTGGTCTACTCGTATCAAATTCCAGAAGTGAACAACAAGGAGCAGAGAACAAGAAACAGCAAAGGTTTCAGCCAAAAACAACCCGGGTGTCCCAAATTGCCCCCTGTTTTGTCTTTTAGCACTAGTAGGAATCAAAATTGCATTGATTTTTTCTTTTTTCTTTTATTTTTTTGATATTTTTTCTCAACCAGGGGCACAAGAAAAGGAACACCAAAAAGTATCAGCTCAAATGAAGGAAAGGTGCGGCCTACAGAAAATCAGACAGCTTTCTGAAAATCCTGAAATTAACTTGAATGATTTTTTTCTTTATCTTCCCGATTTTTTTTCGGAAGTTTGAGAAACCCAAATGGCCTACGGCGATTTGTTTTGGGCCTTTTGGAGTCAGGAAGCTGCTGTAAAAATTTCAGATTTTTCGGAGCACCGAGCGAAAAGTTATGGCTGTTTTACTGAAGGTACCTCAAATCAGGGGGTAGAAAAGGCAAACTGGAATCGGTGAGGGGAAAAGAAATTCGGATGGTTGCAGCGGTGTTTGGGTGGGTTGGGTGAGATTGATATGAATCAAAACACTGAAATATGGTACGAACAAAGAACCAAAATCAGAATGTGGTGGGTGGATGGATGTATAGGACGAGCAGAAGCGGAAAACGGCGACTAGGGTTTCAACAAAAGAGTGCAGCGGATGGAAGAAAAATCACAAACTGAAATCAAACACGAACTAAAACCAGCAACAAAAACACGACTAGGACACAAACTCAACACTACGGACTTTGAAATCAAATTATGCGAAGGCTAAACGTGGTTCTGGGATAAGGAAAACTAACAACTAAATTTTTTTTTTGTTGGTTTTTTCGTGGACTCTAGGATGAAGGCAAAATCAAACTGAACGAAAGGGCGAACCTGACGGAAAACCTGTCTCTGAATACCACTTGATGTGAACTAGGGTTCCCGATCTTCCGAAAGGTTCTGATAACTCTCGATTTGGTGGAAACTTGACACACGTCGATCCGGCTTCAGAACAACACGTTCTAAACCCCGCAATCGCAGCACCACGTCTCCTCAGGTTATCGACCGGCGGTGCACGGTCGACCTCGCCAAGAAGGCTTATCCTTGCCTGCGAATCGAAGAACACAAGCAAGAACACAGTAGATTGCAACCAAAATTGCTGAAAACTGAATTAAGCTCACAAGTTGGGGTCGCACAAACCGATGAACGGCGAAACTGTTCTTGACAGATTAATCTAAGCAAAACCCAACCCTAACTTGGGCGGCGGCTACTGTAGATATAGACCTTAGGGGCGTGCAAGACCCCCTGGACGCGCCCCTAATGGGCTCCAACACGATACAAAGCCCAAAGGCCAAATTACGGTGGCGCAGCACCGGAACAGATTCTGGATGTCAACTTGTTTCGACGATTCCTGATGACTCCGGACGAATTTTGACATGAGACCGGCGCCATTGGAAAGGTTATCAAATTATCTTTCCAAGAATATGAAGAACGTCCAAAACCGAGCCCGTATGCGACCTGGGCGACCGTTTTAGTGCAGACTGCTCCTGGACTCCGAAACCGATCCGATGTCGAGTTGAATTGGGCCTCCAACTTGGTTTGAACGCCCTTGCTGTCCATCCATGCCTCCAAGCTCCTCTCCAATCATCTCCTGGTCCTCTCCATGGTTCCTAATCACAATATAATTATTAGGTAGCAATCTATCCTCAAATTCATATAAATGAGTGCTTAGGAACGAGCTCACCTCTAGATTCAACTGTCGTGCGCGAGCTCGAGTGATTGGACTTTGTATATCCAGCGGAGGTGTGACATGTATATCCGAAAGAGCGATGTCCTCATCATGCCTCTTAATATGTTGCGCCATGTATATGACATCCCAGCTTTTGGTGTGGCTTCCAGGCAGCTGAAATTTGGGAAGTATGCTGTCTGTCAAGTCGCCATTCCCCTTGATCTGTTACGACACCGTAGTCACGCAGCACATGATCAATTGTATCCATTGCTCAGCTAAACCCATCCTCCTCATCATATCTCCCTCAGGAAATTCCGTTCTACACGATAGTATGCCTTACTCCTAGTTTTAACGCTGCATAACCATTCTCACCTTCCCTTCTTGTTCATCAACTAGGGTGTCATTGTAACATCTCAGGCCCGAAAATACGGCTCCAGAGGGTCTCGCACGTCGTGCGGGTCCCACCTCACGACAACAACTCTCACTTCCGTCCCTGTCTATTTAAGTTGGTCATGCTCCACCTTGCTAAGCAATGTGAGGCTATTCCTCATGAGATCGTGGCCTGCTGCACAATAAGCTTATTTGGGCCTCATTCTCTCTTGGACTGGGCCGTGATATTACAGTCACCTCGTAGGCAATTAGGATGTTATCCGATATGAGCCTACGTGGCACGAACGCACTCTGGGTTGGTGATATGATGTCTGGCAGCAATACCTTGAGTCGATTAGCAAGGACTTTTGAGATCACCTTGTATGCGACGTTGCACAAACTGATTGGACGTAGGTTTGTTACTTTCTCCGGGACCGAGGACTTGGGAATCAAGACGACCACAGTATCGTTCCATCCTTCTGGCATCGGGCCTCCATTCAGCACTTGCATCACTTCTGTCGTCAGCTTCTCCCCAACAATATCTCGCATGCTCTTGTAGAACGCCAACGGCATGCCGTCGGGTCCCGGGGCTTTTAGGTCCCTATCGCATCAAGAGCTTGCTTCATTTCATCGGGTGTGAAATCTTTGAGAAGGAAAAGTTTATGTCCTTCCTAACCCGTGGCTCAACAGTGTTTAGGAGGCGCTGTATATCGGCCGGATCACCATTTGGGGCCGCCCTGAAAAGCTGCACAATAATTAGTAATAAGCCCTGAAAAGCTGCACAATAATTAGTAATAGCTCCATCTTTTCTCCCTGCTCCGCCCAACCTCCATTCTCCTTTTGTAGTTTTCCTATTCTATTTCTCCCCATTCTCCTTTAGTAGTTTTTCTATTCTATTTCTCCTCTTCCTCTCTGAACACGATTGGCGGAAAAAATATTCCTATCTCCCTTCTCTAGCTAACCGTAGTTTTGAGGTGATGGGCTTTTATGTTTTTATCAAGGCTGTATTAGGCGAGATGCAGTAGGGATGAAAGCAAAAACGGAATTTATCGGATAACTGAAGCTCGTTTTCGACTTCTCCCGACCGTAGTAGTTGAAAATAAAATACCAAAAAAATAAAAACAAAAATGGAAGTATTTGGTGAAAACAGAAATGAAAACGATTTTAGACTTTATCGATCGTTTCCGACAATTTCCGTTTTAAACCGGAAATTACTGCATATATTTTAACGTTTATGTTTACGGTAAAATATATATGCGGCAATTTAATATATCTAGCCAACTAAATATATATTATATTTTTAATAGGCAATAATCAATGATGTCACCACTTATATATTTTACATTTTAATTTGAACATCTTTTTTCAAATGTCTCGTGTCTTTTATAATACATTTATAGCTAGTTCAAGTGCCAATAATATATTCAGAATTGATATTTTTATACATGATGTGATACAGCTAATACACAACTGTGATTTATGTTACCGATAATTAATATCGATTCCCGATCGATACCGCATATTTCTATCGTGGTAATTCCATTTTCGATATTCCCGTAATACCGACGCCGTATTTATTTCCGCTAGTACCGCTACCGGTTTCGCTACCGAGAAAAAATATGAAACTAAAAACGATATAGCCTTCTTCCGACCGTTTCCCGACCGCTTTCATCCCTAAGATGCAGGGATGGGAGTTTTAGGCGCTCCTGACCACTATAACATGTCAAATATGCAACATAAACTTACAACAAAAATCAAGCAACTTTTAAGGTGCACAAATATTTTTTTGTAAGGTGCAATAAAAATGTAAAATCAGCTTTTGAATAGTATCAGATTGTGGGATGGGACATGAACAACACAACATGCAACTATTCAGTGCATCATTTTTTTTTGTTTATTCTGGCACAAGTATTCTTTATACCTCAAATTTGTTGTGATGCTAAATGGTTACATCCTCTATCCATCTATATTTTTTTGTTAGCAATTTTTATACACTCATGCGTATTATAAAATAAATCAGCCTAGGTGCTTAAGGCATGCGGTGAGAGGACACCATACAGTCGTTTTAACGCACGCACACTTATCCCTATGAAAGTACATAGGCAAATCCTACCCTTATGAGCATCTTCGAAGATGGGCAGACAAATCTTGTTTTTCTTTTTTAAGGCCAACCACCCACATAGGCATCTCCATTACTCTAGAAGCTCCGGTACATTTGTAGATAGGCCCTTACGAAATACGTACTGAGCTGAGATGAGAGAAAGCCTCACAACACTAGACGATTAGCACGCCGACGGTCCAACCGGCGGTCTCCTCAGCTCCAAAGTCCACTTGAAGAAGAGAAGGTCGAAGCCATAGATCGAGATTATGTCACACCGGGCTTGACCACTTGAAGATTCCACATAAGTAGAAGGAGATCAGCAGCGCGCGATCAACCCAATCTATGGAATCACAGCACCCAACAGTGAGCTTCGCTCTAGCAAAAGCTCTGGAATTCACCAGCTTCCTTCCATCTGAGCAATAGAGAGGAGAAGGGGGTTGGGGAGACACCCGCCGGGAGGAAGCTGGCGAGGAAGACGGCCATCACCAACTCCACGAAGGACAGCAAGGAACACAGGAACCGGCACCATGGAGAACAAATCCCACGGCGATTATATATATGGTAATCCGGTGTTTAGGTAAGAGTGATGATGGCTCTGGAGCAAGCTTTGGAATTTTCGTGCAGAACAGCAGGGACACGTTTTGATTATTATTATTTTCCTTGTATTTCTAGTAGCTTGCCTCAAACTTTGGTCGAGAGTTCTGAAATGTGAACATTTTACATGTGAGATTTAAACTTCTTTCAACAATTTTGAATACTATTCCAACATTTTGTAACATGTGATTCAACATTTCTTCATGTCTTTTTCAACTATTTTTATAAAAAATGTTTAGACCGTACAAAGAAGATGTTGAAACAGTACAACAAAACTGTAAAAATAATATGTTCAAAATGTTTAAACTTTTAATAAGACTAAATGATGAAAATATATCTATAAGAGAATCAAACAATATGAATGACTCGACCCAACATTTGATAGTTACAAGTTCAACAATTTTGACATGCGGTTCCGACATTTTTGATAAAAATGTTGAAGTAGTAGAAACAAAATGTTGAAATCATACGTCTAAAATGTTGAATTTAAAAGGTTTAAAAACAAAAATGTATTCATGTGGGATCGTGGACTCAACATTTCTTATAGCTCTAGTTCAACGTAGAGCATACTAAACAGTAGTACAAAAAAATGTTGAACTGATATATTCAAAAAGTTATTTTTATTTTTTAAAATACGAGAAATATATCCATGTTGGATCTTTTTTTCGTTGCATTAAATTCTAATGAACGCGATGGTTCAAACAAAAAAAAACGAGTTATGATTTGAAAGAACAATCATTTTGAAGTTTGAAATTCACATTCTCCCACGCGAGAAAGCTGTGTCCATGAGTGGCGTGAGTTGATTGATTCTAGGGATGGCAATGGGTATCCATCACCTGATATCCGATGGGTTTTTTCTCTATTAAGGTGTGGGTTTGGACCTATTTCTCGTCTCATGGGTTTGTTAATGGGTATTTTTGTCACCCATTGGGTACCACAGGTATGGGGCAAAACTCTATGACACGTGGGTCCATCAGATGTATATAAATAAAGGGTAGGGGTCAGCGAATCCTAATAAGTAGTTAAGTGTCATGAACTATTAGCGTTGATTGTGTGAACTATTAGCGTTTTAGTGATTAAATTTATTTACCTTTGAACAATTTAATCATTCTGATATGTTACTATATTCAGTTAGTTGTTAATTTTTGTGACGCCAATTAATGGGTATGGGTAACTTGATGGGTACCCACATCCATATAGGTGTGGGATGGGGGAAATTTGAGTCCCCAGGTGGGTATGGAGATGGGGACGGGGTATAAAATTCTAGACAGGGATGGGGACATTCCACCGCCCCCAGTGGGTAATGTACGGTTGCTCACCAGCAGCCCGCGCGTGCACCGCCGTTGTCAGCCCGAGTTGATTCATCCAAACGATATAATAGAAGTGCGAATCTCCTCGCGCGCCGCACCGTTTGCTGCCTCCCCGACCTCAGCTGCGCCGTGCCATGGCATGCCCGACCACACTAGTACAAAAAGAGACTAATATGACACATGATTTTTTACTCGACGCGAGGTACTGTAGCAGCTAGCAGTGGCGGACGGGTTAACGTCGTCACGGCTACATGGACCTGAGCACTCAGCAGTGGCGGACGAAGTGACCTCATCGGCTGAGCCATGTTTGCTCTGCGGGTTAGCGAGACCTTGAGGAGGCCTCGTTCTCTTCTCGCGGCTGTCCCCTCCCTGAGGCTTCCTTCCCCTCAGAGTGTGTTGGATAGTATCAAGAAGATGGCGACCAGACAGTTATGGTGTGTGTTCCTTCACACCTTGGCTAGATGAAGATTGGAATAGAGGCTCAAGTTTGTTCTAGCGCAGAGTTAGCAAGCAAGTCCTCGATGATCAGTGACACTCTTGGGAAGATGCTTAGATTCGGTGTGCTTTAGGTTTTTCTACATCGACAAAATGGAATTATGTATTGATGTATGTAAATTGTTGATGTAGTAGGCTAGGTGTTTCTTTCCCTGTCCCCTGTATTTCTGCTTTATTATGCCCTGTGATGGACAAGTAGGATACCGCTTTTGTTACACTTCCAATGAGAAAATGAAATTTCAGGTAAGCTCCCAGTATATTCCCAAAAAAATAAAAACAACTGTACTACTGCTTATTGACTTGTGACTCCTTACAATTTGGATCATTTCACTTGTGGCACTGACTTATACAATTTACGAACACTCGCATTGATGCCTTCCATATTTCACTGTTCACAGTCTATCTTCTCTGGAACTTCACGTATTTGATGCTGATGCAGAACACAACACCGAAGACCGTAATAAGTGCAATATGCAGAGCAGTGACTAGGGCGAAATACTTGTCTTGCAGGCCTAAGTACTCCCTCAAGAATTCACTCACAGGCTGATCTCGTTGGCCCGGCACCTGGATCAGGTCCATGCGATCGCCCAGCTGTGACAACATGAGCCCGTAGACAGTCCATGCTGCTGGGTCTGCCCAGTACAGCCATCTCCAACAGACTGGTATCATCTGCACGTGATTGATAGTGCATTATATCATATATGCAGTTTCTGTTGCATTCGTACCAACATCCTTTGTGCTGCCCAAACATTGGAGACAAGGATGTACACTGAAAGTGGATTGAAAAAAGGAAAAATAATCAAGTTACCTTTCTTGGGATGATGAAGCCAGAGAAGAAATTCCATATCAAGAAGATGAAGAAGGACAAGGCAGCAGCAATCTCTTGGTTGGGTGTAAGCGCCACAACCATCACCCCGTACAGTGTGAAGTCCATAAAGCTCAGTGTCACGTACAGGACAAACCAGAAGAACTTTGTTATAGCCAGTTGGAACCCAACCATTGGGTACACAACTGCTGAGAAAATGAACACTTGGACAAGCATATAAGGGATTTCAGCTGCTATCTGCACCATGAAATCCATTATGGATCAATGCTTCCAAGTCAGCAGTAGTCATTGAGATTCAGAACGAGATCAGCCACACCATTTCCTTACCTGAGCAATGACATATGCCATTGAAGAGTACATGCCGGATGATTGTTCACGGTAGAACACAACTCTCTCCATCACTACAATAGGTTGCAGTGTGCAGCAGTTCACAAAACCTAGGAATAAGGCTGATGTGTACGCAATTCCCAGTATGTTGAGCACATCTTGTTCCTCCTTGCTGTTGCACCAAAAGTAGATAAGTTCCATACTATATGGCGAAACTTTGCACTGATGATATTAATACTGTTGACTAGTAAAAGCACATTTATGCTTACATGGTCGAACCGATTTGCCAGAAAACAACACCAAATGTGATTGAAACACCAAACGTGTACACAAAGCGGGCAACATTTAGTTCCAGGTTTTTCCAGAAAGAGCAGTTTTGCTTCCACACACATGCCATGCATTGTGACTTAAAATTCGGCCAATAGTTTGGTGGAAAATGTAGATCACTCTGGTTTTCTCTTGGCTTGCTTAGTTCAACAACGAAATCTCTGCCAATACAAATGTAATTCAGTGAAACACCATATACTAATTCTATTCTGAAAACTAAAGGGAACAAAGAATCGTGTAATTGGCGACATATGGCCGCATTTGTATTTATTACTTTTGCAGTGATGAGTTTCGGTAAATTTCAGAGTAGTCCGCTCCAGTAACATATTCCATGGCAAGTGAACTTATGTCTAGCACCCATGCAGCTGGGTTTTGACTTCCTTGATGCTGGGGACTCCAGGAATAGCCTAAAAAGAAAGTAATTAATTATTGTCTAACAAGAAAGTAATTAGTTATTGTCTCCATGTGAAGAACTTAAATACCATCTCAAGCATTCGTCTCACCTGAAAATATTTTATCAAATTGCTAGACATATGGCCCAGTGTCCCACTGTAAATGAGCTGACCTCCTCTTTTCATAAGTAGCAACTACAATTGGTAAAAAGGAATTTGAGTTGGTACAATCAAGCTTGAGAAACTTTTGGTGGAAGGAGTTTTTGTGTTAAATAAATTCATATAACTGTTGATAAACTTTTGGTGAAAGGAGTTTTTGTGTTAAATAATTTGTTTGAATCTATTTGAGCTTTGTTTCTGACTATTTAAATTATGTCCATATAGTTTGAGGACTATACATATTAATGTTATTATGCATACCTCATCGAAGGACTCAAAAATCTCGATGCCTGGTTGATGAATTGTGCAAACCACAGTACGCCCAGTGTTTACTGTCTTCCGTACTGTTCGCATGACAATCGCTGCAGCACGAGCATCCAAACCAGTTGTTGGCTCATCCATGAAAATGATGGAAGGGCTAGCTACTAGTTCTACTGCTATAGTAAGTCTTTTTCGTTGGTCTGCTGACAGACCAGTAACCCCTGGTGTGCCTACCATAGCACTTCTCAAGTCAGTTAGCTCTACTAGCTCCATAACTTTTTCTACAAACATCTGAAGCATGTAAAAAGATAAATATCATGATATTTCCCACAAAGCTGGCGCTGGTTATTATCTATAGAAAAAAGTAGTTAAAACTTTCTTACATCTCTCTGATGAGGATTAATATCTGAAGGCAAGCGAAGGTATGCAGAAAACTGCAGTGACTCGTAGACCGTGAGATAAGGAGAATGAATGTCTGTCTGCTCGCAGTAACCTGAGATCCTTGAGAATGTATCTTGCTTCTTTTGATAGCCAGCGACATTAATACTGCCTTCAATATATCCTCCAGTTTTCCTTCCTGCCAAAACATCAAGCAATGTTGTTTTCCCGGCACCAGTGATCCCCATCAGTGCTGTTAACACCCCTGGCCTGAATGCACCACTAACATCTCGTAATAGCTGAAGCCGCTTTTCAGTTACTCCGTGCTTTTTCATTTCCTAGCATTATTTTTGCAATGGTCAGACTTCATACAAAAATATTGATAAGGCACTAAGGAAGAGAGTTTACTCTTGGCATGTCAACAAAGTAGTTGATATGACTAAAAGCAAGGGACAAAGGTTGGAATGGAAGGTTGGCTTCATCTAAAGGGACTCTCCAATCAGCAGCAATTTGATCCCTGAACTCTAGACTCTCAATTCTTCGTGCCGTCATTCTGTGTTGATGTTTCCGTCTCGCTACAAATTATTGACAAGAAGGATATCAGTGTGGCGCATACTTCTGTTAACATAAATGAGAAGTCTGGTTTATTACGCGCACATACGATTTAGGACCTTCAAAGCAAATATGCTTAGGATGTCGAAGATCACGGAGAAGCCAAATAGTACACCAACACACACCCAATACCAGTGCCACTCGTTTTTCAATCCCCTGACCTTGAGGATAGTTTCTCCAATGGTATGAACATTTTTGTAATGGAAAACCTGCAATGGTGGCTCATAATGAGCAGAACATAAAAAATGATACAGCTCTAAATTATGAATCGGATTTGATATATATAATGGGAGTGAGAAGTTACCGTAGACCATCTTTTATCAAGAAATTCATTCAGAGCAACTGCATTAAGGGAATAAGTGAATGGGGAGACCCACGAACCCCATCGTAGCCATGGTTGGAGGTCATCTGGTTGTCAAGTTTGGATTGACAAGTAGTTGTTATTGAATCCATGCCTTCTATGTACACATAACTTAGTAGCTGTTTACATTGTTATTCGCCTCATCAATTTGATGGCAGCTGTTGCGTACCTTGTGATATTATGAAGCCTCCGAGTATGAATATTGCTATAAGAGCTTCAGTCCCTAGCAGGTTGGCCATTACCTGTGTTCTTCCTAGGGATGCCAGAAAGCGATAAAGACTCATTGATATTTGATGCATCGCGAAGAATACTAGTAATTGCTGGAAAAATCTACAAAAAGTACCCAAAATTTCTTCAGTCATTGTTTTTCTATCTGAGCATGACAGTAAGAAGAGTTGTTTTTGAATTGAACAAGAGTACCTAACGGGTGAAGGGGCAAAACCAATGGTATAATAGGTTGAGCAGGTCCATAGTCCTGTCTCCATCAGTGACATTGGAATATTGATGAGGGAAATTGAGCAGAGGACCGCCCAGCCTGGCAATCCTAGCAAGTCCCTTTGCTTATAGAATACTGGGAGCCTCTTTACTGTCATTGTAAGCTCAGTCATTCCGTTGAAGTTTACTACAGCAGTGCTCATAAAGAGAGCTCCCATGTACTTGTTCCCATCGATTACTGTATTATGATCCATTTCTGTTCTAAAGAAAAGTGTTGCGAGTACAAAAGCAAGGAGAGTTATCTGCACGGCCTTGAATATATGAATTGGGGAGCTTCTCCTTACTAGTAATACTTCGCGCAAGAAACAAGCTTTGAAAATTGCCCATCTGGATAAAATTTGAGGGTCAGCTGCTTGAAATACCCTCCTTACGTGTTTGATATCGTCCAGAAGCTGAGCAACATTGTAGGCTCTGAAGCACTTAGCAAATTTTTCAACGGAATGATATTCATACTCTCTATGACCTGTCCAGTACTGCTGCTGATCTTTTTCTGAGGTTACCTACCCAAACCCAATGAAAGAATTGTGTTAGTCATTGTGATCATTTCAGAAATTTGTTATTTTCTGAGGTTACTTACATTTCTCGAACTAACTCAATGAACTAAATGGCAAGTAATGAATGATAGAAGAATGAAGTAACTGGTATAGTAATTAATGATATGACTAATTGACCAAGTGGGATTCTAAGTTATAGAACGTCCTCACTACGGGATTCTAAGTTATAGGCTCTCATGTGTCTCCTTTTTTCATTAATTTTGTTGGACAAAGGAGAACCTTATGTGATCTTCTTTTATCAGTATATTACTATTCCTACATTATTAAAAAAGTATAATCACAACTTAACATATTATAAATTTTTCATGAACAATCATTTTTTTAGTTTTGATAGTGTTCAGTTTGCAGGTCCTTGAGTTTTTACATGAAAATTTTGCAGGATATTTCACCTACTATGCTTGAGTCTGATGTGACTTTTCAGAGGGGTATAGAAGTTTATTTTTTCTTTTGTTACCTAAAAAACTATCTTTTTTTTCTTTTGTGGTCCACAGGTGGCTACATTATCACGATTACTACTTAGGTTCCAGAATATGTCTGTTACTGAAACAGAGAAGCTATCAAAATGTTTATCACTGATAGTTATAAGACAAGAAACTTAATATTATGATACTAATAAGAAGAAAAACTATATCATTTCAAATGTTTTAGTTGTTTTTTGCTGTACGCAATCTACAAGGACACCTTTCTTGTGGCAGGGAGAGATTTTTTTTTCTTTTTAAATGGTCATGACTGCAATGATTTAACTGTAAACCTCGTTATATATATTTAGAACAAGTAAATATATATTTTGGCACCAGAATGCAAAGTCTGATGAATAGAGTGATCAATATTCAAAGCAATTATTTTCCTTTATACTTCTTAAGATATCATTTGTCGGCGTTTAGCAACCGGCCGACGAGTAGATTTACGCGCAACTCGACGGCGATCGGTGAGTTTGTGAATGACGCGGTGGATTATACTGGTTCAGGCCAAGAAATGCCCTACGTCCAGTTCGTGGTTTTCTGTTCTTATTGCTCGTAGTAGGGGTTACAAGCTGCGGGCGAGAGAGGGATCTGCTCCCAAGTCTCTGCCTTCTCGCTGTGCGTGTCTGTGTGTGTGTGTGTGTGTGTGTGTGAGCGTCAAAGAGAACTCTCTCCTCTCCTCTGGGCCCCGTCTCCCTTTTTATATGCCAAGGGGAGATGGTTACAGATGAAGGAAAGGAGAATAAAAAACTAGAAAGAAAGAGCAAAGCCTAGTGGTGAAGATGGAGTCGGGCCGTCCTCGTCGGACTCGATGGCTTCCGGCGCAATCCTCTCGCTTGGTCATATGATGAGGTCATTCGGGTCTTATCTGGGCGCTGTGGATTGCCCATTCCCTGATCAACACTGTTGATTGCTGTTGGCGGTGCTGTGGACTGCTGTGGACTGCTGTGGAGTTAGGCGACGGTCTTTCCGTAAGCTATTGTTGACTGTGTGCGTACTTGATGCATGCATTCGCCATTCCACGCTTGGTCTTGATGCAACGCCCTCCACTCCGTCAAGTGTCAGGCATAGTGTACTTTACCACGGTCCGGGAGTTAATGTGGATTGAATCTTTATCCCGAACCACGCGGTCGTACGCCGGAAGTTGACCGGAGCAGAGCAACTGCTCTCGTGCTTGGCTCCCGGCCGCTGGGGTCGGGTTCGGTTCGGGTCGGGGTCCTCCGTCGATCCCGACCACTGTCGAGGCAAGCGGTCGTCGGACGACGGCTGGCCGGAGTTGGGTCGGAGCTATGTCGCTCGACCCTGTAGCGCCTGACCCCCGTCGAAGGGGTCGGGTGATCGTTCCGCCCGAGTCGGGCTCCTCTTAACGTGGGTCTGCCGTCGCTCCGCGTGGAGCTGCGACCACGTGGCCGCGTGTGGCTGGGCCCTTATCGGGCCGTGCGATGCGGGGACTCTTGTTTAGCTAAGGGCGGTAGCGTTGCCTTTTGCCTGACTGGGCCCCTTCGTGGGCCCAGTTTCCCGCTGCTCTTTCCCGTGTCGAAGTTTGAGCCCATGGTCGGTATTTGTGCCAAGGATATACGCAGTATCGAGTATCCAGAAAATGGGTACCCGACAGTAGCCCCCGAGTCCCGACGGGAGTGCCATGCTGTCGCCGGGACTGGTTCGGCTGCGTGTCATGGCCATTTAATCATGCCGGTGGGTGCGCGCGAGCGCACCCGCCAGGTGTAGCCCCCGAGGCTAGGAGCTAGTAGTAGACTAGCTTCTAGGCTTTATTCGGTTTTCCCAGCACGCTGCCGCAGCGATTCGCATCGTCTAGCGGCTGCTGTGGAGACCGAGCCCCCGGGCGTCCTTTTGTGACCGAGGAGGGAGTGTGCTTGTCCCGCGGGCGGATCGGTGCCCGCCAGACTTCTCCCTGACCTCGTCTCGAAGGCGCGGCAGTCGAAGTTGGCCACTCACGGGCGGACTGTGGGAGAATCCCATCCTTCCCTTCCTTGTCGTGGAGTGTTGAACTTATCCGGACCGCGCCGGCGCGGTGGGTTAGTGTTCCTTTGGCTTTTGCAGCCACTCCGTTTGGTGCCCATTTCAGGCTCAACCATGCGGCGCGCCTATAAATAGAGCCGCACCCTTCGCCTGATTTCTTCACGCTTACCATGTCCAAGCACCAAAAACTTGTCTCGCGCAAAGGGGGCTCGCAGGGAGGACGAGGGGACAGGGTCGCCCTCTCCACCTTGGCTTCGCGCCCTTTGCCTCCTCCTGCACCGAGCGCCCGCCAAGATCTGGTTCCGGTGGTCGAAGCGGTTCCGCTCGCGGCGGTGCCTCCGGATCCAATTGCCGGGAGTCCAATGCCCGGGTCGGAGAATCCTATGGTCATCGTCCTTTCCTCTGATGAGGAGGAGCATGATGACCCAGGCCAGACGTCCCGGCCCGGTCGTCGTCGTTTGACCGGTGCTCGCCGGCGCCGCTGCAGGCTCTCGTCTTGCTTTGGTGTTGCGCACCGGACCCGGAGTCATTCCCGCGAGGATTAGACGGGTTCCCGTCAACCCTCGGCGTCCCAGGAGTCGCTCCTGCGAGGATTACGTGGCCTTGGTTTGAGCACCGCCACGCTCGAGGTCGAGTCTTTGGCGCCGATATGCTGGTACCATTCACCCCACTCATAGGACTTTTTGCTGTGGATGGGGCTAGCACGGCTTTAAGCCTAAATATCCGGCCGTCTGTGGCCTTAGTCGTAGGGACTAATGTAATTTCCTTTCGAGTTAACGATCTTTTGATCGACTTTGTACGAAGAAAAATCACAAAATAAAAAGACTTATTTCGCGAGACTCGTTTTTGTTTGTGCTGCGACTATGCTGTTGGTCTCTTTGTGCGAATGCGTGCCTTCGAGCCCCCGTGCGTCACTGGGGTCCGGCCGAAAGCCGTTCTGACTTCGCTCGTTTCTCCTTCCGCACCCTGTCGGCAGGATGGAGGAGTAGGGCCGTCCGCGCCATTCCTCGATGGTCCGATGGGCGGTGGCTGTTGAGTTGCAAGCGGGTTTGTTCGAGTGGCGCCCCGGTTTGCCCTTAGCGGGGACCCGGTTGAGACCTGCTGGGGTCAGTGCCATATGATCCGGGAGATTGTCCCATCTAGTTTCCAAGTCCGTTCGACCGGTCTCGGCGGCTCGTTGCCGGCTCGCGGTGAGCAAACCATGGGCTTATTTCGTCCTCGGACTCGGACGTATTCGACAGGGAACCACACGCTTCGCGCGTGCAGGTATTGGCCGCTGGTGCCCCCCTTTGATTACCCCTTACTCTTGTTTGGCCCAGGCGGTCGTTCGAACCCATCGTCGGGCTGACCTTCGAACTCTTGGGCCGGGAATGGGCTGTCGGAGCGTTCATAGCCCCTAGCCACTTTACCTGGAGGCCCAAGTTAGCTTCCCTACTAACTTGGCCCGAGAAACGGCGGACGCGAGGAGTCGCGCCGTTTCGTCGGCGCAGATCTAGAGGTGCGGCGTTTGGACGTGACACATTGATGCGGCGTGCGCCTTCTCCACCTATGTACGTTAGGGTAGAAAAAACGAAGGGACGCGAGGTTTAAGGCGGGAAACGGCGCCGCGTTGGTTCAGCGCATATAAATAGGCCATACCTATCCGGAGAGTCTTCTCGCATTCCCCGTTGCTTGTCCACTGTTGGTTCTTCTTCTCCGCTCGCGATCGTCTTCGATTCCCCTCGCTTCGCGCCGCCTTTCGCCTCGCTAGCCACCATTCGCCGCCCGATCCGTCATCGCTGGCGGTCGATTCGATCTCGGCGCCGTCCACGCCCCCTCATCCCACCAGATCAGATGGCGGAAGGGGGAGAGGAGTGGCCGGAGTCGGTGGTGACGCCGGAGTTGCTGCGCGGGCTGGTCGCGAAGGGACTCCTTCGCCCGCTCTCCGATGCGATGGAGTGGATGGTGCCGTCGGACCGGTCGCCTTCTCCGCCGGACGACTATGTCGTCTCCTTCTTCCACTTCCACTCCCGTGGGTTCGGAGTGCCGGCGCACCCTTTCTTCCGCGGGCTTCTGCGCTACTACGGGATTGAGCTTCAGCACCTCAATCCCAACTCGATCGGCCCCATCGCCAGCTTCATCACGCTGTGCGAGGCGTACCTCGGGATTCCCCCACACTTCGGTTTGTGGAGGTACTTTTTCAGGGCGTCGCTCCAGCCCGTGCGCGGGCGAGTCCCGCTCATGGGCTCCGCGAGCCTGCGCCTCCGCGGGGAGCGGGCGTCGGGCTACATTTCGTGGGCGCATACCTCCTCCAACTCGGGGTGGCATGACCGGTGGTTCTACCTGAGGAACGAGCCCACCGGCCAACTGCCCCCGTTCACCAACGCCCGACTGTCCGGGCCCCCCGACTGTTGGCACTGGAGCCTCGGGGCGAAGGAGGTCGCGGCGATTCAACTCCTGATCGACGCCGTGGCGGCACTGCGCGACCGAGGGGTGACAATGGTCGGCGTCACCGGCCACTTCCACTGCATCCGCGTGCTGCCGCTGATGCGCCGAGCGCTCCCGATGTGGGAGATGACGCCGGACGCCGATCTCCGGGGGACGGCGATGGTGATCGGAGAGCCGCTGAGCCACCGCGAGATCGGGGCGCGGCTGTCGGAGGCGGCCGGCAAGTCCGCCCTGTACTTCGTCGACAACGAGTTCGAGTGGCCGGTCACGGGTCACCTCGCCGCGTTGCCGCATGCCGACGCGATCCGCTTCGTAAGTTTCTTTTCTGCACTTGCCTGTCGATTGGCATTTCGGTTTAAGGGTGTCTCCTGTCGCGTCCTTACTCCTCCCTCTTGGTGCAGCCGGGATTGGTCGTTCGGGACGCGGCCGCCCCCTTGCCCGAGGACGCGGACCGGAAGGCGGTGAACCGCGCCCAGGCTGAGAAGGCGAAGCGGCGGAAGGATCGCCGCAAAGCCCGTAAGGCCGCCCACGAGACGAGGAGGACGGAACGAGCGCGGCGTCGCCGAGGCGGCGAGGCGATCGATACCGAGTCCGAGTTCGACACGGACTCGGCCCTCGATCGCAGCAGCGAGGACGCCGGCGACGGCGGCCGCGACGACGACGCATGGATCGACGACGTCATCCCCGATGATGACGGCGTTCGGGCGGCCCCAACAGGCCATACGGCCGGCGAGAGCCAGGGGTCCCCATCGGATGGCCCCAGTGGCGTGGTCACGGTTGCCACAGCGTCGATGGCGCCCGCGGGGAGCCGCGACATCCTCGCGGCCGTCGCAGCTCCGACCGGGACCACTCCCTTGGCCGGGACGGTCTCGACTTCTTCGGCCGTCCCCGAGATCGGCACGGGGCGACCAAGGCAGGGGCCGTGCAGGGGGCGATGCAGCCTGTGGGGCCCAGCGAGTCGCATCTGACCCCTGACGAAGGGGCGCGGGGTGGCGAGGAGCCAATCCCCGACGCGGCGCCACGGATGGCCGCCGGGCAGGGCTCGGGGCGCCCGTCGGTGAGGCCAGCGCGGAAGCGCAAGAGGTCTGACATGTAAGTTCGCTCCATCGTATCTTTGTTGTTGTTTTGTTCGTTTTCGTTTCCCTTTTTTCTGAGCTACGATGCGCGTTTTTTCAGCCCTGCCCCGAAATGGGACGGGACCCAGCTCGCCCCTCGCAAGGCCCTGCGGCTCGCCGCCGAGCAGGGTCGGAGCCAGGAGGGCTCTGTTCCGAGGCCGGAGGACGCCGTGCAGGGGCAGCCGGACGTACTCGCTGCGTCGGAGAGCACGGAGCGGGAGCGCGACGCACCGCGGAATCACGACGCGGCGGCGCGGCAGGGTTCCGCACCTGCCGCGAGCGCAGCCCCCGACCCCGAGGGTTGGGTTGACGAGTCCCGACGAGGGGCCGCCCCGCCGCCTGCGCAAGGCACCGTGGGCGACGGGGATCAGACCATCGATGTCCGCCCAGAGTCGGGTCCGTCATCGTCGTCGAGGGCCGGTGGCGTCGGCGGCGTCGCAGGGGCTCGTCGGGGAGCCGTCCCGCAGCCGAGGAGCGCGGCCGGCGACCCGGTTTGGGACGCAGCCGCCGCGGGGGTGCCAAGACTCCAGTATCTGGCACGGTCCGGCTGTGGACCGGACGTGTTGGTAAACACGCCGGAGGGTCCGGTCCCGCTGGCCGACTCGTCGGAGTCGAACGCCTGGCTGTACATGACCCAGGAGCTCTCCAACGTCTACAGCCGGCTGGACGGGGTTAAGGCAACGGTCACGGCGGAGGTCAACGCCGCGCAGGAGCGGATGATGAACGCGCGGGTTCCCCTCGAGGTGAGTGGAGTTTTTGTTTCTTCGATTCTGCCTGTCATTCTTGCAAGCTTTTTGCCGCACCCGCTTTCTCGTCTCGTGACTTCTTTTGCCATCAGCAGACTTTGCTTGCGAACAGCAAGCTCAAGTCGAACTTCGTCCGGCATCAGCTGAAGGAGTATGTCGCCCGGGGCGCGGAGCTGGCAAGCGCGCTGCGCATCTCCGACCCCATCCGCCGCCGAGCCGAGGCTGCCGAGGCCGCGACGAAAGCAGCGGAGGATGCGGCGAAGAGAGCCGCGGACGCGGAGTCAGTGCTGGGCGACATGGTCGAACGCGCCGAGGCGGCGGAAGGGCTGGTGCGGACCCGGGATCAAGAGCTGAAGACGGAGCGCGACCTCCGGTCCGCCGCCGAGAAGGCGCTGTCGGCGGCCACTGAGAGCGCCGAGACCGCCGAGGGCAAGGCGGCGGCGGCCGAGACAGCGCTAGGTAAGGAGAGGGAGCTCAAGGTCGCCGCCCAGTCGTCGTTGACCAACGTGACCGCCGAGCTCCAGAAGGTGCAGAAGGAGCTAAAGGGTAAGCCGATTTACCTGTCCTTTGTTCGTCCTGCCACACCTGCTTTTGTCCCCTTTTCGATCGAGTGACCGGTCTTGTTGTTTTGGCCAGACGCGAAGGAGCTCCAGGAGCAGACGCAGAAGGCGCTGGCGGACCTCGACCTGCTGCGGCAGGCCATGGAGATCGCGTGCAACGAGGTCGGTGTGGCACGCTCGCCAGACGCCACGTCTGTGATCCCGCAGGAGGAGGAGTGCCTCCGGACCGGGGTCCAGCTCGCCTTCGCCGTGGCGAGGAGCCACTACGGGGATCACTTCAAGATCGACGTACTGGCGAGAGGTTACCAGCCCTCCTGTAGCGAGGCCGACTTGGAGCAGATCGAGGAAGAGGTGGTTCCTTTCGCGCGTCGTCTTGCCGATGACAACTTGGACATGATTCCTTCGCGCCGGGGCGAAGGTGGAAATCAATAGGTTAGGCGGTTGTTGTCGGAGTCGGGCCGTCTAGGCCGTATTTTGTGGACAGAAGCGCGGGCGTGCGCGCCCGTCTGTTTATATGAATTTTCATTTCGCTTTTCGCAAGTCTTTTGTTAGTTTCGCTCTTTGGGGGAACGGGTTCCTTGATGAATGATCCATGTGACAATTCGTTTCGAGCGCCCGAAGTTCTAAAGGATCGACCTAACTCCGACCAGCCGCTCGGGCCGTCCCTATCCACTTGGGGCGTCGGGTGGCCTTGATCGAACTGGCCGTGCCTCAAGTCAATATCCAGAATTCATGGTTTTCGTTGCGATTCGTCACACTCCGAGCTTTTAGGACGTTGATTTTGCGTTCGCGGGGTCTCGCTCTTAGTCGAATTGCGTTTTTTCTCTTAAGAGCATCGTTCCTCGCGCGTACAAAATTGACGCGGCACAAAGCCACACCCGCCGGGTGGAGCCCCAAGGGGAGCGCACCCAGGCGGCTGCCCCAAGAGGTTCGTTTGATAATGATGAAACGGAAGGAATCAACAAACGAATTTATAGAGCTAGGGATAGAAGCGACGTAGCTGCTCAATGTTCCAGGCGTTGGCGACGAGTTGGCCTTCCGAGTCCATTAGCTTGTACGTTCCGGGACGCAGTACCTCAGCGATGACGAACGGTCCCTCCCATGGTGGCGATAGCTTGTGTCGATCCTTACTGCTCTGGACCAGTCGGAGGACTAGGTCTCCTTCCTTGAAAGCGTGTCCACGAACTCGTCGCCCATGGTACCGGCGCATCGCTTGCTGGTATTTGGCTGACCTCATGAGAGCGACCTCTCGGTCTTCGTCGATTTGATCCAAGGCGTCCTCGAGAAACCTTTTGTTGACCTCCTCGTTGAAGGCACGGACTCGAGGCGCTCCATACTCGATGTCGGTCGGGAGCATTGCCTCCGCCCCGTAAAGCATGAAGAACAGCGTTTGCCCGGTCACCCGACTCGGGGTGGTGCGCAGGCTCCATAGCACCGCAGGCAGCTCCCGGACCCATCTTCCGGCATGAACTTTCAACTTGTTGAAAATCCTGGGCTTCAGCCCTTGCAGGATCATGCCGTTTGCTCGCTCCACCTGGCCATTGGCCTGTGGGTGCGCGACCGCAGCCCAGTTGACTCGGATATTGTAGTCGTCGCAGAATTCAAGGAACTCACTGCCGGTGAACTGGGTTCCGTTGTCGGTGATGATGGAGTTTGGCACTCCGAAGCGATGAATGATGTCGGTGAAGAACTGCACGGCTTCTGCCGATCTGATCTTCACAAGGGGTCGTGCCTCAACCCATTTGGAGAACTTGTCGACGGCCACCAGCAAGTGGGTGTAGCCCCCGGGCGCTTTCTTCAAAGGCCCGACCAAGTCCCGTCCCCACACGGCAAAGGGCCAGGTGATGGGTATTGTTTGCAAGGCTTGCGCCGGTATGTGAGTCCTCCGAGCGTAGTACTGGCACCCTTCGCAAGTGGGCACTACCTCAGTGGCGTCAGCCACGGCTGTGGGCCAGTAGAAGCCATGCCGGAACGCCTTTCCGACTAGGCTCCTTGGAGCCGCGTGGTGGCCGCACTCGCCGGCGTGGATATCGGACAGCAGCTCCTTCCCCCACTCGATGGGGATGCAGCGTTGAAGCACTCCTCAGTGGCTCTTCTTGTACAGCTCACCGCCGACGACGACAAAGGACTTAGCTCGACGCGCAAGGTGTCTTGCTTCCGTTTGGTCAGCGGGGAGCTGCTCTTGGAGCAAACAATCGAGGAATGGCGTCCTCCAGTCGGAACCAGGGTCGGGCGCGGCCCCCGAGCCCCCGACCGCTTCATCAGCAGTCGGGATGGCCAGTACAGCTCGGTCCGAGTCGTCCCCGAGAGGAGGGCACGTACCTTCAGCAACCGAGGGGTCGGTGCTGCTTGCTTGGGTCGCCGAGTCGTCCGTCATGGATGTGGTCGGCGCTTCCCGCACCGACGGCTTCTGTTGGTCGTGGGAGAATATGCCGACAGGGACAGGGTCCCGGTTGGAGGCCATCTTCGCGAGGCCATCCGCTTCCTCGTTGTAGCGGCGAAGAACATGGTTGATTTGGAAGCCTTCAAACTTCTCCTCGAGTCGCCACACTTCAGCGCAGTAGGCTGCCATCCTCGGGTTCGAGCAATTCGATTCGCTCGTCACCTGATCAGCGATAAGCTGGGAGTCGCCGAAGACCTCCAGTCTCTTGACGCCGAGTTTTATCGCCGCCTTCATCCCGTTCACGAGCGCTTCGTACTCCGCCACGTTGTGGGATGCAGGGAAGTTGAGTCGGACTGCGTAACGCAGTGGCGATCCGAGTGGCGAGATGAGTAGAAAGCCGCTTCCAGCGCCCCTCTTTGTCAACGAGCCATCGAAATACATCTGCCAACATTCTTGCTCGACGGGCGCGGGCGGCAGCTGGATCTCGGTCCACTCGGCCGCGAAGTCCGCAAGTACCTGCGATTTGATCGCGGTGCGCGGGGCGAACTCGAGTTCTTGCCCCATGAGCTCAAGGGCCCACTTCGCGGCTTTGTTCGTGGCCTCTTTGCTCCTCAACGTCTCGCCGAGAGGGTAGGAGGTGACCACAGTAACCGGATGTGCGTCGAAGTAATGCCGAAGCTTCCTCTTCGTAATCACGACCGCGTACAGCAGCTTCTGAAGCTGAGTCCAGTGGGTCTTTGTGTCGGACAAAACCTCGCTGACAAAGTACACCGGTCGCTGAACTTTTAAAGCGTGTCCCGGCTCGACCCTCTCGACCACCAGCGCAGAGCTGACCACTTGGGTCGTTGTTGCGATGTAGAGGAGGAGAGGCTCGCGCTCAGCGGGAGCTGTCAAGACGGGTGCGTTCGATAGCACCGACTTGAGCCGATCGAGTGCCGCCTGCGCCTCGGAGCTCCAAACGAAATGGTCGGATTTCTTCAGCAGCCGATACAGGGGCAGGCCCTTCTCTCCGAGTCGAGAGATGAACCGGCTGAGTGCCGCGAGGCATCCCATGACGCGTTGCACACCCTTCAGGTTCTGGATGGGGCCCATCTTCGCGATGGCCTCGATCTTCTCGGGGTTGGCTTCGATGCCGCGTTCCGAGACGCAGAATCCAAGTAGCATGCCCTTCGGAACTCCGAAGACGCACTTCTCCGGGTTCAGCTTTATGCCGCACGCCCTCAGCTTTTGGAAAGCTTGATCGAGGTCGACGACAAGGTCGTCAGTCTTTTTGGACTTCACCACGATGTCGTCCACGTATGCTTCGACGATCCGACCGATGAGGTCGCCGAAACATTTGATCATGCAACGTTGGAACGTTGCCCCGGCGTTTTTCAACCCAAACGGCATCATTACGTAACAATACACGCCATACTGTGTGATAAACGCGGTCGCGAGCTGGTCGGACTCTTTCAACGGGATCTGGTGATAACCAGAGTACGCGTCGAGAAAGCAGAGGGTTTCGCACCCAGTGGTCGAGCCTACGATTTGATCAATACGCGGCAAAGGAAACTGATCCTTCGGGCACGCCTTATTGAGATTCGTATAGTCAACACACATCCGCCATTTTCCATTCTTCTTTTTCACAAGTACAGGATTGGATAACCACTCAGGGTGGTACACCTCTTTGATAAACCCAGCGGCTAAGAGTTTCGATAACTCCTCGCCGATGGCCTTGTGCTTCTCCTTGTCGTAGCGGCGCATGTGTTGTCTCACCGGGCGAGAGCCCGGCTTGATACACAGGGAGTGCTCGGCGACGTTCCTCGGGATGCAGAAAAAGACAGCTTGTTGGTCGTATCTACGCACCCACTTATATACCGCAAGAGCACGGTGTACAGTTGTAGTCTTTTTCCCCTAGAAGAGTATTCCAAGGTTTAATCGAACCACAGAGACCTATGGGAATTAAGCAAAATCATCAGTAAAAGAGTTAGCCAAGCTTTCTAGTGAGCGCGAGCGTGGGTTCAGGAAAACAGGGTGTTGTGCCGATCGGCACAGGGGATGTGCCGGTCGGCACCAAGGTGAAGTTGCCCGAAGTGTTGTCCGAAAAGCCTAAGAACAGATTAGATCATGGGGTAAGTTAGCCAAGTCTGCTAGTTGAGATCGTAACCAAAAAGCTTAATCAAATAGCATCATAAACGGGATTACTCAATTATTGATAACCGAAGATCGATAGGTTGAGACTCTTTTCCGACGAGCCCTGTCACGACCAATCGCCGTAATCGGTCGCCTCTTCCTACTCTACACATCATCTCAAGGATCATCGCATATGCATTAGCGGCTGTGGAGGTACGGAGACAACGTGCAATTATGGCGCATTACAAGATCCCAATACTACCTTAACCACAATGGAGATAGTGAGAGATTAAATCCCTCACCTCTTATTGCCACCACAATTAAGATAATATCTAATACTTAGTCGTCACTAAGCGTAGGAACAAGTGCATGTAAAGACCATAAAATCCAGGCAATCAATAATCAAAACCATTCATCCACATATTCAACCATACTTCGATAATACATAGTGCAAGATACATCACCATCTAGTAGGCCTACCTCGACGGATCACCTCTTTAGCACCAATGGTTCTTGATCAACAACTAGAGAACATGAAGAACGGGGCAAAGCCCCAGTGGCTCTAAACTTACTAGCTGTGTTGTCCCTCTGGCGGCGGATCCCGAAACCCTAGGGCTTTTACAAGTTTTACATCAGGAAGGAAAGGATTCTCGGGAAAAGAGTCCTTGTGCCGATCGGCACATGGGTTGTGCCGATCGGCACACCTCGTGTCCAGCTCGGTTTCCTCCCTAAGTCGGTTCCGAAGTCCTAGGTAGCTTCCATGTGGGCCTTCCAATCAGTTTTCTTCGAGATCAAGTCTTGTGTTGCTCTTTCAAATCTTCGAGTATCTTTTATCTCTTCGTGATGAATATCTCCCAAGATTATTTCGGATAGCTTCCTTCTAGAATAAACTGAGTGGTGGGCCAGCTTCGATGGCCTTGGAATCCCATGTGCCGGTCGGCACATGGCTGTGCCGATCGGCACAGTGGGCCTTTTCTACTGGTTCTCTTCTCTTCAGGTCCAGATCAGCCACAATGTCCAGAATGTCGTCCTTTTCATCTGTTTCTGCAATAAAGCTCCAGAACGACATATATACAAATATGGTGCTATTATCAAGGGTTAATGGCCTATAATGATGACATTTATGCTCTAATTAAGGCGCAGTTGGCATATAAAATGGTATGCTAGAAATCGCCAACAGCTCCCCCACACTTAAACCTTTACTCGTCCCGAGGAAAGTTAAGAATGAAAATCAACTTGCATATAGTCACATCAATCATAAAAGTATTTCAAATCTACACGAGCTGGGCATTTAGTCATTGTGAGATTAAATCAATTTAGTCTTCAGCAAATATGTTCACAATATGGGTATTGAACATGAAAGAGTACTTCCCAAAGCAAACCTTGAAAATATTCAACTTGATGCACATGACTTTTCCACTTATGTGAATCACCAAAAAGGTATTGTGAGCAAAAGAACTATCCTTCTCAAACGATCAAGTCAACAACTCAACTTCAATCTCTCACCTAAATCACTCAAAAGCCTAGCCTACTTTATCGATATATGTATGTGTAAGGCCATATGAGTAGCTTGGTGAGGAAATTCAAGGAAAATAGACATAAATCAACAACATATTGCAAAGCTAAGAAATAACTCTAATTGGTTTTACTGAGACTTGTCAAAAGGCCATTAGAAATTGAATTGAGAAAGAAACTCACACCTTTAGAACAGTGGACATATACTTGTGTGAATGAACAATCACAAGTAGAGAAAGTAATCTTTTTAAACAGGTGACAAAGCTGTCCTTTCTTCTTTGCATATCTATCAGAAACTTCCTGGTATTTTCGAAGGATATCAGATGCAAAGAATTGTGGACATGATTGGAAAAAGAAATTCTTGGCTACTAATCAATGATAAGAATTCAAGGGAATTCACTCTTCCCCCCACACTCAAATTTTTGCTAGTCCCGAGCAAAACAGCGCAAGGTACAGACTTCATTTTCTCCTTTTTTTTCTTTTTCTTTTTCTTCTTTTCTTCTGTTTTTCTTTTTTTTTTCTCTGTGTTCCGGTCGGCACAAAGCCCGTGCCGATCGGCACACTGTCTGTACCTGCCAATTTCGCTCTGGATTTTTCGTTGGAACTGCTGTGTCAGATGTATAGCCAAGAATACAGTAGGATGTGGTCAAGGATTGATATTCGAATCAAAGAATTTGGTTCTCAAGTATCGGATACTCGGCGAATTATGCATAATTCCAATGCGGTAATTTGCATAGCTCGAGTGGGAATAGGCTAGAAAATCAACACGATACGCGAAAGATGTGGCCAATTTTCCAAGTCTCATACCCTAAGAATTAGATCTTAACCGAGCTCAATCATCAATCATAGTCTCTACTTAGCAAGGGCTTAAATTGAGTCACATATATTTGGCGTTGGTAGGCACAACCGAATGATATGGAGTAATTCTAAAGCTCACAATAAGAACGTTTGAATTTTATAAAGAAATAGGTACTAAGTCGTGTCATCCAAATCGATCTTTTTATTAGACCTTGCATGGGAATTTTGAAATGCACTACGCCACATATGAAGTATTTGCCGAATACATTATAGTGAAAGTTTGAAATTTTATTTATGCTCAACATCGCTCGATTATCATTAACACTTCTCAAGATAGACATACATACTCGTATCATTTTTCAAATAAAGCATAAAGATCATCATCATATTGGATTTCAAAGCGCGGGCTACATGGTGATGTATCATTCTAAACATACTACTAGCACACTTGCATAAATAAAACTAGACTACTAGCACACATGCATGAACAAAAGCACACAAACAAACTAAACACACCCGATACATGGTTTCCCAACCCGCTCACACACACATAAGGAAATAAATAAAAAGAGAATGCGAAAGGGAAAGAAAACGCAAACCGGGAAACCGATACAAGTTGTGCCGTACACAACACTCTACCCATCGAATGGAGGTGGCTGCGTGTAGTCGAAGCCGTAGTATGCCGCCTCCAATCTTGCGAACTCATCGATCATCACGTCGGTGTTGCTCCGCATCTCGCCCGCCAAGTTGTCGATGCGTTCACGTATTGGACGTTGTTGTCGCTCGCGGAGGTCGGCCTCAAGCCAATTCCCTCCGTCGATCTTGTTCGGGAGGAAGAGGGCGAGCTCGGGGCAGGGAAGCTTGATGCCGGTGCCGCACACGTAGTAGCCGAGCTTGGCGCTCCCCGTGATGGTCTTCCTGCGCACCATGGACTCGTCGATGAGCGTGGACCTTATCCAACAATCATCCTTCATCATGAGGTTACCTTCGGTGACTTGGAAGATGATTGTTTGGAGGTAGCCTCCAAAAGCTAGTCTCGCCTTAGGGTTGGCCCTTTGGCTAAACCAACTCCCCACCATTATCATGAGGGGATTGCACTTGCACGGACTCGCAATGGCGTTGTAGAGCCAATGCAAGTCCGGGTCGGAGATGTTGGTGGTGTCGAGGCGGCCGGTGGTGCGTGCGGCCATCCCCCGGTGGAGGATTTGGATCGTGGGTTCTTGATGTGCCCCCTCTTGCGCTCGTCCGCGTCGGCGATGCGGCGCCAAAATGTGTCGAGCATCTCCGTAGTCGCCGCGCCGTATACGGGGGCCTCCCTATCAAAACCGAGAGCATCGGAGATGCCCTCAATCGTGATGGAGTAAGGCTCGTCCCGCACACGGAACTTGATCTTGTCGTCTCCTTGCTCGTCCACCTCGCGGCTCATGGTGGTGATGAACTCGGCGATGAGCTCGATGTCGAAGCTGCTTGCTTGATCGTGGAGGGTCTCCCATCCAAGGTTGAGGAGGCATTGTTGGAGGTCCGGCCATACCCCGACCTTGGAGAGGAACTCCTCATCCATGTCGATGTTGTTGAAGATGCGGCCGCGGATGTTGGTGTAGTAGAACTCCTCCTCACGGCTCGTGAGGGTGAACCCCTCCCGAACCGCGCGCGGTACATATGCCGGCTCGCTCGGCTCGGCCTCCATTGACGGTCCGCCCGCCGCGGCGGCGGCGGCGGCGGCGGCGGTTCGCGCTCCTCGTGCGCGGCCTCGGTCCTCGAGGGATGCCGATGTCGCGGTGGCCGATGAAGAAGTCATCCCGCCCTCGTGGCGGTGTCATCTCGACGGAGAGCTCGGGGCTATCATAGCCCACCGAACTTGCCCTTCGCGCCGAGGTGAAGGAGCTGGAGTCGCTGCCGGAGTTGTTGTCGCCGGCTTGGTGCGACCCGCCGGAGTGGTGTGATCCACCGTGTGTGGTGTGATCCACCGGAGTGGTGCGACCCGCCGGAGCTGAACCCCCGGCGAATCTTCTTGCCGGAGCGTGGAACTAAACCCCTTCATTTCCTGCGAAAGAATGGAAACGAATCGCGCAAATGGAGGAAGTGGAGGAGTGGAGAGAGTTACCAGGGAGTTGTGGCGAAAATGGAGGAGGTAGTGCCCCCTCTTATAGCTCTCCATGGCGTCCAAGGGAAGGAACCCGCGCCGGTTCAAATTCCCTGCGCGCGCCGGTCGGCACAGTGCCGTGCCGATCGGCACGGTTCAAAATTTCGCGGATTCCGTCGTACCTCGGCTGCCACGCCTTCTTTTCCTCTTCCCTATGACTTGTACAGTGTCGGATGTCGGGGAACAGGGGCGCACCTGCAAAAGATTGGCTTTCCCATGGTGTGCCGATTGGCACGGAAGCCGTGCCGGTCGGCACGATTCAAATTTGCACAGATTCGCACGTACCTTGGCTTCAGCAACTTCTTTTCCTCTTCCCCATGACTTGTTACAATGTCGCATGTCGGGAGACAGGGGAGCACGTTCGAAATTTGAATTTTTCAGGTGGTGCCGATCGGCACGGGTACCGTGCCGGTCGGCTCCTTTGCTCCATCCCGAGGCTGGGTGCTCGGTGTCTCCCCTGTGCTCGGCAGCTGCATGGGTGTCAGTGATCTTTCCTCCTTCCAATGTGCGCAGACTTTGATGATCCGATTCGAATTCTTGGTCAGTGTGCCGGTCGGCACAACAGGGTGCCGGTCGGCACTGTGTAGTCCGCGCCCGATTCAAACTTCGTTGCTTTGTGTCGCCAAAATTTCAAATTTTCTTGCGGATGTCAGACTTCCTGTAGCGTCGAGATTCTTGGAGGTGGCGTTTCCATGCTGTGCCGATCGGCACCGACGCGTGCCGGTCGGCAACTGTGCCAAATTTCCGCCAGTGCCCCCTTCTTTCGCAAGGATCATCCAGCATATTCCTGCGACACAGAAAAATACCAAAAGCACGGAAATATTCTCGGAACAATTGTTGCACTTACCTTTCCAAATTTTCCTTCATCAAATATTCCGCATATTTTCTTCTCTTTACCCCATATTAATTTTCACCTTCAGTTCGGGGTAACGTCCAGGGCACGATTTGGCGTGCTTGCTGCTGTGCCGATCGGCACAGCCTGTGCCGGTCGGCACATTCCAGAATTTCCTCTTTTTGTTTCTTTTCTTCCTGCGCTGTTAGCGAACAAGCAAAATACAAAAACAAAAACTGCAGAAAGTAAACAGACAGCGCAGGTGTTCACACAAAAGTTAAAACAAACACTTGGACTAACAAATTTTATTCCGGGAGCATTATTGTGGATTACAAGCAAACAATTTAAAGGCCGGGTTGCCCTCCCGGTTAGCACTAAATCTCTAATTCACGGGTTGCCCTCCCGAAAGCACTAACACACAAAGACTCACCCTATGACTCGCTCCCGAATTTTGGGTTGCCTCCCAAAAAGCGCTCTTAGTTTTAAAAAGGTCGTAGAGCTTGACCTCCCCGCATAAATCACTTCCTTAGCGTCGCTTTACGGGAAAAAGTTGCGACACTACAAGGTTCTCATGTCTCTTCTCCTTCAATGATAGGACATATCCTTCCTCCAATTACCCTCGATTGCTTTATGGTGCGGAGACTTATATTTCTCAACCCATTTGGATACGGTACGGCCTTCTTCTCCCTTGGGGCGAAAATTAAATGTGTAGGAGGCTCCACTTATGTCAAAACTTATCTTTCCACTCCCCACATCAATGTTCGCCTTCGCTGTCCTCAAGAATGGCCGGCCCAAAATCAATGAAGTCTTTGTCCTTCTATCCATATCAAGCACAATGAAATCCACAGGAACTATATGATCACCAATTTGGACAGGCACATCTTCAGCAATTCCATCGGGATAGCGAACCGATTGATCGGCCAACTCCAAACACATGGCCGTAGGCTCCAACTCTGGCAAATTCAAACTTGCAAAGACATAGCGAGGCATGACACTTACACTTGCTCCAAGATCGCATAAAGCCCCTTCAAAGATTTGAGCTCCAATCAAACACCGGATACTAGGAGATCCGGGGTCAGGCTTCTTTTCTGGTGTAATGTCATTAATAGCTGCAGTGCACTCTCTTGTCATCTTCACTACTTCTTCCGATGCTAAGGACTTCTTGCTTTGCATAATATCCTTTATGTATTTAGCATAGGTAGGCACTTGAAGAGCATCAAGGAACGGGACATTGATATATAACTTCTTCATAATATCGACAAACCTGGAGAATTGTTCATCATGATGTCGAATCCTTTCTGTCTTGGTCAACAGCTGCGTATCCAGAAAGGTAGCAGGACCATGTTCCTTGTTCTCAGTTCCCTTTTTCAGACCCGAGCGGGTATTACCAGGAAGAGCTCCTTTCTCGCTTTTTACCGACTCCGCTAATTGGGCCATTTGTTTCTCCATCATCTTCATGAATTGGAGAATTTGCTGATTAGAACTCCCCACTTCGATGACCTTGTCATTGATTGTCTCAAGCACACGATCAACTTCCTTGAATTTGGCTTGAGTATCCTTGTTGACCTTCTCTTGAGTTTGAAAGAACTCTTGGCATTGAATACGAAGAGGGATGGCATTTTGCATAGACGATGACGGGGTGAAGCTACTCCTTTGTTGCTGATATGGAGTCTTCCATCCTTGACTCTTGACATAATTGAGCATTTTCACATCTTCGGGGCAATCCTTGCTCACATGACCAAGTTCTCCACATTCTTCACATGTGGAACGGGCTTCCGCTAGCTTGACGGTCTCTTCCTTGGGAATATGATCAATCTTGTCCAATCTCCTTTGTATGGTGTCAAGCTTGTCCATAAGCAATTCATCATAAGCTCTTTCCACCACACTATTCATCTTTCCCGTGGAAGGTTGGAGGCTTCTACTTTCTCTCTCACCAACCCATGATTGATTTTGCTCTATCTTCTTGATCAAAGCCGTGGCTTGAGCGGGTGTCTTGTCCAAAAACGATCCTCCAGCCGAAGCATCTAAGTGTTGTCGGGACAAAAGATTCAAACCTGTGTAGAACCTCTCCACTAGCTCCCATTCAGCAAGACCATTGTTCGGACAAGCATCCTTGTACTCATTGAATCGATTCCATGCTTCTCCAACGCTCTCATCAGCAAGTTGAGTGAATCCAAGGATCTTGTTCTTCAAAGCTTGAGTCTTGCCTGGAGGGAAGTACTTTGCCAAAAATTCTGCAGAAAGTAGATCCCAACTAATCTTGGTCGCAGTAGGTAGCCCATGGTACCACTGCTTAGGACGCCCAATAAGAGATAGAGGGAACAATCGCACCTTGGCTTCATTGTCATTCATATGTTCCAATTGAAAGGTACCGCAGATTTCATGAAAATGTTGCAAGTGCATATTAGGATCTTCAGAACCTGTGAACGGTTGCTGACCAACCAAAGACATGTAGCGCTCCAGCCGAAAGGGTCTAGCTTGTGCAGTGAATTCAGTCTTGGTAACATTGTCCAAGGCAGGCTTGAGACGATTAGCAATTGGTATTGCGTCTCCCATGTCTTCTTCTTCAGGAACTTCTTCTACCTTGTCTTCTTCCAAAGCTGCAAACAATGCCTTCGGGCTGAGTGGCTCGCGGTTGTCTTCTATGTCTCCCACTGACTTGCTTTTCTTTTCCGCCTTACGCTTGCGAAAGAGAATCTCTGGATCATCGAGGTAATTAAAGGGTTTGTTTGACTTAGCGCCGTCCATACCTGTCTGTTAAATAAAACAGGACATATATACTGGAAAAGACAGAGAAATCAAAGAAAGAAAGCTCCATGTCGGTCGGCACACGGTGTGTACCGATCGGCACAGTGACCAATTTCTCAAACTTCAAACAATGCCTAATTTGAACAAAGGTCCCCAGCAACGGCGCCAGAAAAAGACAGCTTGTTGGTCGTATATACGCACCCACTTATATACCGCAAGAGCACGGTGTACAGTTGTAGTCTTTTTCCCCTAGAAGAGTATTCCAAGGTTTAATCGAACCACAGAGACCTATGAGAATTAAGCAAAATCATCAGTAAAAGAGTTAGCCAAGCTTTCTAGTGAGCGCGAGCGTGGGTTTCAGGAAAACAGGGTGTTGTGCCGATCGGCACAGGGGATGTGCCGGTCGGCACCAAGGTGAAGTTGCCCGAAGTGTAGTCCGAAAAGCCTAGGAACAGATTAGATCATGGGGTAAGTTAGCCAAGTCTGCTAGTTGAGATCGTAACCAAAAAGCTTAATCAAATAGCATCATAAACGGGATTACTCAATTATTGATAACCGAAGATCGATAGGTTGAGACTCTTTTCCGACGAGCCCTGTCACGACCAATCGCCGTAATCGGTCGCCTCTTCCTACTCTACACATCATCTCAAGGATCATCGCGTATGCATTAGCGGCTGTGGAGGTACGGAGACAACGTGCAATTATGGCGCATTACAAGATTCCAATACTACCTTAACCACAATGGAGATAGTGAGAGATTGAATCCCTCACCTCTTATTGCCACCACAATTAAGATAATATCTAATACTTAGTCGTCACTAAGCGTAGGAACAAGTGCATGTAAAGACCATAAAATCCAGGCAATCAATAATCAAAACCATTCATCCACATATTCAACCATACTTCGATAATACATAGTGCAAGATACATCACCATCTAGTAGGCCTACCTCGACGGATCACCTCTTTAGCACCAATGGTTCTTGATCAACAACTAGAGAACATGAAGAACGGGGCAAAGCCCCGGTGGCTCTAAACTTACTAGCTGTGTTGTCCCTCTAGCGGCGGATCCCGAAACCCTAGGGCTTTTACAAGTTTATATAGGGCTGTACATCAGGAAGGAAAGGATTCTCGGGAAAAGAGTCCTTGTGCCGATCGGCACATGGGTTGTGCCGATCGGCACACCTCGTGTCCAGCTCGGTTTCCTCCCTAAGTCGGTTCCGAAGTCCTAGGTAGCTTCCACGTGGGCCTTACAATCAGTTTTCTTCGAGATCAAGTCTTGTGTTGCTCTTTCAAATCTTCGAGTATCTTTTATCTCTTCGTGATGAATATCTCCCAAGATTATTTCGGATAGCTTCCTTCTAGAATAAACTGAGTGGTGGGCCAGCTTCGATGGCCTTGGAGTCCCATGTGCCGGTCGGCACATGGCTGTGCCGATCGGCACAGTGGGCCTTTTCTACTGGTTCTCTTCTCTTCAGGTCCAGATCAGCCACAATGTCCAGAATGTCGTCCTTTTCATCTGTTTCTGCAATAAAGCTCCAGAACGACATATATACAAATATGGTGCTATTATCAAGGGTTAATGGCCTATAATGATGATATTTATGCTCTAAATAAGGTGCAGTTGGCATATAAAATGGTATGCTAGAAATCGCCAACAATGCCCGACATGTCCGAGGGCTTCCACGCAAATATGTTTTGGTTGGCACGGAGGAAGTCGACGAGCGCGCTTTCCTATTTGTCGGAAAGCGAAGTGCCGATGCGCACGGTCTTGCTGTCGGGGTCGGCCGGGTTGAGCGGGATCTCCTTGATGTCCTCGGCCGGGTCGAACGACCCGGTCGTGCTCTTGTAGTCGGGCCCGGTCTCCTCTGCCGTCGCAGCGGCTGCCGGGAGCTCGCCCTTGTGCAGAAGCGCTTCCGCGATCTCGTAGGCCTCGCGGTCGCACTCGTAAGCACGCTGGATGCACGTGCTCACCGTGATGACCCCCTTGGGGCCCGGCATCTCCAGCTTGAGGTAGGTGTAGTTGGGGACGGCCATGAACTTGGCGTAACATGGCCGCCCGAGTACTGCGTGGTACGCGTCGGGGAAGTCGACCACCTCGAAGGTCAGCGTCTCGGTGTGGTAGTTGGCAGCGGTGCCAAAGGTCACGGGCAGATCGATCTGCCCGAGTGGCACTACCTGCTTGCCGGGGACAATGCCGTGGAACGGCGCCCGAATCGGTCGAACACGATCCCGGCTGATCCCCATGGCGTCGAGGGTCTCTCCGTAGAGAATGTTGAGGCCGCTGCCCCCGTCCATGAGGACCTTGGAGAGGCGCTTCTTGCCAATGATGGGGTCGACAACGAGCGGGTAACGCCCCGGCCGAGGCACGTGCTCCGGGTGGTCGGAGCGGTCGAACGTGACCGCAGAGTCGGACCACTTCAGGAAAGTGGGAACGGCTGGCTCCGTGGCGTAGACCTCACGGCGGACGAGTTTCTGCTGCCTTCGCGGCGCGCAGGCCTCCGGTCTCCCGAAGATCATGAGACAGCCGTCAGGGTGGGGGAACGCATCGTCGTCCCTTCCCTTGTCGTCGTCGCTGCCCTTGGGCGGCGGGTCGTCACGCTCCGCCTTCTTGGAGCTGCCGGCGAGGAACTTGCGGAGCAGCCCGCAGTCCTTGAGGGCGTGCTTGACGGCGTACGGGTGGTTGGTGCAGGGCTCCTCGAGCTTCTTCTCGAAGCAGTTGGGCGCGCCCTCTGTGGGCGCACGCTTTGGCTTGCGCTCCGCCGCGGCGACAAGAGACGCCTCCTATCGCGCGACGTTGCCGTTCTTCTTCTTCTTCTTCTTGGGCTCGCTGGAGAGTCCGGCCCCTCCCGTCGACTCCTCCCTCTTGGCTTTGGCCTTGAGCTTGGGCGGAGTCTTGGTGAAGATCGCCCCCACCGCGTCCTCGCCGGACGCGAAGTTGGTGGCGATGTCGAGGAGGCCCTTGGTCGTGCGGGGGCTGCAGCGCCCCAGCTCGTGCACCAAGGTCTTGTTGGTCGTCCCGGCGAGGAACGCGCTGACGACGTCGGCGTCGGCGATGTTGGGTAGCGCATTGCACTGCTTCGAGAACCGCCGGATGCAGTCGCGCAGGGTCTCATCGGGGAGCTGGCGACAGTTCCGGAGATCCCACGGGTTCCCGGGACGCTCGTACGTCCCCTGGAAGTTGCCGATGAAAACGTCCTGCAGATCCTCCCAGTTCTGGATGATCCCTTCCGGGAGGTGCTCGAGCCATGCCCTCGTCGAGTCGGCGAGGTAGAGCGGGAGGTTGCGGATGATGAACTCATCACTGTCGGCACCGCCGGCCAGACAGGAGAGTCGATAGTCACCCAACCAAATAGCCGGGTTGGAGTCACCCGAGTACTTGGTGATGTTGGCCGGCGCGCGGTACCGCTGCGGGAACGGTGCGCATCGGATGTGGCGCCCGAAGGCGCGCGGCCCCGGAGGCGGAGGGCTCGGGCTCCGGTCCTCCTCCGGGTCATAACGGCCACCACGCCGAGGGTGGTAGCCGCGCATCTCGGCTTCGCGCCGAGTGCCGTGGACCTATTCGCGCCTGCGCGCGTCGAGGACCACACGTGCGTCCCGCACGGGCCCCACGCGCTCCTTGATGGGGGGCAGGTTGCGGCCGCCTGATCCGCGTGACGGCTGCGCGACGGATGCCTCCTTGTCCTCGTGGCGGTCGACGGAGCGCTGAAGAGCGCCCAGAGCGCGCTGCCGGGACAGCGAACTCTCGGCCTGCTGCTCCGCCGCCACCTCGAGTAGCCGCAGGAGCTCCTTGCGCTTCTGCTCGTCCTCTGGGGTCGCCGGTTGCGGGAGGTTTCGCGCGAGGGCCGCGGCTGCCGCCAGGTTTTGGCTGGCTCGCGGGAGGCGAAGAGGAGTGTCCGCGACGTCATGCACGATGCGGTGCTGCACGTCGCGTGCCATGGCGCGGGCGCGTCCGCTAGGGGCACGTCGCTTGGCGATCTCCTGCTCCAGGAGTTGACGCTCCTGCTCGATGCCGCACTCCATGTCGTCAAGCTCACGTCTCCACGCGAGCAGCTGTTCCAGCGCTGGCGGGTCCTGCCGTGGGGGCGTGGCGTCCCCCACCACAGGCGCTGGTACCGGGTTCGGGCCATCACCACCGGACGGCTCGCCCCCATCGTCGCCTTCCCCGTCATTGGGGTCAGCGAAATCTTCGTCCCGGATTTCTGCCATGAGGCACTCCCGGGACGGATCGAATGTGAGTGCATCGAAGCACTCAACCAGCAGATCCTCGACGGAATCACGGTCTTGGGTATCGGTGGGCTCCGCGCCCACGGATACTAGTGCGCCAACGGCAAGACCTGGGTGTCCGGTCCGGCCTGGCGGGAAGCGGCAAGCGAGCTCGTGCTCCAGCGCCTCCAACGACTCCCGCAGCCGAGGTGGCAGGGAGGCTCGGCGCTCCCAGACCTCGTAGCCGGGCGGGAGCGGTGGTCCGTCCACCAAACAGTTGTTGAGGAGAGCCAACGCGTAGAAGATGCGCCGGCACTTGTCGGGCCGAGGGTTCGCGCCGAGGTACGCCTCGATGCGCACGGGCAATGCCCTGGCCCCTGGTCCACGCGAGATGTGGAGGTCGGACGTGAAGACGCGCAGCGGCGCCGCGCCGGCGCCGCTGCGCATCCGCTGAAGCTCGGCGTGGTCGGTGAGAAAGTCCACATCGCCGAAGCGGAAGACACGGTACGGGACCGTGAACGGTGTGTAGAACCGGGAAGAGGGCGCGGCGGAGCGCCTCCGGTCCCTTCCGCGGACGCTCCCGCGAGACGGGAGGCGACCACGGGGTGCTGACGGCCACGAAGCCATCAGCTGGTGGTGCGATCGCTGTCAAGCGCGCGGAGGTCCCCTTCCTGGCGCGCCAACTGTCGGCGTTTAGCAACCGGCCGACGAGTAGATTTACGCGCAACTCGACGGCGATCGGTGAGTTTGTGAATGACGCGGTGGATTATACTGGTTCAGGCCAAGAAATGCCCTACGTCCAGTTCGTGGTTTTCTGTTCTTGTTGCTCGTAGTAGGGGTTACAAGCTGCTGGCGAGAGAGGGATCCGCTCCCAAGTCTCTGCCTTCTCGCTGTGCGTGTCTGTGTGTGTGTGTGTGTGAGCGTCAAAGAGAACTCTCTCCTCTCCTCTGGGCCCCGTCTCCCTTTTTATATGCCAAGCGGAGATGGTTACAGATGAAGGAAAGGAGAATAAAAAACTAGAAAGAAAGAGCAAAGCCTAGTGGTGAAGATGGAGTCGGGCCGTCCTCGTCGGACTCGATGGCTTCCGGCGCAATCCTCTCGCTTGGTCATATGATGAGGTCATCCGGGTCATATCTGGGCGCTGTGGATTGCCCATTCCCTGATCAACATTGTTGATTGCTGTTGGCGGTGCTGTGGACTGCTGTGGACTGCTGTGGAGTTAGGCGACGGTCTTTCCGTAAGCTGTTGTTGACTGTGTGCGTACTTGATGCATGCATTCGCCGTTCCACGCTTGGTCTTGATGCGACGCCCTCCACTCCGTCAAGTGTCAGGCATAGTGTACTTTACCACGGTCCGGGAGTTAATGTGGATCGAATCCTTATCCCGAACCAGGCGGTCGTACGCCGGAAGTTGACCGGAGCAGAGCAACTGCTCTCGTGCTTGGCTCCCGGCCGCTGGGGTCGGGTTCGGTTCGGGTCGGGGTCCTCCGTCGATCCCGACCACCGTCGAGGCGAGCGGTCGTCGGACGACGGCTGGCCGGAATTGGGTCGGAGCTATGTCGCTCGACCCTGTAGCGCCCGACCCCCGTCGAAGGGGTCGGGTGATTGTTCCGCCCGAGTCGGGCTCCTTTTAACGTGGGCCTGCCGTCGCTCCGCGTGGAGCTGCGACCACGTGGCCGCGCGTGGCTAGGCCCTTATCGGGCCGTGCGATGCGGGGACTCTTGTTTAGCTAAGGGCGGTAGCGTTGCCTTTTGCCAGACTGGGCCCCTTCGTGGGCCCAGTTTCCCGCTGCTCTTTCCCGTGTCGAAGTTTTGAGCCCATGGTCGGTATTTGTGCCAAGGATATACGCAGTATCGGGTATCCAGAAAATGGGTACCCGACATCATTGATGCACTGAATAAGTTTAAGGATAGCTGAGATAACATTGTGACAAGCATTTCAATGGCTCACCTCTTGGAGGAAGTCAGCTACATTTTTCCTATTAGGACATGTAAAGCCAAGTGTATTGAAGAAAGAGATAACATTCTGCCGTGGACCATGATAAACAGTTTGGCCCTCGCATATAAGGATTATGTCATCAAATAATTCAAATGTCTCAGGAGCTGGTTGAAGCAATGAAATGACCATTGTAAGATCCATCAGATGGGCCATTTGCCGGAGAAATGTCATAATATCAAATGTGGTAGAACTGTCGAGCCCTGTTGATATGTCATCCATAAAGAAACATCTTGCACGACCGACAAGCATCTCCCCTGGATTTTTGCAACCATGGTAACAGAGTAACTAAAGAGATTACATATATAAATAATACTTAATATACTGCAAAATTTTCTACTAGAAAGACAGAGATTGGATATAATGAAAAAAATAAAAATAATACAAAAATGTTGGTGCAGTTTTAGCTTTTCTTATTTTAATATGGAATGCATGGTACTTACCAATTGTTGTTCTCTTCTTTTGTCCCCCAGAAATTCCTCTCCTTAGTTCATCCCCTACTATTGTGTCAGCACAGTCAGACAACCCTAGAATCTGTATTTAGTCAACTTTTAGGTTTACGTGAAGTATTGATGCGAAAATAAAAGGAACCAATATACATCGAATTCTTCTGAAAAGATCAGAAGATACCTTGAGAATATAGTTAGCTTTAAGGTTGTACCCCTGTCCAACTTTTGTTGCCTGTATGAAAGGCACCTATGTTAATCTATCTACAAAAAAATGTCATATAATGGCTAGTATGACTTTGTAGCACCTTGGCGAATAGCTCCTTGTACCCTTCATTATTATCATCAATATCTTTTTGCAAATCATCTCCCAACACCTCTGTAGTCATGAAAAAATAGGAGTGATTGATGTGTTAGTTTGCACCAGAATTAATTGACGCATGTAGCTATCGCTTGAGGGTTCTGGTGTCGTTTTTTTTATTACATCAAAAAGAACATTCGAAACACAATCTCATACCAAATTCATTGTTGGCTCCAAGCAGGTTCGAAGCAAAATTTATTGTCTCTCTCACTGTCATCTCGGCATGATGGAGATCATGCTGGCCCACATAAGCACAAAGAAAGTGTGGTATAGAGGAGCATGTTTCCCCATTGTACAGTACCGTTCCGTTGAACTATTGGCAAGAAAGTACACCATTACTGATGCATAATATTAATTGCCGTCATTCTAAAACTTCTGGTACTGTGAAGTATTATTTTGCTGTAATGATTTATACTGAGTTTTCAGTACTAGACTTCTGGTGATAACTAGACAAACCTTCAAAGAAGAATCCAATTTTCCCGCTAGTGTTTTTAAGAAGGTTGTCTTTCCTGATCCGGGTGCTCCGAGAACAAGTGTTATCCTGGAAACACAAGAAGAAAATATAACTGAGCTTCATGCCCCAGGTTAATTATTCTTGTAATGTAAGAAAACTGTTTGGACAAAAGGACGATTAAGTATTTCGAACATATGTCAGATAGATTGTCACTGCTTTCAATCAAGAAAAATCATATATACAAGTTTTCAGGTAATGTGTTTTTTTTTGACATTTTACTTATTATTCATTGGTTTGTGCAGTAGCAAATGTTCATGCACAGTAACTATACCTGGACGATCTAATTGCCCCACTCACTCCATCTATGATCTTAAACACCTTTTTTCTGGGGGCACATATGTGAGCCGTATCTACTATAGCCTGCATAAGAGAAAAATTCTTCTTACCACACATGTATAATTAAATTAAGGAAAGAGACCGCATCAAAAATTCAGCTGTGTGTCGTAAGCCCATTGATAATCCTGTACTATGAAAAAGACCAATTTAAATGCAATCTTCAGCTCTCAAAACAGTTTTACTTTAGTTCATGACGTCAACCTAAATTGAAGTGTTAGACGTCGACGGCATGGCAGCCTGGCTTGAGATGAACACCGGAAGCGTGGCGTGGCAACTATGTCGGGCAGTGACAGGAGTGATTTTCTACAGATGATGGAACTTGTGGAAAGAGCGTTATAGAAGATCTTCAAGAGGAAGCAGATGAACGAGCTACAAGGTTGCGTTGGTGACAGAGGAGGAGATTGACCTCTACATCCTGGCTCATCGGTGGTGTCGGTGGAGTGGGCGGTCCCGGTTTTTTCTGTTCATGTCCCAGTAAACCTCCTTTGGCCAATGCTTTGGCCGGCCTAGTTTCATTTTCTTGGTTTATGTTTCGTCAGTAAGCCTTGGTTGTCTTCTTTTAGTTACCTACGCTTTATTTTTTGAGCAATGGAGACTGTTGCGGTGTTGCCTCCTTCTCTTCTAGCTTAATGAAAAGGTCCAATTACCATTTGTGCCAAGGGCTTAAGTATAAACGTTGAGCTGCGCGCTCATGCACACTTATACAACCTCCGTTCTTAAATTGATGTCGTCGTTGACTTTTTTAGTTACGTTTGACCGTTCGTCTTATTCAAAATATTAGTTCAAATTTGAAAATTTATAAATTAAGCTTAAACTTTCTTTAGTGATAAAATACATCATAACAAAATATATGATAATTTTTACTTTTTTTTGAATCAGACGAATGGTCAAACTTAACTCAAAAAGTCAACGGACACATCAGTTTTAAAACGGAGGGAGTACACAGTTTTGACCAGACCCAGTTTCGTGGCTGTGGCAAGGACCATAACCGGTGGCGAGGCGCTCGCTCTAAGTGGCAATGCTCCGGCGCGATCGATATGAAGCGTAACTTTGGCTAAAAAACGCCAGTCTCAAAAAGTGACCGTCCAAACATCAGTGGAGAGGGAAAATAATCGATCCAATACAGTAACAAAATTATTCGGAATTTATGTTTTGTCCCGGTGCAACTCACTGCCACCTTATTGATCGGGAGAGGGTGATAATTAAAGTTTTCGTTATGAGATAAGATTTCTCAGCAGTTATTTCAGTAGTCATGATTTTGGGTTTACATATAAAGGCCTCTTTGGTAAGGCTTTTTCAGTTGCTTCTCCAACGAGTTGTATAAAGAGTTTGTTGCACACTCGCAATTAAAAAAATGAAGAGTTTGTTGCAGCAACATTCTCAAGTCTGGTATTCATATTTGAGCTGTATAAATAGTTGGTTATAGCAGCATTTAAACTAATGCAACAAAAACCTTTTACCTGTTTGTTTCCCACCTAGCTAGATTATATAATCTGGCTCATATAATCTATAAGCTGAAACAAACATGTCTCAAATTATAGCCAGATTATAGCAATTCATAGGACAGATAGCTTATAGATTATATAAGCTGGATTATATAATCTGAGGGGAAACAAATAGGGCCTTAGTAGTAATTTTGCATTTTTTTAAAGATTGTTTTACTTACAAATTTCAAGGGATTCCATTTTCTTACAAATAACCCAACGAAAAGTAATTCCATCTCTAAAATTTTAAGCATGCATTTATAAATAAAATACCTACAAATTGATATAATTTTTCAACTTGTAGGTGCTTCTCTGCATATATGGCCATGCTTAACTATTGTGTACCCAAAGATGTAGACACGAACATTCAGAACTAAGCTCATTAGTCATTACCCTATCTGCTAATGTTGCAATGTCGAGCGCTGATTCAAATAGAAGTCGTAGACACTAATGTGTGTCCATCCTCAGTTAATATATATGTTACAGTTTTTAGCATAGAAGTGATCAGGTGCTCAAACCTTAACAGGCTGAAAATTTTCATTATGTTGAGTTTGAATTTGTAAATATCTTTATGAGTACTTCTGCGGTAGCTAGCATCGCCAGAGTTAAATGGATGAAAGTGTTGTCTTTTCATCAGGAGGGAGAATTAAATGAATGAAAGTATGTGTTGATTGTCTTTTCAATAGGCGAATAAATTCAGTGAATGAAAGTGTTGGTTGTTCCTTTGCAATAGGCCCTGCCACCTTCCCATTTGTAGCCCTCTCTACCCGTACTTAGGTCATGGCAGATAATTGAAAGGTATAGATGAAAGTGATTATTCACTGGACATTTGTGGTAACAAATAATAGCCAAGGCTCCCATTTAGTCATGCTAGGACCCATGGCAGGTTAGTCTAGTTTCGCACTGACATTATAACATTTCTAACGTTAAATTTGCACCACAATTTTCTTTTGTGCCACCTTTCTATAACTGTAGGATTCAATAGAAGCAACAATTGTCCAAGTCAAAACTTTAGGTGTGTGAGTTTAAGAACGGAGTGAGTACTTGCCATCGAGGAAGGAACATAATAATATAAAAAAAGACATTTATGAGGGGTTATAGTGACATTCTACCTTTTCTTATAGCTACTGTATGCTTGGTCTAGCATGTTGCCAGAAGCCGCACGTCAACGCTACGTAGAGTGCCTACTGTAAAGATCGACATGATTGAAGACTTGGAGTGGAGGTTCCAGCTTCTCTAAAAAACTACTATACCTCTCATTTTACATCCACTCACCCACCCATCAACTCTCCCAGCAACCCTCAAACTTTGTCTTATATGTAGGATCCCTTATATTTTGGGGCGAATTTCAAACCCTGATCAATCCCTTATATAATAGGATAGAGGGAGTAGTTCTGGTAAAAATAGTTTTTCTGCTGGAGCTGAAGCATTTAATAACTAGGTAAAAAAAAACGTTTGACAAAAATAGCTTTTCTTCTTTGAGAAGTAGTAGGAAGTTAAGAAAAGCCACTGTTTTTGGCTACTGGCCGGCTCCCAGTTCATTTTAGTTTGCAAAAGGGCTCCTTCATGTTGAATCCTTTCGAGCTATATAACAGCTTCATATTGAAGCCGGTGTAGCTAGTGCATATATATGCCCCCAGAGGTCGGGGCCTGAATTAATAGTGAGAGGACGAAATTACTTGAATGTAATTTCACATTGGCCACCAGCTGCAAAACACCAAATCATATACAGCAGGCAGAGTAGCTGTAGACACGCTGGCCATTGGTGCCGCATGCACATATAGGAGTACCTTGGCGCCGTTGACCAAGGCGTTGGGCAGCGTGGGCGGCGCCCTCTCGCCGACGCGCAGCTCGGCTTCCACGCTCACGTCCTTGAACACGATCTCCACCTTCTGAGGCTCTTCACGTCCCATCCTACATGCCCACGGGAGGGAGAACATGAATTAACATAGACATTAGCCCTAGCTAAACATGCACAATTAACTGACATCGATCCCTAATTATATGTTCTCAAGCTGGCCATGATCGCCGCCCGTACCGTCGCCGGGCCTCCCTAAGCATGCGAAGGAACTCCTCGTTCTCCGCGTGCGTCAACGGAGGCGCCTCCTCGCGGACGCTGGCCATGGCTGCCTCGCTATAGTCTCGATAGCTTCGATCAGATGCGCATGCGTGAGTGGGTGTTCACAATCGAGCCGCTTATGGGTGGTGGTCTTCTCGTGTCGTGTCACTTATAAATAAGGCGTGCAGTGGAGAGGGCCCGGGACATGCGTGAATGCCCGCATTCTTCTGTAAAGTCTTGCGATACGGTTACTAATAATTCTATAAAGTCACTAACTGAGCTGGCCACTTTATTTTGGCCGTCACATACCATAGATGCACGGGAAAGAAAATGGCAAAAAAAAAAAAAAAGTGGCAGTTGGTGCTATTTATTACTGAGATAATCTATATAAATATTGCAACACAATACTCCATAATCATCAACTCATATTTCTATGCATTTTTTATCTAAAAAAAATATTTCCCTGCAACCACACCACAACGAGCCATACAATACTGGAAAACTGAATTTTCCCTGTGTGCCGAAAACCCACAGGGAAATGCAAAAAAAATACCATCAGAAATAATTTCCCTGACGGTGAACCATCAGGCAATAACCGCAAGAGATACAACGACAGGAAAATAGAAATTTGCCTGTGGGCAGGCCGTCAGGTTCCATTTCCTTGACGGGTAGCCCTTAGGGAAATATATTTCAGAAAAAACAAAAAATGCGGTGGGAGCGGACCGTGGTGGAGGTTGCGGGAGGAGGTCCAGATTAACTGGAGGGAGGGACGGACGCGATGCTGGCCACTTTATTTTGGCCGTCACACATGGTAAAATACAATCCATGTGTAAATACCACTAAATACTGCATCCTTGCATCAATCATTGAAAAAATTCCGCAGCATCACGCGGGGTCTCATCTAGTAATTTTTTTCTGTATATACGTTGGTTGATATATCGCCTTTCCACCTGCTATCTACCAAGCGAGCCCAATTAACGCACGTACCTTTCCATTTATAAAGTATAATAATATAATATTTCACTACCACGTGTATATATTTAGCGACTGGAACTGGTCAGCAGCTTTATCTGCGCCCCACAAAACATTAATTACTCCATGATCGTGACGAGCAGAGGAAAGTCTGCTCATCGCATGCACTTGTGGATCGACTTCTATGTTGGACTGCAGAGTTTCGATCCTAGGCTCCTAGCTAGTTGAGGAGCGCGACAACCGTATGTGATAGCCACGTTGCGTCGTCCCCAAAGACTAAGGCCTCTTTTGGAACGCAAAAATTTCACAGGAATCGCACAGAAATTTCACAGGAAACAGTTCAATTTCACAGGAAAAACAGAAGAAAAGAAAAATTTTCCTCCAATCCAAACGAGCCCTAAGCGAAAGAAGCCTATATATATACGAACCACTACCATATATACATGCTGAGATACGGCTGGCAAGTCCGTAATATCAACGGAATTCAAGTTGTATACAGTGTCAGAATATATTATTTTGGTTAGAATATTAATTACCCAGGATTGTCATATAGAGGGTTTCCTGTCCCTAAGTCTTTTACACTGTATAGGCAACTTAAATTTTGTATATAGTGGCTGATAGATTTAATAAACAAAACCTTGTGTTATATAATCTCTTTGTTTTATTTCTATGACGTAGTTGACTTTTTTGTTACTTTGACCATTCGTCTTATCTACAGATATTTGTGCAAACAGCTAAATATATAGGTTAACTTTAAAGTTCTTTTGATGATAGATCTAATGATATCAACTTTATGTTAAGTAACTAATTATGTAATTATATACTGTTGATCAAAGTTTAACAAAAAAATCAACTGCGTCATATAAATAAAAACAGAGAGACACTCACAACGCACGCATACTCACCCGTATGAACACAAGTACGCAAACCCTACCCCTTTGAGCATCTTCGAAGACTGAACCGCAAATCTAGAGATACGAAGTCACCACTGGCGTCTCGCTGTCGCCGGGAGCGTCACCTACCATTGAAAGCATAAATGCAGTTAAATCCTTGAAAATTCGATCCCACGAAGAGTCAAACCCAAGACCTGAGAGGTGTTACTCGGATGCCTTAACCACTAGACCAAGACCCCTTTCACACCTAGGCCGCCATGTGGTGTCGCTTTAGCATCGTCAGGCCGCATGGATCAGATCGCTCCACGCCAATCATCGGGTTTTTTTTTTTTGAGATTACACAGTACAACTCAGACACTCACAACGCACGCACACTCACCCCTATGAACACACGTACGCAAACCCTACCCTTATGAGCATCTTCGAAGACTGAGCCGGCAAATCTAGAGATACGAAGTCACCACTACGCCAATCATCGGGTGTGGTCCAATGAATTAATGTCCCGCGACGCCAGATCCTCGCGGGTCCGCCAAGCCCAGCAGCCCATGTAAAAGAACCGAAAGCATTAGGTGGTAGGCTGTTGCAATGCCACGGCAGGCCGGGCCAGGGCAGTTGGATACGTGTCCTGCTCATCAATTGTCTGGGCGATGTGAGTGCTCTGCCTCATCAATTAGCTTGTATTTGGGTCAATGAAGCTTCTAGTTTCATTTTTAGTGCTTTAATGAACGATGTAACAGTTTATCTAATCAATAAATCTAGCCGGGTGGCGTTCCCTAAAATAATGGGCACACGGTTCTTCTACACAGAGTTGCTCAATCTGCTGCTGGTGGTGATTTTTTTTCTTCTTTTAATTACCCGATCTGGGTTGCGTCGCTCTACATCCCATGTGGATCGCCCGACAGTACAACTCGACGTACCATGAAAATCAGCTGAGCTTTCATTCTATTCCCAATGGTGAACGATCTTGCTTACTCTTAAATCTCTTATTAGTGCATGTTGACGGTTCTTATGCACAAAGACTAAATTCGATTCGATAAGGACATCCCACCATGGGATACACTGAAGCCGCCTCCACAAAGTTTCAATTTGTTACCAACTTAGCCTTTGAGTTCGATTCGAACTCCAGGAGCAACCTGCACTAAATGAGGCCCGCATACCACATACGGGTTTTGTTTGGGATGTTCTACACATACATGAAAAGCTAAGAAGATCACCATTCTAATGGCACAAGTCCCATGTCAAAATTCTATCTGAGTCGACGAGAATCTTTGAATGAAGTTGGCGTCCAGAATTTGTTTTCGAACTCCAGGAGCAACCTGGCTTGTTCACTGCATTTCTGTTCAATGACACAATATTACTGCTATATATAAATGTTACTTCTTGTTGTTCATTTCAGATATACAATTCTGTTCATTTACTTGATATCTATATATTTATTCCATCTGAATACTTTCATTGACTTTTAAGAGTGAGCATCTGCATAGCTACATGGCCACTTGTATCGTTTGTGTGTTGCCCATGTTATCATGGATATGTTAGTCCTTTGCTTGTTACCAAGCATGTTATCTGCATATCTAACACTTAATTGTTTGTTTGTTGTGAATATAGCTCAATTTTTTTGAGCGTTGGCTGCATTCCCTGAGTCAAGTGGTTGGTTGATGCATGGTGAACTTGCTGCGGTCTTCTGTTTGGTGCGATTAGGGTCAGTCACTTAGAAATTATTTGTCAGGTCAAAACTGTTTTGTATTTTGCTGCATGGGATTTGGTCTGTGACATCTGTATACAATTTGATTTTCTTACATGTTTGGTCGCAAATGTGAACGTTTTGATTTTCAGAATGTTTTTAGCGTATGGGAGCCATGCAAACGTGACAATAGCTCAGTTGGTTAAAGCCTTCAGGTGTGAGGCCACCCACCAGGGTTCAAATCCTGGTGTGCACTAATTTATGGAATAAAAAAAAATCCACTCGCTGCGTCCCATTTACTCGGTTAGATCCGACCTATGGTGGGCGGGCCCTCATGTATGGGGTAGGCTCAAAGCATGAGTTAAGGCCCGAACTATAGGGGGCGGCTCCCTGAGGATGGGACCAGGGTTCGTGGATTTTCTCGGCTGGGGCTCCGGTTGAGTTCCCTATATGACAATACCGTGGGGGCGGTCTTTCCCCCACCGGCCGAGTTTTATGTTCTATATAGGCTGAAGTAATTTGGGTCTGAAAATTAATTGGCCCAAAAGGAATTTGGGCCGGCATGAAAATTACTGGACCAGAAAAAAAATAAATGGCTTGCGAATTTAATGGACCAAAACAAAATAAAATATGGGTCAGAAACAAACAGCAAAAAAAATAATGGGCCAAAAAAATGAAGCCTCCACGTCATCTTCGGTTCACTTGTTTATGACGAAAAAAAGTGTCATAAAAAATTTATAACAATTTGAAAAGCGTCATAAAAATCTGTGATGTTTTCATAAATCGTCATAAATTTATGATGAAATCTAAAATTCGCCATACAAGATAATCAGCGACACAAATTCTATGATGAAGTGGTTCTCTGTTGACGGCTCTTAGAACAAAAATAAACCGTCAACTAGCTGCACCTTTTACCCTCAAATCAACACCAAAGGTAGACTTAGGTCTTTAAACTAATGATTTCCACGTCTTGGTGAATTTGTGAGTGCATCTGCATTTCATAGGAAAACGGGGAAAAGGAAGCATAAAAGGCCGCCTTTTGCAAATACCGAATTTCTCTGACATAAAGATATCTCCCCATGAAGCCCAAAACTCCAATCAGAAGGCTTCAAGTCCATCCATAGCAGGTGGATCAGAGGAGGAGATGACCCAAGACACAGCCCAGAGGAAGGCCAGGCCCAGTGGGGCCCACCCCAGGTCGGCCGACCTAGGGATTGGGGTCGGCCGACCCCTGTTGGTGGCCCCACTGGCCCATCTTCTTATGACGGTTTGCAACCGACCTTAGGAGGTTGGTTTCCCCTGTAATCAATGCCATCAATGCCGGGAACCGCCTCAAATCAACCGACCTTCCAAGGCTATAAATAAAGGGGTACCCCTCCTCCAAAACACATCACAAAAATCCCAAGAGGAGAGCACCACTCCCACATCTCAGGCCTAGAGCCTCTTGTACAATAGTAGAATAGGGGAGAGGGCAAGGGAGAAGAGATGGATAGCTTTGTCTTAGTTATTTTCCTACTCTTGTACCTTGGCGGATATTTATCTTATTAATAGTTCATCGTTCGTTCTTCGTTCGTTCATCGTTCGTTCTTCGTTCGTCGCTCGTTCATAGTTCGTCCGTCGTTCTTATTCATAAGATTAGTATTCGTGGTGATATTGATCTAGCGAGTTTTATTTACTAGTCGTTATTCTTGTTATACTTGTTTACGGGATCATCGCTCCGCAAGGAGTGCTCTAGCCTTCCAGATTGGTACCAGGACCGGGGTTAGAGTAGTAATCGACGGCATAGACGTGGTGTCTAGGCTAGAGGTTACCTTTGTTTGCAGCGTGCCCCACGGTTTGTAGAGGTAGGCGGGTGGTGACATGTTGGCAATAAAATGTAACTTTTACCGCTTCGCACACGCGGTCTGAGAGATTTGCTTCACTCTATTCAGGACCAAACTTGGAACGCGGTTAATTCCGGAGCGTGCCAGTCGATTTTCCCTGCAAATCGACAAAGACAAGAAAAGCGTGTAAAATTCCTGGGCTATCGGCCCCGGACAGGCCGATGCGTAACCGCAGCCGATGTTAGTGATTAAATAAAATATTGGCTGTCGGCTAGAAACGAATCGGCATATTCGTAATAGTAAATACTCGCACGATAACTAAAGCAGAAACATGTATCGAAATCGGCAATCGGCAAATAACAGCATAGCATGTAATCGACAAGTAGCTATCAGCAAGCATCATGGTAAAGTGAATCGGCATCATCAAATAAGGTTCAAACCTCTACTTGAGCAGGAACAAAAGGATATTTAAAAGCACATAAGCATAGATTTGAACGTGGTAACCAATCGGCTAAACACCCCGAAAGAACGGTTAAACCAATAGCAACTAATCATACCCATGATCTAACGATCGCTTCACCGAGGACACGTCAACTAAGTGAAGTAAAACAGGACACGTCAAACTGTTCTACACGATCGGCAGATACGGGTATAATCGGCAACTTTCAATCCCAGATACTTAGTAAATTAAATTTAGCTCTTAGCAACTGTTTCGCTGAGGACACGTCAACTAAGCGAAGTAGGCAGGACAAGTCAAACTGACTACCCAATCACTAAGAACAAATCTAATCAACTAAGCACCTTAACCGTGACTCGAATAACTAGATCAAACAGAGAATCGGCATCAGCAATCGGCAACAAGGTTGCGGCTAGGACAAGTCAACTAACCGTAACAAAGAACTGGACTAGGTCTTAAACAATTCCAAGTTGTCGATGCACAACATCGAACCCTAGATCAATCTAAATTACCGGATAACTAGCAGCCACATCAATCTTAACTATGGACAAGTCGACATAATGAAGATCGATGCGCTTACCTGACGAAATCCAAGTCGAAACCGGAGCCCCGATGGACGCCGATGTCGACGAAAATCCCGTCGAGAAGTTGTGGCGATGCGCCGAAAAGTGATTGTATTGATTGATAGATTTTACAATACTCACGGGTCTATATTTATACACCCGAGGCAAGACTCCGACTCGACCACGATTAGGTCAACCTTTCTAAACTTGGAAAAAAGAATTAAAAAAGGACACCCAAATCCACACGTGCGCGCGTCTTCGGGATTTCCTTGGCTTCATGATCACCTGTGGGCCACCACTTTGCATAAAATCCTTTTCCCCCCGGCGCATACCCCGTCATCCACTGACGATGGGCCCTGGGCCAAAATTTGGTGTCAACACATGCCCCCCAAGCCGGGGTATTTAATCTCCATGCGTCGGATTGTTTCCTCATTTCTCGCGCCTCCTCGTTTCTCGCGTCGTACTCAACGCGCCTGCAACACCTCTTCGCATTTCGCGCCGCCTGCAGCACGTCCCGTCTTATAAATAGATGCCATCTACCACACTTCTCCTTCTTCCTCCTTTCACCGGCGCGCTTCTTCATCTCCTCATTCTCTCTCCCATCTCATCGCCGGCGACAAATCTCTTCAGAAGAACAAGAAAGCTGTAGGACCTTGCTGGAACTCCTAATTTCGTCATGGCGCAAACCACTGCTTCTTCTACCGCCGTCCCCCAGGTATTAGTTCTTATCTCCATTCCCGTTCTTGAAATGTAGCTCTGTTCTTGAGATGTACTGTAGAGTTCTTCAGTTCATGAGCCATCCCCACTTTTCTTTAGATCTTTTGCCTGATTAGATTTATTTCCATTGTTTTTAGGAACTGCAAAACCAGATCTTGATCCCCACAGAACTTGCCACACACCGTTTCTTGGGACCTATGGGCGATCCAGATCCAATAACCTTCATTTGCAGCGAAACCCTTAGGATGCCTTTCAAAAGATCATCAGTTACCTTAGAAACATGGGTAGGCAGCTTCAGATCGTGGCCCACTATCATTCCAGGCTGGCGTGAATGGCTTCTCAGAGTTAAGGCCGCCAAATTGGCAACATGGGGGACTATCGGCATAGAACACTGTTTAGAACTCTCCCTTGCCGATATGAAGAAGAATGAGCCAATGCTATCGGCATCCTGTTACTTCTGGTCCGACACAATAAATGCCTTCCTCTTTGGCCATGGACCAATGACTCCTACCCTGATGGACGTCAAGATGCTTGCCGATCTGGACATATCAACTAATGCAAGCCTCCAGAGTCTGAAAGTCAAGCCTAGCCATCAATTTGATGTCAGAAGCATCGGCGGATGGAAGAAATACATCACCACCTTCCGTGGCACAGGACCAGTGACAGACAGAGAACATGCAGCATTTTTGATGATGTGGCTTGAGCACTTCTTCTTCTGCGGAGCTCAACTCAACCCCGTGTCCAATCTGCAGAACTTAGCAGAACGCCTAGCAGCTGGCACCCAAATGCCTAGCAGAACGCCTAGCAGCTGGCACCACCATCTGGAAACCTCGACTTCACCCTCAAAAAAGAGTCATTTTCCATACCAATAACCACCTCACGAAACATTCTTTCCGATGAACCACTTGAGGAATATCAAGTAGAGGAGGTCATGGCCATTTTTCCTCACATAGACCCTGAGTTGGCTCTAGAAGAAGATGCACAAGATTTTATCTTAGAAGAAGCCGACTCAGAGGACACTTTTGAGCTACCACAAACCACACCACCGCCACGACCTCCTATTGAACTCAAAGCGCTACCTCCCGGTTTGCGCTATGCTTTCTTGCACGGAGATCCAAAAGCTCCTGTCATCATAAGTGACAAGCTTTCGGAGGAAGGAACCACCCAACTCATAACCGTGCTCGAGAGACATCGCTCCGTTCTTGGTTACTCACTTGAAGACTTAAAAGGGATCAGCCCTGCTCTCTGCACCCATCGCATTCCCGCAGATCCTAAAAGTACACCTTCAAGGGAACCTCAAAGAAGGCTAAACAATGTGATGAGAGAGGTTGTGAAGAAAGAGGTCTTGAAGCTATTGCATGCTGGGATCATCTATCCTGTTCCTCACAGTGAATGAGTGAGCCCCGTACAAGTGGTACCCAAGAAAGGAGGTATGACGGTCGTTCATAATGACCAAAATGAACTTATTTCTCAACGAACTGTCACGGGGTGGAGAACGTGCGTTGATTACCGAAAGCTTAACAAGGCTACAAAGAAAGATCATTTTTCGCTGCCCTTCATCGATGAGATGTTGGAACGGTTGGCAAATCATTCGTTCTTTTGTTTCCTTGATGGATATTCGGGATATCATCAAATTCCCATCCACCCCGACGATCAAAGTAAGACCACTTTCACATGCCCGTATGGAACTTATGCTTATCGTCGCATGTCTTTTGGTTTGTGCAATGCACCTGCCTCGTTCCAACGTTGCATGATGTCTATTTTCTCTGATATGATCGAAGAAATTATGGAAGTTTTTATGGATGATTTCTCTGTTTATGGAAAAACCTTCGATCATTGCTTAGAAAATTTAGACAAGGTCTTACAAAGATGCCAAGAGAAGGACCTGGTACTTAATTGGGAAAAGTGCCATTTCATGGTCCGAGAGGGCATAGTTCTTGGACACTTTGTGTCTGAGAGAGGCATAGAGGTGGACAAAGCAAAAATAGAAGTCATAGAAAAGCTTCCACCTCCTGTGAATGTTAAGGGTGTTCGCAGTTTTCTGGGTCATGCTGGTTTTTATCACCGTTTCATAAAAGATTTCTCTCAAATTGCACGACCCCTTACGAACTTACTTGCTAAGGATGCACCCTTTGATTTCAATGATGAATGCATGCATGCTTTTGCTACTCTTAAGAATGCACTCATCTCTACTCCAATCATTCAACCCCCTGATTGGACGCTTCCTTTTGAAATAATGTGTGATGCTAGTGACTATGCTGTGGGGGCAGTTCTTGGTCAAGTGAAAGACAAAAAGCATCATGCAATTTCTTATGCTAGCAAAACTTTGACAGGAGCTCAGTTAAATTATACTACCACTGAGAAAGAGCTCCTTGCCGTTGTTTTTGCTTTTGACAAGTTTAGATCTTACTTAGCTGGAGCAAAAGTTATTGTTTATACTGATCATGCTGCTCTGAGATTTCTGCTTGCTAAGAAAGATGCTAAACCTCGTCTCATAAGATGGATCCTTCTGCTCCAAGAGTTTGATTTAGAAATTAAAGATAAGAAAGGAGTAGAAAATTCTGTAGCAGATCATTTGTCGCGTATGCAGTTCACTAACTTGCAGGAACTACCCATAAATGACTTCCTACGCGATGACATGCTGCTGAAAGTGACGGACTCACACCCTTGGTACGCCGACATCGTGAACTTCATCGTAACAGGATATGTACCACCAGGGACGGAAAAAAGAAGATTGATATATGAAAGCCGCCGTCACTTATGGAATGAGCCATACCTATACCGTGTCTGCGACAATGGACTGCTTAGGCAATGTGTGCCCACCCCCAAGAGCACACAAATCAATGAGAAGTGTCATGCAGCTCCATACGGTGGACACTATGGTGCCTTCCGTACTCAAGCAAAAATCTGGCAAACCAGATTCTTGTGGCCTACCATGTATGAAGATACAAAAGAGTTCATTAGAAGATGTCCGAAGTGCCAAAGATTTGGAGGCTTCACAGCAAGGGATGCAATGCCCCTCACATACAACCTTCAGGTCGAACTCTTCGACGTGTGGGGCATTGACTTCATGGGACCATTCGTAAAGTCCCAAGATTGTGAGTACATATTGGTGGCGGTGGACTACGTGTCCAAATAGGTAGAAGCTATGCCATGCCGAGCTGCCGACTCCAAACATGCTCGCCGGATGTTCCACGAGATTATCTTTCCACGGTTTGGAACTCCGAGAATGGTGATAAGCGATGGAGGGTCTCACTTCATTGATAAGACCTTCCGTAGCTTTCTAAGAGAGCTTGGAGCAAGGCACAATATTGCCACTCCATACCATCCTCAAACAAATGGGCAGGCCGAAACATCCAACAAACAAATCAAACGGATCCTGCAGAAAACAGTCTTGGAAATGGGGAAGGGATGGAAGAACAAGCTACCCGATGCACTATGGGCGTCTAGAACAGCCTACAAAACACCCATAGGCATGTCACCATACCAACTCCTCTATGGAAAAACATGCCATTTACCGGTCGAGTTGGAACATAAGGCATATTGGGCCATGCGAACTTGGAACATGGATATGAAAGGAGCTGGGTGGAGATAGCTGAGTTGGAAGAATGGAGAGATAAAGTATATCACAACTCAGCCATCTACGAGGAGCGTACAAAGCGCTGGCATGACCGGCGAATAAGAATAAAAGAATTCAAAGTTGGAGACAAGGTACTGCTTTTCAACTCAAGGGTAATGCTCTCCGGACATAGAAAATTGAGAAGTAAATGGGACAGGCCATACACCATCATCGACACGTCGACTCATGGAGCAATCACACTCCAAAACGAAGGAGGTAATGTATTCAAGGTAAATGGCCAGCTTCTTAAAATTTGTCTTGAGCCCGAAGAAAATAAGGAACTCGATGTCATGAATTTAATTGATTTAAATATCTTTCCTTGACGTCTGCCTCGAAATATCCTGCTATACCCTGTACATCTAGAATGTACCTTTCCCAACAAAGCTCCACGAAAAATTGAAAGGCCAGAACCTGCCAAGGCAGGTCGGCCGACCTGGCTACCAGGATCGGCCGACCCCCTATGGTGTCCTTTTCCTTCCATCCTTTGCTCATTCTGCAACCCAGACTTTCCTTGTCATGCCCACCTATGCTAGGAAATAAATCTCGACTTCCTTCGCCAAGAGAGGGGAAAACCACTATAAATACAACCCTTTGTACCCCTCTCCATTCATCTCTTCCAAGCCTCGCTCAGAACCAAAACCTCCACCTTATCCATGAGCGAAAAGAGCGATGCCTCCTCCATTTGCACAAAGGGCAAAGGCAAGGAAGAAAAGCCCTATTGGGTAGCCGATGCCGAGCGTTTTAAAAGATACGCTAAAGCTTTAGGAAAAGCCCACCTCAAGATTAGGAGTTTGGAGCAAGAGGTGGCCCGAGCAAAGAAGGAAAATGGCGTTCTCCAAAACCTCTACAACAATCTTATGCAAGAGAGCATGCAAGACGGGGCCCTCATCAAAACTCTCTCCAAGAAATGGGCACAGTATGATCTGGCCCTGCAGGTGATAGAAAAGAATTAAGAGAGGCCGAATAAGTAGAATAAAAAAGATAGGTGCTTTGAGTCTTTGTTTCCAATCGATTAGGTTTTTTCTTTTCATATGTAATGCGCCTATCAGTTTTATTTAAATAAATTTAGTGCTCCCCGGGCTTGCATACCGGTAGAGCAATATCTGGTTTCCATATTTTTGTCATTTTTGAAGGAAACAGGCAAAAAGGCAAGTGGGGGGGGGGGGGGGGGGGGGGGACATCACCATATATGGAACAATCACGACCAAATTATTCAGAATCATGCGAGGCAACTCAGGAACGGTCACCACGCGAAAACACATCACCAGTGGGGTCCAGGCCAGGTCGGCCGACCGACCAGACCCCTGGTGGTCCCCCCCAGGGCCCAGCCTCCTCCTGCCTCCTGAGTTTGCACCACACTTCCCCTTTTTGCTTACTACAACGTCAAGATCATTCTGATAATTTGAAAATTAAATAAAACATTAATCTTTGGGAAAATTATAATTGATTTATCACATGCCCATGAACTCTACCTCTCACATTCATGAACTTGCGCACTCGCTATTTCTTGCTTCATCATTGAATACTTGTGAAAACCTTATCACTAGAAACCTATGTTTTTCCTAGATAATTGGCATGTGAGATATGGTTTGTCGAAATGATCTTTACTCAACCTTCAAGTCCTTGGGAACTTTATTTTATGAAAATCAAAATTCCATAGTATGATGCTCCTCACTTGATTTATATTTTCCTACCAAGGCCAAGAACTTTATATAAATACTTTTGATAGCCTATAAGCTGCTAGTTGTCAATTTGAGCTTTGTCAAATTCTTGGACCCTAGTGAGAAGCTTGTCATACTCTTTTGATCAAGATCACGTACACTCCACCTCACATGCTACACTTCTACACTGGAAGTTGAGCAATTCATCATTCATCCACCAAATAAATACTCCAAAAATCTTTGTTACCTTTCTCTCTCAAAAATATCATTAGAGATATGGCTATGCAAAAGAAAGAGAATAAATCCCTGCTCATACAAAAGTAGAGCATGATGAAAAAAATATGGAGAAAAGAAAAGTAAAAGGGAAAAGAAAATATGATAGCCATGTCCTCCTCAAAATCAAAAAGAGAGAGAAGGGAACATCATAAAAAGGAGTACAAACGTTTTCCACATCACCACACATGCACATCTTGATCAGATTGTATGACTTGCTTTCTCTATTGGATCCAGTTTTTGACTTAGCAATATAAGCGACACTAGTATGCTCCACCTTACCCAACCTTGAGCTCCACAAAAGCCTGATCAAACACAAGGAGGGAAGGGGCAAATCATGGCCCTTGAGAGGAAAATACATAAACACCATGAGCGACTTGAGAGAGTCATTTGAGGAGCAGAAACTATGTCTTTATATTTCAAAAATCATGCAAAAATCCCAAGGTACTTGACAGGGAAGGCGAGGTGATTGGAGACATGATCGTTCCACTTATCAATCATCCAAGGAATACATGTTAGACACCTCCAAGTTCACAGGTATGAAGTGTGGCTTGCAATAGCTTGTGTGCATGCTCTCATTTATGAGGAAGAGTATCTCCCGCCTTAAGCTCGCAACTTTACTCGAGGACGAGCAAAGAGCTAAGTGTGGGGGAGTTGTTGACGGCTCTTAGAACAAAAATAAACCGTCAACTAGCTGCACCTTTTACCCTCAAATCAAACACGAAAGGTTGACTTAGGTATTTAAACTAATGATTTCCACAAGTCTTGGTGAATTTGTGAGTGCAGCTGCATTTCATAGGAAAACGGGGAAAAGGAAGCATAAAAGGCCGACTTTGCAAACACCGAATTTCCCCGACATAAAGATATCTCCCCATGAAGCTCAAAACTCCAATCAGAAGGCTTCAAGTCCATCCATACCAGGTGGATCAGAGGAGGAGATGACCCAAGACACAGCCCAGAGGAAGGCCAGGCCCAGTGGGGCCCACCCCAGGTCGGCCGACCTAGGGATTGGGGTCGGCCGACGCCTGTTGGTGGCCCCACTGGCCCATCTTCTTATGGCGGTTTGCAACCGACCTTAGGAGGTCGGTTCCCCCTACAATCAATGCCATCAATGCCGGGAACCGTCTCAAATCAACCGACCTTCCAAGGCTATAAATAAAGGGTAGACCCCTCCTCCAAAACACATCACAAGAATCCCAAGAGGAGAGCACCACTCCCACATCTCAGGCCTAGAGCCTCTTGTACAGTAATAGAATAGGGGAGAGGGCAAGGGAGAAGAGAGGGATAGCTTTGTCTTAGTTATTTTCCTACTCTTGTACCTTGGCGGATATTTATCTTATTAATAGTTCATCGTTCGTTCTTCGTTCGTTCGTCGTTCGTTCTTCGTTCGTCGTTCGTTCATAGTTCGTTCGTCGTTCTTATTCATAAGATTAGTATTCATGGTGATATTGATCTAACGAGCTTTATTTACTAGTCGCTATCTACTATTTCTTTATAAGTGCAACCAACTAAGGATTCTTAATTGCTATTTCTCTGCTCTCACATTGAGCCACATGATCTGAAAATTTTCATCCGTCAGATCATAGTTTACAATGCATCCCAACTGTCCAACCAGAGCTTCCCCTGGACATCTTGACGCCAATCTTATTACCTCCCTGCCCATTTCTTTACTTCGTGCATAAATTGTGCAGAAGAAGAGTGGCTACTAAAACTCCTGCCATCATACCTCATAATTCACCGTTGTCAGTAACTCCCACCCCCCCCCCCCCCCCCCCTATGCAATGAAGAGGCCACTGTAATTGGTGGCTTTAATCCTCCGCTAATGACTGCCCACTCAACAACTCCGCCCAAGCATTCCTATAAAGACTATGCATCCTCCCAGTTCAGCAGACCCCGAGCATCACCAATCACAACTCACGCCCCTAATTCCAGTCCTAAAGGCACCCATATGCATTCTTCTAAAGCATGTTCTTTTACTTCCGTGATTTGATTGTGGATCATTTCGTTGCTCCAATTCCTCTATTTTGCTCCCTGCTTCGATGTGATAACGGAAGCATGAATCTCTGGGTAGCAGCGACCCAAGATGACTCCATTCTATGCATAATCATTTGGAAAATCTCTTACTTTCTAACCCAAGAAAGCATCAATGGCTTGATATGGAACAGCTGCTGCAGGATTCACCCTAGCTGGAGCTTCCATGTCAGTGGCCAAGCGCAGATCAACTGCAAGCAAGTGGTGGATTTCTCATCGACCACACTGCAAGGTCTCCAACAATGATGACAGGCTGCTACTTCAAATCATTTCCTCCCGATTCCTCTTCCTAATAGCTTTAGGTCTTTTACTTCTTCCGGTCTATGTTGCATTGCTAGCTTTAGATAAACCGTACCCACTAATGTAGTTATTAGGATTCCAACATTTCAGTTGTTTGCAGGATATTATTGATTCCACTTTAGTGTGTTCATTATTGCAATTTTGCTTGGCAAAATTTTACTCTGCATGAGTACCCTATTATCATGGACATCTAATTTTCCCACACTTTTCCGCAGCTCTGTTTGTTTTTGTTTTTACGTGAGTCGACCATTTCACTGTAATCAGATATCTGATCTGCAGTTTTAGATGCACGTGGTTTGTTATCAAGGTTGATATTCTTTCCACTAATGTTCCCTGCCCAATTGATAACTTTTGTGGGTCAAATCGTAGACAACTTCTACAAGAAACGATGCAAAATTTCCACTGGTTTTGTATGTAAACTGTGACCAAAATGTTATCATCTCATAGTTATCAATCCATTTACGACATTTTCTTTTGTTATTTTCCACTCTAGATGTTCCGTAATCACATATGAATTCCCGCAGCAACGCGCGGGGTTATCAACTAGTTCTTGTTATACTTGTTTACGGGATCATCGCTCCGCAAGGAGTGCTCTAGCCTTCCAGATTGGTACTAGGACCGGGGTTAGAGTAGTAATCGACGGCATAGATGTGGTGTCTAGGCTAGAGGTTACCTTTATTTGCAGCGTGCCACGGTTTGTAGAGGTAGGCGGCAGGTGGGTGATAGCCCTGTCCGTCCCGTGTAATCCTCCACGTTCGGGTTCGTCATAGAGCTACAAGCTGGCGTGACTTGGCAGACCAGGTCTATACCAGTGCCCGAAGTAAACAAGTAGAACTTGAGTGCGTCTGTCCTACGGGACAACTAGATCTTTATTCATCCTATCAATCCTATACTACTGTCATTCTTGTTGTCCTTGGGTGAAACTAACCTTGCTGCAGAATATCTCCATTCCTTGGGGAAAACAAATACGATGCATTGCAATACTTCTGGGTGAAGTGATACAACGGTATTCCGTGCGCTTGCGGATTTATTCGTGGTGTAAGAAATACCAACAAGCATTTCTGGCGCCGTTGCCGGGGAACGGTTGCTATCTCTATAGCGGACCAGGTTTACCCTCGTAACTTACCTTTACATTTCCCGTTCATATAAATTAAAAAAGAAAAAAATATATACACATGGAGTCATCACCTACCATCCAATCTTTTTCCTCTCCACGGGGCGAGCTCTTAGAGCCACCATGTTCATCTCAACTTGTTGTTTCAACAAGCTATGAGCTCTGCCCCAGTTTTATTTCTTTGATCAAAGGACTTTCTTTCTCTGGCTTTAAAGATGAAAATCCTTTGAACATTTGCGAGAGTTTGAGCAATTGTGTGCATGCCGATTGATCAATGGCATGACACATGAAACTTTAAAGTGGAAATTGTTTTCCTTCTCCCTCAATGGGAAGGCGAAGCAATGGTACACTTACACCGCTAAGAGAGTGAACGGCGATTGGAAAGAATTGCGAGACAAATTTTGTCTAGCATTTTTCCCCGTATCCGGTATCACTGCTCTACGAGCGGAAATAATTAACTTTAGCCAAGAGGAGGAAGAAACCCTTAGTGCGGCATGGATACGGTTCTGTTCATTAACAGATTCCGGTCCAGAGTTATTGCTCCCAGAACCCGTTCTTTTGCAACACTTTTACTCAGGGTTGAGCAATGACATTGCACTTTATCTTGACAAGGCTGCCGGTGGTTCTTTTTCTCATAATACCATAGCGGAAGCAAAAGATTTGCTAGAAAGAATTGTTGAAAATACACCTTTTTCCGTTGAAACACCTAAGGAGCCGAAGTCAAAAGACGAGGAACTCATTGTGGAAACACAACAAAAGGTGTCTACCTTGGTAGACCCTACATCCGAGTCCTCATCTGATTCACGAACAATGACAGAGGATGATGAACCTCTCGAGTTCCCATTCAAGTTCGAGGAGGAAATTTTTGAAGATTTTGGAAACACCTCGAACTATTTATTTGAAAAGAGACCGCCTGTTCCTTTGCCACCTCCCGAACCAATAGAAAAAGATTCCACATAAGTAGAAGGAGATCAGCAGCGCGCGATCAACCCAATCTACGGAATCATACAGCACCCAACAGTGAGCTTCGCTCTAGCAAAAGCTCTGGAATTCACCATACCTCCATGGAGCTTCCTTCCATCTGAGCAATAGAGAGGAGAAGGGGGTTGGGGAAACACCCACCGGGAGGAAGCTGGCGAGGAAGCCGGCCATCCCGGCAACTCCACGAAGGACAGTAAGGAACACAGGAACCGGCACTATGGAGAACAAATCACCACCGCGATTATATGGTAAACCGAACTCCACACTACTTTATTTAGAAGCAAATCCACACTATATATAGCTAGGAGGTGTAAGTGCCTCTAGCTGAACTGGTTAGGTGGTCTCAGTAGCACTCCTCAGATTTTGAGTTTGATTCCCTATTTTTTTTAGAAAATAAAAAAAGTTCCCGTCTCTGTGTTTCCACACGCAACGTTTGACATTATTACAAACTTTCAGTTACAAGGCTGAATTCAAGGAATAAAAACTAGAGAGACAAAGTCTATTATTAAACTTCTATCCATTTTTGGCGAAAAATTCTATGGCAATGATCTCCAAATATAAGCTCGCCGAACGGAGTCTCTCCTTTATCTCATTACGCTGCAGCAAAGCCGAAAACCGCAGCCAATATGTCCCTCTGAAAACAACCTGCATATATAAATGAAGTGTACTTGACATTATCAAAAATCAAATAATTTCAACAATGCCATATGGCCCAACATAGAGCAGGCGTCCCTACTAAAATATTTTTTTTCTCTTTTGGCTCTACCCCTGATAGCTAATTTCCCAACATATGAGTTATTGATATAGGTGGGGGTAACCCAGTAGCGATGTTTACAATCCTCCAAATGATTTTTGCGTTGTGGTAGTTAGAGAAAAGATATTTTATTGTCTCATTGCAATTGTAGAAACAACATTTTTGACTACCATTCCAATTACGTTTTACAAGGTTGTCCTTTGTTAGAATTATCCTTTTCTGAAGGTACCAAAGAAAAATCTTGATCTTTAGAGGAATTCCCTGTGGGAGCGAATTTCACGTTGAGGTTACAAAAATCCCCTCGTCTATCCCACATCCAAAGCACATGTCTAAGGCCCGGCCCATGTCGTTGGTCGTCTCACATGAGCTACGGTGCCGCTGTGTACGGGTGGGGCCAGGGGTTCGGGGGTTTTCTCGACTGCGTGAGAAGATCTTCTTCTTAAATTGCAATGCCCGAGGGCTGTCTTACCTCCCACAGGTCGAGTTTTTTATATACAGCTAGGAGGCCTAAAACAGTTGGGACCCCCTCCCTCACGACGCCGGCAAGCACACCGGAGAAGAGAGAAAGGGGCGGCTCTCAAACTGGAGGAGATCTGGCCAGAGAAGGCAGGTCGAAGGAAGAGCTACAGTGTTTAGGGAAGAGTGATGATGGCTCTGGAGCAAGCTTTGGAATTTTCGTGCAGAACAGAAAGGACACGTTTTGATTATTATTATTTCTCCGTGTATTTCTAGTAGCTTGCCTCAAACATTGGTCGAGAGTTCTGAAATGTGAACATTTTACATGTGAGATTTAAACTTATTTCAACAATTTTGAATACTATTCCAACATTTTGTAATATGTGATTCAACATTTCTTGATGCCTGTTTCAACTATTTTTATAAAAAATGTTTAGACCGTACAAAGAAGATGTTGAAACAGTACAACAAAATTGTAAAAATAATATGTTCAAAATGTTTAAACTTTTAATAAGACTAAATGATCAAAATATATCTATAAGAGAATCAAACAATACGAATGACTCAATCCGATAGTTACTGGTTCAACAATTTTGACATGAGGTTCCGACATTTTTGATAAAAATGTTGAATTGGTAAAAGAAAAATGTTGAAGTAGTAGAAACAAAATGTTGAAATCATACGTCTAAAATGTTGAATTTTAAAAGATTTAAAAACGAAAAATGTATTCATGTGGGATCGTGGACTCAACATTTCTTATAGCTCTAGTTCAACATAGAGCATACTAAACAGTATAACAAAAAAAATGCTGAATTGATATATTCAAAAAGTTATTTTTAATTTTTTTAAAATACAAGAAATATATCCATGTTGGATCTATTTTCGTTGCATTAAATTTTAATGAACACGATGGTTCAAACAAAAAAAAGGAAGTTACGATTTGAAAGAAAAATCATTTTGAAGTTTGAAATTCACATTCTCCCACTCGAGAATGCTGTGTCCATGAGTGGCGTGAGTTGATTCCCACATTACCCCCACGCTCCAAAGTACGGTTGCTCACCATCAGCCCGCGTGCACCGCCGTTATCAGCCCGACTTGATTCATCCAAACGATATAATTGAAGTGTGAATCTCCTCACGCGCCACACCGTTTGCTGCCTCCCCGACCTCAGCTGCGCCGTGCCATGGCATGCCCGACCTCGGGCTACTCCCTGCCGTGCCGCACCTCGACATGCCCTCCCCGCCCAGATCCGCAGGCTCGGAGGCAAGACGAGGTGACCTTGGAGGCAGCATGCATGTGGCCAGGTGTGCACCGCGCACCCGTTCATTCGCCTCCCCGCTGCTGCAGCGTGGGCGAGCAGCCCGATGGGGGCGCCGCGCGTCACTAGGCCGCCGCCTACTGCTGTGGGTTATTGGCGAGGTGAAGCCACGGGGCGCTGTGGCGTGGAGTCGCGCCCTTGCCACGCCGCACCTAGCGCGCCAAGTCGCAGAGCCTTGTCGTGCGCTGCTGCTGATGGAGAGATAGAGTGACCGTGCTGCTGAGGAAGAAGAGTGAAAGGGAGGAGTGCCAAGTTTGGGACTGGAACTCGGGTCGATTAGTTCACCACAAAAAACCCAACCAGCTGAGCCATGTTTGCTCTGCGGGTTAGCGAGACCTTCAGGAGGCCTCGTTTTGTTCTCGCGGCTGTCCCCTCCCTGAGGCTTCCTTAGTATCAAGAAGATGGCGACCAGACAGTTAGGGTGTGTGTTCTTCACACCTTTGGCTAGATGAAGATTGGAATAGAGGGTCAAGTTTGTTCTAGCGCAGAGTTAGCAAGCAAGTCCTCGATGATCAGTGACACTCTTGGGAAGATGCTTAGATTCGGTGTGCTTTAGGTTTTTCTACATCGACAAAATGGAATTATGTATTGATGTATGTAAATTGTTGATGTAGTAGGCTAGGTGTTTCTTTTCCTGTCCCCTGTATTTCTGCTTTATTATGCCCTGCGATGGACAAGTAGGATGTACCCACTTTTGTTACACTTGCAATGAGAAAATGAAAATTCAGGTAAGCTCACAGTAAATTCCCAAAGAAATTAAAAAAAATTAGAACAACTGTACTACTGCTTATTGACTTGTGACTCCTTACAAGTTGGATCATTTCACTTGTGGCACTAAAAGGGCAGCCCGGTGCACGTAGATCCCGCTTGCGTAGACAATTTGGATCATTCCACTTGTGGCACTAACTTATACAATTTACGAACACTTGCATCGATCCTCCCATATTTCACTGTTCACAGTCTATCTTCTCTGGAACTTCACGTATTTGATGCTGATGCAGAACACAACACCGAAGACCGTAATAAGTGCAATATGCAGAGCAGTGACTAGCGCGAAATACTTGTCTTGCAGGCCTAAGTACTCCCTCAAGAATTCACTCACAGGCTGATCTCGTTGGCCCGGCACCTGGATCAGGTCCATGCGATCGCCCAGCTGTGACAACATGAGCCCGTAGACAGTCCATGCTGCTGGGTCTGCCCAGTACAGCCAATGCAGTTTCTGTTGCATTCGGACCAACATCCTTTGTGCTGCCCAAACATTTGGAGACAAGGATGTACACTGAAAGTGGATTGAAAAAAGGAAAAATAATCAAGTTACCTTTCTTGGGATGATGAAGCCAGAGAAGATATTCCATATCAAGAAGATGAAGAAGGACAAGGCAGCAGCAATCTCTTGGTTGGGTGTAAGCGCCACAACCATCACCCCGTACAGTGTGAAGTCCATAAAGCTCAGTGTCACGTACAGGACAAACCAGAAGAACTTTGTTATAGCCAGTTGGAACCCAACCATTGGGCACACAAGTGACACAACTGCTGAGAAAATGAACACTTGGACAAGCATATAAGGGATTTCAGCTGCTATCTGCACCATGAAATCCATTATGGATCAATGCTTCCAAGTCAGCAGTAGTCATTGAGATTCATAACAAGATCAGCTACACCATTTCCTTACCTGAGCAATGACACACTACAAGGTTTTAGGGCTAATGCCACCAATTTTTTTGCAACAATGTGATTTTGGTTGCAATACATAGAGCCTATTGCGACAGTTGTCAATTTTAGTTGCAATAGAAGGACATGTTGCCACTGATTGTGTAGTGTTGCGATTTAAATTTTGATAGTTGCAATAGCTACTATATATCGCAACGAATAAATTTGTGTTGCATTACAACATAGTTATTGCCACGCTTTTTCTAATGGTTGCAATAGTGGAGAATGTCGCAACGAATATAGAATGTTGCTATTAGTGCTATTGTGTGTTGCAAAAAGTTTATGTTATGACAACACAAATCTGAATTGTTGCAAAAAGAGTCTTAGATATAGCATCGCAAACCTGGATCGTTGCAAGAACTCTTAGATATAGCAACGAAAACCAAAATCGTTGCATATAATTGTTACACCTAAATGGCTAGCCAATTTGGGCTCATGCACTATGGGAAACCTGACGTTTGCCGAGTGTCGGGCTCTTTGCCGAGTGTATTTATTCGGGCACTCGGCAAAGAAGTCATCTTGTCAACAAAAACTTAGTTTGAAAGAGTTCAAATTTTAAATTCAAAATTTTCAAACGACCTCGGATAGAGAAACGACCAAAATGAAAGTTGTAGATTTCAAAAAGTTATGAAACTTTGAAGTTGATAACTTTTTTATTTGAATTTGTTTAGGGCCTCAAACAAGCACTTGACACTTGGTTAAGTCTAATATGTATGCATTCAAAACAGAACATAAGCACACGTGAAGCTGTAGTGTAGTGGTAGAGGGCTATATGTGCAAGGTAGAGGTCATGGGTTCAAATCCTGCTGGCCGCGTAGTGCGTGAAAAATGCCACATTTGCGACTTGACGATGGTAATGGGTGGGCTGGCTGATGGCGGCCTTCCCTCATTAAATTTTTTTTTTGCTATTTTTAAAACATGTTTTTTCAATTCAAAATTTCTACCATACGTTGTTGCAATAACTACTATAGCAACATTGATTGTGGTTGCAAATACCACTCTTGCAACCCTAAAAATCGTTGCGTGTGCAAGCTATTGCCACACTACATATCGTCGCAGCACATCAAGGTTATGGCAATGTCTCAAAAAGGTGTTGCGATACCCTATTGCATCGGCCGCACTTGCAACACCTCCCAACGCCTAAATTTAGTTGCAATTGCTTAATATTGCAACAAAAATACCCATATCGCAACACTTTTGAGCCGTGGCGTTAAGGTAATTTTCTTGTAGTGACATATGCCATTGAAGAGTACATGCCGGATGATTGTTCACGGTAGAACACAACTCTCTCCATCACTACAATGGGTTGCAGTGTGCTGCAGTTCACAAAACCTAGGAATAAGGCTGATGTGTACGCAATTCCCAGTATGTTGAGCACATCTTGTTCCTCCTTGCTGTTGCACCAAAAGCAGATAAGCTCCGTACTATATGGCGAAACTTTGCATTGATGATATTAATACTGTTTACTAGTAAAAGCACATTTATACTTACATCGTTGAACCGATTTGCCAGAAAACAACACCAAATGTGATTGAAACACCAAACGTGTACATGAAGCGGGCAACATTTAGTTCCGGGTTTTTCCAGAAAGAGCAATTTTGCTTCCACACACATGCCATGCATTGTGACTTAAAATTCGGCCAATAGTTTGGTGGAAAATGTAGATCGTTCTGGTTTTCTCTTGGCTTGCTTAGTTCAACAACCAGATCCATGTTCTCTGTGCCAATACAAATGTTCAGTGAAACACCATATACTAATTCCATTCTGAAACTAAAGGGAACAAAGAATTGTCTAATTGACAACATATGGCCGCATTTGTATTTATTACTTTTGCAGTGATGAGTCTCGGTAAATTTCAGAGTAGTCCGCTCCAGTAACATATTCCATGGCATGTGAACTTATGTCTAGCACCCATGCAGCTGGGTTTTGACCTTCCTTGATGCTGGGGACTACAGGAATAGCCTAAAACAAAAGTAATTAATTTTTGTCTAACAAGAAAGTAATTAGTTATTGTCTCCATATGAAGAACTTTAAATGCCATCTCAAGCATTCGTCTCACCTGAAAGTATTTTATCAAATTGCTAGACATAGGGCCCTGTGTCCCACTGTAAATGAGCTCACCTCCTCTTTTCATAAGTAGCAACTACAATTGGTAAAAGGGAATTTGAGTTGGTACAATCAAGCTTGAGAAACTTTGGTGGAAGGAGTTTTGTGTTAAATAAATTCAGATATCTGTTGATAAACTTTTGGTGAGAGGAGTTTTTGTGTTAAATAATTTGTTTGAATAGATAATTGAGCTTTGTTTCTGCCTATCTAAATTGTGTCCATATAGGTTGAGGACATATATATTGATGTTAATATGCATACCTCATCGAAGGACTCAAAATCTCGATGCTTGGCTGATGAATTGTGCAAACCACAGTACGCCCAGTGTTTACTGTCTTCCGTACTTTCGCATGACAATCGCTGCAGCACGAGCATCCAAACCAGTTGTTGGCTCATCCATGAAAATGATGGAAGGGCTAGCTACTAGTTCTACTGCTATAGTAAGTCTTTTTCGTTGGTCTGCTGACAGACCAGTAACCCCTGGTGTGCCTACCATTGCACTTCTCAAGTCAGTTAGCTCTACTAGCTCCATAACTTTTCTACAAACATCTGAAGCGTGTAAAAAGATAAATATCATGATATTTCCCACAAGCTGGCGCTGGTTATTATCTATAGAAAAAAAAGTAGTTAAAACTTTCTTACATCTCTCTGATGAGGATTAATATCTGAAGGCAAGCGAAGGTATGCTGAAAACTGCAGTGACTCGTAGACCGTGAGATAAGGAGAATGAATGTCTGTCTGCTCGCAGTAACCTGAGATCCTTGAGAATGTATCTTGCTTCTTTTGATAGCCAGCGACATTAATACTGCCTTCAATATATCCTCCAGTTTTCCTTCCTGCCAAAACATCAAGCAATGTTGTTTTCCCGGCACCAGTGATCCCCATCAGTGCTGTTAACACCCTGGCCTGAATGCACCACTAACATCTCGTAATAGCTGAAGCCGCTTTTCAGTTACTCCGAGCTTTTTCATTTCCTAGCATTATTTTTGCAATGGTCAGACTTCATACAAAAGTATTGATAAGGCAATAAGGAAGAGAGTTTACTCTTGGCATGTCAACAAAGTAGTTGATATGACTAAAAGCAAGGGACAAAGGTTGGAATGGAAGGTTGGCTTCATCTAAAGGGGCTCTCCAATCAGCAGCAATTTGATCCCTGTACTCTAGACTCTCAACTCTTCGTGCCGTCATTCTGTGTTGATGTTTCCGTCTCGCTACAAATTTTTGACAAGTATGATATCAGTGTGGCGCATACTTCTGTTAACATAAATGAAGTCTGGTTTATTACGCGCACATACGATTTAGGACCTTCAAAGCAAATATGCTTAGGATGTTGAAGATCACGGAGAAGCCAAATAATACACCAACACACACCCAATACCAGTGCCACTCGTTTATCAATCCCCTGACCTTGAGGATAGTTTCTCCAATGGTATGAACATTTTTGTAATGGAAAACCTGTAGTGGTGGCTCATAATCAGCAGAACATAAAAAATGGTACAGCTCTAAATTATGAATCGGATTTGATATATACATTGGGAGTGAGAAGTTACCGTAGACCATCTTTTATCAAGAAATTCATTCAAAGCAACTGCATTAAGGGAATAAGTGAATGGGGAGACCCAAGAACCCCATCTTAGCCATGGTTGGAGGTCATCTGGTTGTCAAGTTTGGATTGAAAAGTAGTTGTTAATGTTATTGAATCCATGCCTTCGATGTACACATAACTTAGTAGCTGTTTACATTGTTATTCGCCTCATCAATTTGATGGCAGCTATCTTGCCTACCTTGAGATATTATGAAGCCTCCGAGTATGAATATTGCGATAAGAGCTTCAGTCCCTAGCAGGTTGGCCATTACCTGTGTTCTTCCTAGGGATGCCAGAAAGCGATAAAGACTCATTGATATTTGATGCATCGCGAAGAATACTAGTAATTGCTGGAAAAATCTACAAAAAGTACCCAAAATTTCTTCAGTCATTGTTTTCCTATTTCTGACCATGACAGTAAGAAGAGTTGTTTTTTAATTGCCAAGAGTACCTAACGGGTGAAGGGGCATAACCAATGGTATAGTAGGTTGAGCAGGTCCATAGTCCTGTCTCCATCAGTGACATTGGAATATTGATGAGGAAAATTGAGCAGAGGACCGCCCAGCCTGGCAATCCTAGCAAGTCCCTTTGCTTATAGAATACTGGGAGCCTCTTTACTGTCATTGTAAGCTCAGTCATTCCGTTGAAGTTTACTATAGCAGTGCTCATAAAGAGAGCTCCCATGTACTTGTTCCCATAGATTACTGTATTATGATCCATTTGTGTTCTAAAGAAAAGTGTTGCGAGTGCAAAAGCGAGGAGAGTTATCTGCACGGCCTTGAATATATGAATTGGGGAGCTTCTCCTTACTAGTAATACTTCGCGCAAGAGACAAGCTTTGAAAATTGCCCATCTGGATAAAATTTGAGGGTCAGCTGCCTGAAATACCCTCCTTTCGTGTTTGATATCGTCCAGAAGCTGAGCAATATTGTAGGCTCTGAAGCACTTAGCAAATTTTTCAACGGAATGATATTCATACTCTCTATGACCTGTCCAGTACTGCTGCTGATCTTTTTCTGAGGTCACCTACCCAAACCCAATGAAAGAATTGTGTTCGTCATTGTGATCATTTGAGAAATTTGTTATTTTCTGAGGTTACTTACATTGCTCGAACTAACTCAATGAACTAATAAATGGCAAGTAATGAATGATAGAAGAATGAAGTAACTGGTATAGTAATTAATGATATGACTAATAGACCAAGTGGGATTCTAAGTTATAGAACGTCCTCACTACGCGATTCTAAGTTATATATAGGCTCTCGTGTGTCTCCTTTTTTCATTAATTTTGTTGCACGAAGGAGAACCTTATGTGATAACATATTATAAATTTTTCATGAACAATCACTTTGACAGTGTTCAGTTTGCAGGCCGTTGAGTTTTTACATGAAAATTTGCAGGATATTTCACCTACTATGCTTGAGTCTGATGTGACTTTCAGAGGGGTATAGAAGTTTATTTTTTCTTTTGTTACCTAAAAAACTAACTTTTTTTTTCTTTTGTGGTCCAAAGGTGGCTATATTATCACAATTACTACTTAGGTTCCAGAATATGTCTGTTAATGAAACAGAGAAGCTATTAAAATGTTTATCACTGATAGTTATAAGACAAGAAACATAATATTATGATACTAATAAGAAGAAAAATTATATCATTTCAAATGTTTTAGTTGTTTTTTGCTGTACGCAACTACAAGGACACCTTTCTTGTGGCAGGGAGAGATTTTTTTTTTCTTTTTAAATGGTCATGACTGCAATGATCTAACCGTAAACCTCGTTATATATATTTAGAACAAGTAAATATATATTTTGGCACCAGAATGCAAAGTCTGATGAATAGAGTGATCAATATTCAAAGCAATTATTTTCCTTTATACTTCTTAAGATATCATTGATGCACTGAATAAGTTTAAGGATAGCTGAGATAACATTGTGACCAGCATTTCAATGGCTCACCTCTTGGAGGAAGTCAGCTACATTTTTCCTATTAGGACATGTAAAGCCAAGTGTATTGAAGAAAGAGATAACATTCTGCCGTGGACCATGATAAACAGTTTGGCCCTCGCATATAAGGATTATGTCATCAAATAATTCAAATGTCTCAGGAGCTGGTTGAAGCAATGAAATGACCATTGTAAGATCCATCAGATGGGCCATTTGCCGGAGAAATGTCATAATCTCAAATGTGGTAGAACTGTCGAGCCCTGTTGATATGTCATCCATAAAGAAACATCTTGCACGACCGACAAGCATCTCCCCTGGATTTTTGCAACCATGGTAACAGAGTAACTAAAGAGATTACATGTATAAATAATACTTAATATACTACAAAATTTTCTACTAGAAAGATAGAGATTGGATATAATGAAAAACAATAAAAATAATATAAAAATGTTGGTCCAGTTTTAGCTTTTCTTATTTTAATATGGAATGCATGGTACTTACCAATTGTTGTTCTCTTCTTTTGTCCCCCAGAAATTCCTCTCCTGAGTTCATCCCCTACTATTGTGTCAGCACAGTCAGACAACCCTAGAATCTGTATTTAGTCAACTTTTAGGTTTACGTGAAGTATTGATGCGAAAACAAAATGAACCAATCAGCTTGTTCGGCAGGCTGCGCTGCAGCTGCGGCTGCTGAAGAAATAACTGCGAACACTGTAGCGGCTGATGCGAACATAGCAGCTGCTGAAGAAATAATTGAAACACTGTAGCTGCTGCAAAGCAGCTGCTGCAAAACAGCCAGGCGAACAGGCTGAATATACATCGAATTCTTCTGAAAAGATCAGAAGATACCTTGAGAATATAGTTAGCTTTAAGGTTGTACCCCTGTCCAACTTTTGTCGCCTGTATGAAAGGCACCTATGTTAATCTATCTACAAAAAAATGTCATATAATGGCTAGTATGACTTTGTAGCACCTTGGCGAATAGCTCCTTGTACCCTTCATTATTATCATCAATATCTTTTTGCAATTCATCTCCCAACACCTCTGTAGTCATGAAAAAATAGGAGTCATTGATGAGTTAGTTTGCACCAGAATTAATTGACGCATGTAGCTATCGCTTGAGGGTTCTGGTGCGATTTTTTATTACACCAAAAAGAACATTCGAAACACAATCTCATACCAAATTCATTGTTGGCTCCAAGCAGGTTCGAAGCAAAATTTATTGTCTCTCTCACTGTCATCTCGGCATGATGGAGATCATGCTGGCCCACATAAGCACAAAGAAGTGTGGTATAGAGGAGCATGTTTCCCCATTGTACAGTACCGTTCCGTTGAACTATTGGCAAGAAAGTACACCATTACTGATGCATAATATTAATTGCCGTCATTCTAAAACTTTTTTTTTTTTGAACACTGGAGACTCTGTTGCCTCCTTCTCTTCTTCTAGCTTAATGAAAAGGTCAAGTTACCATTTGCGCCAAGGGCTTAAGTATAAACGTTGAGCGACCAGGTCAGATGCTTATACTTATCTCCAGAGCTGCGTGCTCATGCAGACTTATACACAGTTTTCACCAGACCCATCTTCGTGTCTGTGGTAAGGACCATAACTGGTGCGAGGCGCTCACTAACTGGCACTGCCACATCAGTGTAGAGGGAAAATAATCGATCAATACAGTAACAAAATTATTTGGAATTTATGTTTTGTCCCAGTGCAACTCACTGCCACGTTATTGATCGGGAGAGGGTGTTAATTAATGTTTTCATTATGAGATAAGATTTCTCAGCAGTTATATCAGTAGCCATGATCTTGGGTTTACATCTAAAGGCCTCTTTGGTAGGGCTTTTTCAGTGGCTTCTCCAACGAGTTGTACAAATAGTTTGTTGCAGCAGCATTCTCAAGTCTGGTATTCATAATTGGGCTGTATAAATAGTTTGTTATAGCAGCATTACAGCTGATGCAACAAAAACCATTTACCGTAATAAGTAGTAATTGTGCATTTTTTTCAGATTGTTTTGCTTACAAATTTCAAGGGATTCCATTTTACAAATAACCCAACAAAAAGTAGTTCCATCTCTCAAATTTTAAATATGTATTTAAAAATAAAATACCTACAAATTGATATAATTTTTGAACTTGTAGGTGTTTCTCTGCACATATGGCCATGCTTAACTATTGCGTACCCAAAGATGTAGACACGAACATTCAGAACTCAGATCATTACCCTATCTGCTAATGTTGCAATGTCGAGCCCTGGTTCAAGTAGAAGTCGTAGACACTAATGTGTGTCCATCCTCATTTAATATAGTATAAAAGTATCTCCAAAAGAGCCACGAAACCTTTCCTTAAATCAAAATAATAGGATTCAATCAAAAAACTCATCTCTAACAGACTCCAAAATTACTTCCAACTTTTTCATACCCCTAAACTTTCCTCATTTGTAGCTACAAACAGGAAAAAAATTAGGATCCTCATTTCTTCTTCTTTCACTAAATTAATGATTTTATGGCCTCAAATGCTGACGTGCCCAATTAAAAATGTTTTGATCCATTTTTAGAGAGAAAACTGTTAGCAGAGAAAAGAAAAATTGCCCTGTATAATTTTTTGGTTAGCCTAAAAAATAAGTTGGAGGCTCCAACCGCGTCTCCATCCCACCGTCCACTTCTGAGCTTCCACCCCGATCGCACGGTGCACACATTCGGACCCGTCGGCTCCGCGTGGGCTCGTCGACAAGAGCGCGGTCGCACGCCCCCGACCGGGCCCGACCGATCGATCGCAGCAGCGAGAGCGACGAGGTAGCCTCAGCCCCCGCCCCCTCGCCGCCCGCCACCGCCGCCGCCGCCGGCGATCTCTATTGCCCACTTCCATCGAATCCCCCCTTTCCCGTTCTCCGTTGCCACCAGCCTCGGCTGCGTCCCGGAACCCTAGTCTCCATCGATTGGTGCTCAATTTCCGTTCCACTCCCTGCCTCCGCTCCGGTTCGTAGCGCGACGGGCCCGCGCGGAACCCGCGCGACTGCCCCCGGCCGTTGAATGCGCCCGTTCGCCGGCGGGGTAAGGGTGCCCTCGCCGGCGCGCGCGGGGCTCTAGTAGGGGAAGAAGCAACTCGAGGCGAGGGGTGAAACCCTAGCTGCGGCGGGCGGGGATGGCGGGGGAGCTCGGGCAGCAGACGGTGCAGCTGGGCGCGGTGGTGCGCCGGGCGGCGGAGGAGTCGTACCTCGCCCTGCGGGAGCTCGTCGAGAAGTCGCAGGCGGAGGCCGAGGGGAAGGGCCTTGGCGGCGGCGCCTATGGCGGGCGCCAGCGCTCCGACGCCGAGAAGAAGATTGACCTGCTCAAGTTTATCGCCCGCACGCGCCAGCGGATGCTCCGCCTCCACGTCCTCGCCAAGTGGTGTAAGCAGGTCCGACCCATCCTATTTTTCACTCTGCAGTCCTAATGTTTCGTGCGCTTGTTAGTTTCCTTGTCACCATTCTAGTGTGGCGGAGCTTGAGGAATTTAGTCTGATTTGTGAGAGTGGTTCCAATATAGCAGTATCATGGCCAACAAGTTTAGCTGTTTTTTTTAGGGCTTGTTGCTTCAGTCAGTGGCTCTGGCCCTATGTTTTGAGTCCTTGAAAGAAGATCATTCATGATATAGTTATTGCCTTGTTGCAGTGTAGTGGGCTGTTGAAGATTGGCGATTAATTCTAGATTGTGCCAGCAGGTTTGCTTCTTTTGATTTTGTTGGGCCCATAGCACATTTCCTAGTGGAACACATATAACCAGTTGGCAGATAAATAAGGACCAAGATCAATCTTTGTGCGCTTAATTTTTTTCTTCTTTTTTTTTTGCTTGATGTAGTGTCATATGAACATATATTGACCTTGTCGACACTAGGAATCTATAGTCTGTTAAATGCAAAATGTAAGTTGTCTAAGACATTGGCACGGTGGCTAAGTGACTTTTTGATGGTGAAAACTAAAATGTTTGACCAATTTGGATTGTGAACACTAGGAATCTATAGGCTGAAGTGAGGTGACTTATATTTCTGACTGGAGGGAGTATTCTTCATTTCCTGGTTCCATGTTGTGCCCTGGCATGGACCAAAATAGTGAAAGAAATTTGTTCGATGATATACACTCTCTCCAGTTTAAAGTAGTACGCATATATCTTTTGTACATAGAAGAATGGAATGGAAGGAAAACACATGAAACACACTCTTAGTCATCAGCAGATTATGTTGTCAATTTATGTTCCCTATAGAATGATATATTGTGTGAGTTCATTATCCGAAAAAACTATTGTGAGAGATGATTTTATCTGTTGTGTTCGTGAACTGGTCTCGTGACTGTGTTCATGAGTTGATTTGGTTATAGCTCAGCAACAAAAGATTTTTTCCTGTTGATGAATACAAATGTCTTATAGACTTAGAAATTATAGTGAGTTTTTCAAGTTCTTTTCCCTATTTTTTTTTCAACTTTTCCCAGGATGTGAAGCAGACTGTACTTCTTTGAAAGTTACCTTCAATTTATGCAGGTTCCATTGGTCGATTACTGTCAACAGCTTGGATCGACCCTCTCCAGCCATGAAACATGCTTCACCCAAACAGCTGACTCACTGTTCTTTATGCATGAGGGGTTGCAGCAAGCTAAAGCTCCTATGTTTGATGTTCCATCTGCTATTGAAGTCATGCTTACGGGCGGTTATCAGAGACTGCCAAGATGCGTAGAAGACATAGGAAGTCAAAACAAACTTTCCCCAGATGAAGAAAAACATGCTCTCCGGAAATTAGACGCCAGTGTCCGGTACAAAGTACTTGTCACACCGAGACCTAAAGCAGTGTCTAATGTCTCAGTAACTGATGGAATAGCTGATTTTCGTGTAGATGGAGAGTTTAAAGTTCTTCTTACGCTTGGTTACCGTGGAAATGTAGACTTATGGAGGATTTTGCATATGGAGTTACTTATTGGTGAGAAGAAAGGCTCTTTTAAGCTGGAAGAAAGTAGGAGATTTGCTCTTAGTGATGATATAGAAAGAAGAATGGCTGCTTCTGACAAACCCTTCACTGTGCTATATGACATACTACATGAATTTTGCATCTCGCTTGCAATGGACTCAATTATTGGCCAGGCTAATGCCCTTCGACAGGGAAGGTGGAAAGATGCAATAAAATCTGAACTTGTTTCTGACAACACCACCGGACAAACAGGAAATGCTGCCCTAATGCAGATTGGTCAAGATGGGGAGTTCAGTTCAAGTGGTTTTAAGATACCTGGCCTGAAATTGAGTTATTGGTTAGACGAAAAAAGCAGCACCTCGGCAGAATCTGATTCGTCTCCATTTATCAAAATTGAGACAGGGCAGGACATGCAAATAAAGTGTCAGCATAGTTCATTTGTACTTGACCCTTTCACAAATAAAGAAGCAAATCTTTCTCTTGATCTCAGTTGCATCGATGTTGAACAACTTATTTTGAGAGCAATTGCTTGCCACAGGCACACACGTCTTCTTGATATTCATAGACAACTGTGCAAAAATGTTCAAATTTTTCAGTCTCCAAAGGATGTTGTCCTGAAACGAGACGTCGATGAATCGAAGGACCAACATAAGGTACTGGTAGAAAGATTCTGTTTATTCCCGTGCCTTTTTGCTTGCAAGCCCTTGCATCTACTATTAGCTAGACGTTCTTTATTCAGAATGTTAGTTTCTTTTACCATTTGTGTACATGCTGGTATTTCATAAACCTGCATATTACGCTTCCATGTTTACATTTTGTGGAGTTTTATAATTTGCTCAAGTGATACGGTGAGTTATATAAAACAGAAATCTAAGAAGTTGCTGTGCTGTAGCAGGTGTTGTCTCTTACTCTTTGTAGCCTGTATTGGTGCATGTCTCTGTTTCGACCTGGTTACGCTCCAAAAGGATTTTACCGATGTACAAATTAGTAGCCATTTCAAATGTGTATACATGGAAGGACAGATTTGTTCATCCATCAGCTGCATCTGATTGTTTGTAGACCTTGTTATATGGTTACATTTTCAGTTCTCACATCATACTAGTTCATAGAACAAATACTCGATTCATTTACATATACATTCATAAAATTCTACAGAAAGCAGAGAAAAAGAGCTTTTCAGATTGTTGCGAGAATGAAGTGCTTCAAGTAAGGGCATATGGTCAAGCATATATTAGCCTTGGAATAAATATCAGGTATGTCCTCGTTTGATTTGACGTTAGTATATTACATCTATCATTGTGTTTGTATGAACCCTATTATTAGCGCTTGAAAGGATTTTCTATCATATTTGAGCTTACTCATATGACTTAGGTAGTACGAACTTTTTTTCAGTTTTCAGCAGCATTTGTTCATTATGTAATATGAAAAGAAGTATCAATATTACCCCTGAACTTTGGGGTTATCTACCCTACCCATCGGTGACAATCCATAAATAATGGAGTTTGACAAGTCTCCATGCCTTAGAAGCAAGATTGCATCTATTCACACATGATCCACCATACATCCTCCAATTCCCAAACCTTGCACCCGTCCCAAACTTATCAATTTGCTCTGGACATGATTCACAATCGTGGTGTTCGATTGGCAGTTAAGCTTCATGATATTTTCACTTATGGCCATCCCGCTCTGTCCGTAATATTCTTTACAATCACTCGGCCCAACAAGGACCTGATGGCAACAATGGAGTTGGGCATCCCATTGTGGATGCCCACCATGTTCAGGCTTTGCCTCTGGTTGCAACACTGGATAGTGAAGTGGCATTCTGATAGCAGTCTCACTGACGCGAATGCCATCTTGGATGTTGCGATGTTCCTGGCTTGGCATCACCTAGTTTTTGTTCAGAGTGGGCCGCCCCACGGTACACCACAATGATTTAGTTATGCCACAATGCCTAGGTGCCACCTAGGTGCTGCGAGGGGGTTGGGCTGCCATGCATTGCCACAACGCCATAAAACGTTGGCGATATTATTAATCTGTATTAGTCCCATGCACTATTACTGATTTTACATTAGTTATAGATCAGCACATTAGTAAATAACTTAATTATGTGAATATGCATTAAATTGCTAAGTACAATGTTGTTATAATACATTTTTTTTCCTGTTAAGAGCACTTATATGTTTATGTGTATGCCTTATGTATGCCTCACATCTCAGTATAATCTTTATTTACCTCTTTATGCTATAAGTAACTCTTTTCTCTGCCTGATAGGACCGGCCGCTAAGTACAATGTTGTTATAATACATTTTCTCTGTTAAGAGCAATCATATGTTTATGTGTATGCCTTGTGCTATAGTCTTTACCTCCTTATGCTATAAGTAACTCTTTTCTCTGCCTGATAGGACCGGCCGCTTCATCCTCCAATCACCAGAAAATATTTTACCTCCTTCATCACTGATTGATGGTGAGGAAGCTCTAAACAAAGGGGGTAGTGCAGCTACAGAGGTTTTTGCTAGCTTGAGAACCAGGAGCATCCTCCACCTGTTTGCAGCAACTGGAAGTTTTCTTGGCCTCAAGGTTAAACAGTGTTTATCATACCGTAATGTCTTAAATTCATTCCCAAAAGGTGTAATAATATCTGGTGCTCCTGGATAGCTAATGAAGTGTTGCTCTGGAATGCATGCAAATATCCTTGTGAAACTTTGACCAATTTTCTCTTAAAATGATGCTATCATTATATTTTTTTAAGAAAATCTATCGCTGTCAATTGATTGATATTAGAGACTAGAAAATGACATTGTGTGAACTACGGCTCATCAGTTATAAATGCATGTCCCTTTTTCCATCTGAATGATGTTTTTACTGTACGTTGAAAATGCAATCAATCAGGCCTGAAAAGTATAGTACATTGTATAATTCATTGTTCCGTGGGTTCCATATCATGGAATCAGGTAGTACACAGTTTTTCTTTTGGTGAGAGAGCTTAATCATATTTTGTTAGACGTGTGTTGGCAATGTTTACACTATGTAGTTAGTGATCATGTAGTTAGCCTATATTTGCTCATTGGATGCATTCTGTTATTGAGTGGATCTGTATCTTCTCTATAGATACATTTTTCTTATAATCATGTTGTATTAAAAGATACTTAGGTACAAACATTTCACAGCTATAAATCTAATTTTAATCCTTCCCAACTGTAACTCATACTTCCTAGATTAGCAGATATAGAAATAAGTTTTGGGTACAGAAAATGAAGTACTTGTGACATGTGATAGTACTACTGCATAATTAATTAATTATTGTCTGTTATTAACAATTGACAATTCACAATGCCTGAACCACCAACTCTTTCGTTGGATATTTCACTGTGTATAATGATGTCATGGATGTTATTGTCAGCATATTTCTACTGTACCAACATGTGTGTACTTTTGGTAGTATCTGCCTGGCTAGCTCTTCTTAAACATTTGGCATTCTTTCATTAACTACTAAATTTCTTCCTTATTAGAGGATGGAAAACTTCTAACTATAAATATAAAATGCTAAACTGTCTGTGTCCCAGGTTTACCAGCAGTCTCAAGGTTCTCTAAAGATTCCAAAGTCCATATTACATGGTTCTGATCTGATGGTCATGGGTTTTCCACATTGTGCAAATGCCTATTATCTGCTGATGCAACTTGATAAGGACTTCAGGCCTCTTTTTCATTTGCTTGAGACACAATGTGATACCAGTGATAAGTCTAATGCAAATGCAGACGCTAAAGAAGCTATGAGGTTTAACAAGATTGATGTTGGACGGATCCAAATGCTTAAAAATGAATCTAGTACCATTCCTTTCGATGTTAAGCTACAAGCCCTACAAGGTATAGCGAACTTTGCTGACATCAGGGAGAATGGAATTCCCATCCAGAATGGAAACGAGCCTCTTCCTCTATTGCCTGCTTGTTCACCATCTTTTTCATCTATAGTTGATGAGGTTTTTGAATATGACGATGGTTCTACTGCTACACAAAATCAGTCTGTGCCACCATCTAGTTTCCCATCTACTTCACATCCGAGTTCTCTTTCAGTTGGTTTTCATGGAGTAGATGCTAGAGCTATCTCAGTCTCACCAATGCATGGTGGAGGCGTATTTCATACCCAGTCCAGTTTGAATAATTATCTCCCGAATAATTCGAGACATTTGCAAAGTAATACAACCTTCCCTTACTCAAGCCCTGTAAGGAATTCTTCGGCGACAAACCGTAGTGTTGTAGATGGAAGTAAATCTCTTCAGCTTGTTGGTCAAAGTTCCTATTCAGGTAGTCTTGGAAACTCGTTGCCTGGTCACCTGGTTGGACGTTCAACTACGGCAGGAGGTATTTATCAAAATATTCTTGTCCATTTTGTTACAGATTCAGTTTTCAAGTATATAGATATTTATGTTTACTTTAAGTTTCATTTCTGTATTGGTTTGATTGTCTCGTGCAAATGACAGGAACTGGAAAGCTCACCACCGTGGGTTCTGATGGCGCACCCAGAAAACGCATTCTTTCAGAATTTTTACAGAGCCTCCCTTCATTACATGGACTGGAGAGTGAGTCAAAAAAGCGAAGAAAAATATCAGAATCGACGCAAAATCCTCTGCATTTGCAGGCATACTCATCTACTTTGCAATCAAGAGCCAGTCTCACATGTGAAAATGTTCTTATGGGAAGAAATAGTTGTGTTCCAGCCACTATATATGCTTCTGTGCTATTGCATGTCATAAGACACTGTTCACTGTGCATCAAACATGCTCAACTAACAGCTCAGATGGATTCTCTTGCAATTCCTTATGTTGAAGAAGTTGGTCTGCGGACGCCATCCTCAAATCTGTGGTTAAGGTTACCTTTTGCTCAAGATGATTCGTGGAAACATATATGCTTGCGACTTGGTAAGGCTGGAACCATGTCTTGGGAAGTTAGGATAAACGATCCTCATTTCAGGGAACTTTGGGAACTCAATGGAGGAAGCACCATGACACAATGGGGTGTCGGTGTTCGCATTGCAAACACATCCGAGATGGATTCACACATATCTTTTGATGCTGATGGTGTTGTATTGAACTACAGCACTGTCGAGATAGATAGTGTTCAGAGGCTTGTGTCAGATTTACGACGGCTTTCCAGTGCTCGTTCTTTCGCTCGTGGAATGAGGAGATTGATTGGTGTGAAACTTGATGACAAGATAGATGACAATGTGACATCCATGGAGATGAAGTCACAACCTGTTAATAAAAGTAATAATGATGGTGCTGACAAGCTATCTGAACAGATGAGAAAAACATTCAGGATTGAGGCTGTTGGTCTAATGAGCTTATGGTTCAGTTATGGCACGATGCCTATGGTACACATTGTTGTTGAGTGGGAGACTGCTAAGGGAGGTTGCACGATGCACGTTTCTCCTGATCAGCTTTGGCCACACACAAAGGTTTGCCCTTGGTTATCAGCTTGATAGTTTTAATTAATTGTTAATCATATTGGTTGTTGAGTAGACCAACCAGCATGGTACTGCTACTGAATCTTTGTTATTATTATTATTTTATCTGAACCTTTTAGCCTCAAAGTTTGTCCATAGGTTGGCAACAGAAAATCACATTCATGAATAAAATACAGCATGCATTCTTCGATGGAGAAATGGCATCCATAGGTTATCAACAGAATTTTTTTGACGCCAAAATTATATTGCTAAATTTCACATTCACAATATTTGTTTTTATAAAAACTCTGAAAAGCATTCCTTACAGCTCTCCTTTATTTTTTTTTGAATAATGTATCATAATTCCATATTCTGCACTAAATCGGTACTGGTATTTGCTCTTTGGTATGATAATACCCTTGCTCTGCTTTCTGGCTGTGGCCGATAGAATCATACCAGTTGGCTCCTACCCAGTTCCTCATGCAAAAATGTATAGCAACAACTGAGTGTCTTCTAGGCATAAAATTCTCCCTGAGATGTTACCTTGTAATCAATACCACATTTTGTTTCTCAATTCATCTTGTAATGAAGTTCATATAAATGCAGTTTTTGGAGGATTTCGTGAATGGTGGAGAGGTAGCATCCTTCTTGGATTGCATTCGGCTGACAGCAGGACCTTTACTTGCCCTTGGTGGTGCAATTCGTCCTGCAAGGATGCCTGTAACCGTTTCCTCTGGTTACAATGCCATGCCAAAACAGTCGAGCATCCCCATGCCGGGGCCACTAGCTAATGGTTCATCTTCATCAAGCATGCATCACGTGCCTGCTGGCCCCACTCCCTCAATTACACCAGCAGCCCATTTGGGCAGTCATAATCTCCATGCTGCTGCCATGCTTTCTGCTGCTGGGCGGGGTGGACCTGGACTTGTTCCCAGTTCATTACTGCCTTTTGATGTTTCTGTTGTGCTTCGTGGGCCGTACTGGATACGCATTATATATCGCAAGAAATTTTCTGTTGACATGCGTTGTTTCGCTGGAGATCAAGTTTGGCTACAGCCAGCTACACCTCCAAAAGGTGGACCTTCAGTTGGTGGATCATTGCCATGCCCACAATTTCGACCTTTCATAATGGAACATGTTGCTCAGGGTCTAAATGCTCTTGAACCCAACTTCATGAATGCTACACAGGCTAGCTCACATTTGAATACCAATGCTGGAGCTCCTCAATCTGTTCCTACTGCAAATCGTTTAAGTGCTGCCCCTGGTGTTGCCATGTCAAGGCCAACTTCTGGTGTTGCTAATCATGTAGCAGCTAGTTTGAGTCGAGCAGGAAATGCCATGCTGGCCACTTCGGCTCTTGCATCAGGGATTGGCGGAGCTCCTGTGCGACTTACACCTGGAACTGGCCTCCCTGTTCATATGAAAGGTGAACTGAACACAGCTTTTATTGGGCTTGGGGATGATGGTGGATACGGCGGTGGCTGGGTCCCTTTAGCAGCATTGAAGAAGGTGTTAAGAGGGATCCTCAAGTACCTTGGAGTTCTATGGTTGTTTGCGCAGTTGCCTGAACTTTTGAAAGAAATACTGGGATCAATTTTGAAAGATAATGAGGGTGCTCTTTTAAATTTGGATCAAGAACAGCCTGCACTTCGGTTCTATGTTGGGTAAGAAATTATATTTGTAGCTTGTGTGCTTGATTGAATAATGATCTTGTGTAGTACATTTGACACCTAGCCAAAGTAACTGTACTGTTTGTAGAAGTTTATATATCAAATTTTAGTGGTATTAATTTTGAGTTTCTCCTGATTTTCTTTGGAAAATTGTACACTATGCCTGTCTTTCAAATACTATATCCATTTGTCTGCTTTATGTATCTCAAATGTGCAGCATATACAGATGATTTTCTTCTGTTTGTTTATTTATTTTGCTGCTAGGCATAACTATTTGAGCTTTGGCTGGAGCTGTAAAATCTAGGAATGTGACTTTCAGCAGCTCGAAATAGTTCCTCTCCTCTACATTTTTCTAGTTAAAAAAGGTTGATATTTTGGTCTTCCAATAAATTTATTCTTTTTTTTTTTCCATCTTGCAGAGGTTATGTATTTGCAGTGAGTGTTCATCGGGTTCAACTGCTTCTACAAGTTTTGAGTGTTAAAAGATTTCACCACCAGAACCAGCAGCAGCAGGCTCAGGGCAATGCTCAGGAAGAACTTTCATCGGCTGAAATCAATGAAATATGTGATTATTTTAGCAGGCGTGTTGCCTCTGAACCGTATGATGCTTCCAGAGTTGCTTCATTTATCACTTTGCTTACGTTACCTATTTCGGTACTGCGGGAGTTCTTAAAGCTGATCGCATGGAAGAAAGGCTTTTCCCAGGCTCATGGGGACATTGCTACTGCTCAGAGGGCTAGGATTGAGCTTTGTTTGGAAAACCACTCTGGATCAGCTTCAGCTGATAACATAGAAAGCACTTTAGCCAAGAGCAATGTTCATCATGATAGGGCCCGCAGTTCTGTGGAGTTTGCCTTGACATTTGTACTTGACCATGCTTTCATTCCTCAGATGAATGTTGCTGGTGGAGCTGCCTGGCTTCCATATTGTGTATCTGTGAGGCTAAGGTATTCTTTCGGGGACAACAATCATGTAGCATATCTTGCAATGGATGGGAGCCATGGTGGGCGAGCTTGCTGGTTGCAAGTTGAGGAATGGGAAAGATGTAAGCAGAAGGTTGCGAGAGCCGTGGAGGCCGTGAATGGATCTGCTGTGGCTGGAGAAGCAGGCCAAGGGAGACTTAGAATGGTTGCCGAGATGATCCAGAAGCAACTCCAACACTGTCTACAGCAGCTAAGGGACGGCCCACTCTCAGCTGGCTCGACTGCATCATGAGCCCGAGTTGTTGGGAAATCAGCTGGCAGGGCAGGTTAGACATTTTTGCTGTATTAGGTTGTTTCTAATGAGATGCCTACCATATTCAGCATGGTGTTTGGCATCGTTACCGTGCAGTTGTAAAGAAATTTATCGCAGCTGGTAGCAGGGATAGCTTCTTGATTCGCATGCCAATTTTGTACAGTATAAAGGGAAGGTGGTGGACTCTTATAGACCTTTACTTGGCCCATTGGTTCATGTAGTGTCTGTAACATAGCATGTGGGGTATTTACCAAGATGCATCTGGCAATTGCGCATGGATGGAACACCTTTGGTAATGTCATCTGTATCATAACTTCCGTAGTTATCATTTCTCTATCCTCTTTCAGTTGTATCTCGCTCAGTAAAGAGTGTTATTTCTTCTTAGTATGGAGCTGGGGTTCTTGGTGTACATTATGAATTAACACATTCTATTTGTACAAGTCAGACATCACTAGTCGTCTTTAGAATTCCTTAGAGAAAAGAATAGATGTTCAGAATGAATGACAAAGCAGTGCGGTGCCTGGAGCTTTTATGGACGTTCTGTTTGTTTCTTGCGTCAGTTGTGTTTATGTTCGTGTTGTTAGTACGTTGTGTGACCTGTAGTTTTGTACCACAAAATTATATGCTGATTTGATACATGGTATGATAGGTATATTTATTCCCCCCCTCCCTTTAGATGCTAATGTTTCGAATTTTCTTCTGACTGGCAGTTTGATGTTGCATCTACACTCATACCGATATGAGCTTATTTAAAACTATGATAGGGTATATACTCCCTTTGTTCCAGAATAATTGACATTCTAGCCTTCTCTATTTTCTCAAAATAATTATCATTCTTACTTTCCAATGTACCTCTATTTCTTACAAATACGTCTCTATTTCTCTCTCTCTCTCTCTCTCATACTTGTTTCCTATGTGCCCACCTTTCTCTATAAATCCCATGCCCAGAGTTAAAGCGACAAAGGAAAGTATTATCCAGTGTTCCAGCATCTGGTTTGCAATGCAAAGGAAAGTATCGGGCCAGCGCGTCCCGGAGCACCTTATCTAGTATTTTTGGTGCTATCTTGACTAGTGCAGCTTGAATGCAAAATTTGGGGTAACGGTACATTTCAATTCGAACTGTATCTTGGTTAACGAACACCTTTCTCTGTCATCACATGCCCAAAATTTTGGTCAATTCGAACCGAATCTTTGTTGTAACGGATCTGTACTACCGGTATGAACTTATAAATGATGAAGAGGAGATTAACGATACACCATTGTTAGGAACCTTGTCATAACGATGCTCACTTGTGTTACTATCATACGCTTAATTAACAGTTCCCGTCAGAGGAAAACAAAATGAACATGGAGTGCACACACCATGCATACACGAAACTACAACATTTCCGACGAGATTCATAACCAGCTGTCGGGGAGGTCGATGTTCTGGAACCGGAACGACGAGTCCCTCGAGTCCTTGCCGGTCAGCACCGGCCCTTCGTCATCGTGCTCGACCTCGCCAGCCTTGTCCGTGACGGCGGCGAGCGGCGGCGGCAGCAGGAGCACCGGCGGTGGCTTCTCGACGTCGGCGTCCCTATTAGGCAGCGCGGCGGCGAGGTCGCGGTCCCACATGAGGAAGTGCAGCGTGATGGGCCTGAGCGCGTGGCGGTGCAGCGACAGCTTCTGGCTGAGCGACACCGTGTCGAAGCACTTGACGTCGCCGGCGGTGGACGCCATCCATGGCAGCACCTTCTCGCCGCCGACGCGCGACAGCACGAGCAGCCTGGACGCCGCGCGCGCGGCGCGGTGCAGCTCCAGGAGCCCCGACCGCGCCGACGCGACGCCGGGCGTGCCCTCGTCCGCCACCGACGACACGTAGATGAAGCCCTCCTCGGTGCGGCTGATGGCGAAGCCCAGCCGCGTGTCGCCGGGCCGCAGCCGCAGCTCCAGCGCCGCCTCGCCGGCCGCCGGCGTGTACCACAGCCGCACGGCGCGCACCACGCCGATGTCCACGCCGTGGTAGTCCTCGAACCCGTACAGGCTCGCGTTCGCCATGACGGCCAGGTCCGACAGCGACCCCATGTTCACCGTCGACAGCGCCGTCTCGCCGGAGATCTTGGTCAGCAGCGCCTCCGTCTGCACGCTCATGAAGACGATGGGCACGCCGGAGGCCTGCGACGACAGCAGCCACGCGTCGGCGCGGGCCAGGGTGTCCTCCAGGGAGCTGTACCGCGTGTTGGACGGGTCCGTCGCCTTGGGCAGCAGCAGCATGGACAGGAAGCAGCTCGCGTCCGGCACCGGGAGCAGCTCCCGCATCTTCTTCTCCCATGGGAACGGCTCGTACGCGTGCCCGATCTTCGCGTCGCGCAGCGCGGCCAGCAACTTGCTGTTCTTGGAACCTTAATTCAGGGAATTGATCATGTCAGCAAAAATTCTTTAGAATACTGTAGAATTCGTTTGGAAGCCCGCAGATGAAAATTGTTTGAGTTCTTCACCACAAACCACTTAACAATCTTCTAAAAGTATTCATCAAAACTCGAAAGAACAATCTTATGAAAGTAAATTTTCAGCCTAGTTTATGGTGTCTGTGTAGCACAAAACTTGTAAGGAATAACGTTACTAATAAAATAAGGTGAACACTTGCAACAGTGGGAGAGATGCGGTCTTGGTATCTGGTTCTTTGACTTCCAGAATGTCTCAAAGCTCAAGACGTGCTTGCAGTTTGCGAACCATCTCGTAAGGAACTACTCTATCAGTCATACACGCAATAATTCGCGGATACCGAAACTTGATTTTGAACTCCAAAAGTGATAAGAAACTTTTGACTATTTGACGATCGGGTTTATCCCTTATCATGCTCTTCTTGGAACCTTAATTCAGGGAATAACATGTCAGCAAAAACTCTTTAGAATACCGTTGAATTGTTTTGGAAGCCTGCACATGACAATTGTTTGAGTTCTTCACCACAAACAATCTTCTAAAAGTATTCATCGAAAGAACAACCTTATAGAAGTCAATTTTTAGCTTAGTTTATGGTGCCTAAATAGTAGAGAATGTAATAATGAAACTAGCCATGAATCCAGGAATACCGTTACTTTTTTTTGGGAATCAGGAATACCGTTACTAATACAATAAGGTGAACACTAGTTACAGTGGGTGAGGTGCAGTCTTGGTATTTGCAGGGTTCTTTGACTTTCAGAATGTCACAAAGCTCAAGATGTGCTTGCAGTTTGCAAACCATCTTGTAAGTAAACTACTCAATCAGTCATACACGCAATAATTCACGTATACCGAAACTTGATTCTGAACTCCAAAAGTGATACTTTTGACAATCTCTTATCACGCGATTTATTGCAGAGTATCTTCCTAATGGGACGTCTGTCCAAGAACACATTATTTACGGTCCAGATTGGCCATAACACCAAACCAAAGTTCAGAAAGTGTCAATCCAACCTTACACAGTGCCACCAGTCAGAAAACACAAAAAACGACAATCTTTTCTCCTTGGGTATAAAACGCGCTGCATGCTTTGATATATGTAACCCGACTTTGATCTCTTGACATGTTTATTTGCCAGAAAGGGACTGATTAACAAGTGCTATCTGCTGCCAAATGGAGCCAACATGGTTACCTAGTTAGGAGGGAGAAAAGGCCATCCCTGCTTGTTGAACTTTCTGATTTAAGAAAGCACAGGGTGGGAAGAGACATTCCCTCCCATTCCCAGTTAGTTTTGCAGGGGAAAATAAGGACTACTCCTGTTTTCCATTGTGCAGAGTTGTATAGCTCTTGTGAGAAACGGAAAGATTTTCCAGATTATCCAAAATCGACCTACTTTTTTTTTTCTGATAGAATAATTGAATTGCTTCATTTTGACAGAAGTTTAAACCATTGCAAGATGAAACAGAAGCATAGAAGGGGATGGAAACCCAACCAATGGAAAGGCCTTGTAGTTTCCACGAAGATGACTAGCTCTTTGTTATCTATAAAGTAGACAAAAGTAAGAAGACTTCGTTGCTTAATAATACCTGTTTACGTCACTGAATTATTGTAAATTAATATAGTGTCCTAGTACGATCCTTACATCCTTGTCGTGAGTTACATAACCTTCCAATACACAGATCAGCCGTGGCGAAATTTTATATTTACTTATGCAAAGGAATCAAGTGGATTGAATTTTTAAGAACTTCTTTTTTTGTGAAACACAGGAATTTTTAAGAACTTCTTTTTTTTGTGAAACACAGGAATTTTTAAGAACTTTGCAGGTACCAATTCCAAACAAAACGACAATAACCCGCTTGTTGCATTTTAAATTCTATATAAAAAATTAAAAGAACCGGTAATCTGTTGCATAATTTTCGAAAGAAACAATTATGTTTTGCATTCTGTGCGTACAAACAATTTATATCTCAACTTGTTCTCATTTCACAGATGCAGTAATTCAGCTATGGGAACGTTCTACACATGTTTAATGATCATCACTTTTAGATTTGAAGCCAACAGATTGCAAATTTTTCGTGCACATACCCCTCCCAGTTCTTGTCCCTAAATTTCGGAAAACGAAGGAAAGGAAAGGAGAGGGAGGCCGTCTCACCGTCGAGCTCGAAGCTCTCGCGGCTGGACCGGTCTCCGTCGACGGAGCCGTCCCCGCCGCGCCTCCCGGTGGACCGCCTCCAGGAGGGCGGCCGTCCGCTGCTCGCCACCGAGGAAGACGACCCGGAGCCCGACCGGCTCAGGCGGTCCGCGTCGTCCCCTGAGTCCCCGCGCTTGAAGGCCGACCTGAGCAGCCTCTGCATCTTGCCGCCGCTCTTGGCCCCCGCCGCCGCCGGTGGCGCGGCGGCCTCGACCTCGAGCGGCTCCGGGTGGTCGCTCGGCATGAGGCTTGCTCCGCCGGCGCCGGCGCCGTGTCGTCGAGGAGATGTTGGTTTCTTGGTTGGCGCTGGGGGGTGTGGTGTGGTGCGTGGGAAATGGAGGGAAGACGGGGACGGCACAGCAGAGCACCCGTGCCGTGTTTATGGGCAAAATGGATACGACCTGACACTAGACTCTCTCTCGTAACTGGGATTGGTCACAGGCAATAGAATATTTGGCATTTAAACAGGCATCCGATTTGGCACTCTTTAATTATATTTCAACTTTGGCCTCTCTCTTTAGCAAGGAGTTGAATGTGTAAATTAAGAGTTCATATATTTACATGGCACCCCGAACGGTAAATTTACCTGATGGTACAAAAGATCCGAATCCCGGCGTTCCAGCCAAATTCTAACCTTGGAAGCCCCAGAAGACGCATCTAGTGTGACTCCTGGTCTAAATCTGTGGTCTAGCTTGGACTTCCAACAATACCCGAATACCCGCTAGTAATTTGTCCCCAAAACTGTACATTGGCTTGCCATCATTGCTTCAATCGACTTTGGATTATCATGTTCTTCCTAACAATTACTTTGTTACCGTCCCCTTTTTGAGATCAACAATTACTGTTACGAACTAGTATACCTCATGGAAACGTTTCATTTGCATTGAACTAGATCATCTTGAACAATTAAAAACCAAAATGGCACCATAAAACATTTTAGGTTACTCGTATCATAAACTGATCAAATAGGCAGGCTAAGAAATATCAATTACGTACCTTCAGTCGGGCTCGTCGGTGACGAAGAATTCTTCAGCTTGGGAACGCTCTTGGATCGTTTTATCTTCCAATCCATGCTTATGATTTCAGCTTCTGGGAGTGAAACCCAATCCCTGATTTTCCTTACGCTCCAAGTGAGGAGGAAGAAGAGCCAAATTAATCTTGCGATTTCTTGATGTAGCTGGTTTTACGAAGAAAGCAGGGCCTCATATGAAGAGTTATCCTTGTATCAGCAGACAGCACTGCTCCTATGCTTTTGTATATACCAAGAAGAAGTTGCCTAGAGAAAAATGTCTGTACTTCCAACAAAATTGCTTCTTCTGAAGATTGAGATATAGCTTCTAGATTGTTCTTGTTCGGACAGAATGTCTTTGCGTGACAATGATCCAGTTGATATTATAAACTGCATTGTTCATTTGTTTTCTTGACAGCCAAACCTGACTGCAACCAGAATGCTGATCCAGACAGGAGCGGTGCTTACAAGGCAAAACCGAGCTTCTGGAATTTACAAAGTTGAATTCCATGTCATTTCCAGCACTGAGTTAGATAATATGGTCAGATAATAGTAGAAGGTAAACAAACTGACTATATAGAGCTGCCAAATAAACGAGATGTTTTCGGACAAAACTGCCAGGTCTCTCGTCCCACGTGCATTTCAGTCTGGTAACCCAACAAGTAGACCCGGCCTGTTCATGCAAACTCCACACTCCACAGACCTTCGCAATTGCTCATAGAAAAGTGCAACTTGTGGCCACTGGAAAGTCCACATAACTTGTGGATCATATAAAGCAGTAAAAAAAATGCTTGTCAAATGCTCGTAAATAAATGCAACTGCCAGTCTGAACATGCAATTAACTGCTGATATTAAATCATTAATCGTTCTATTTTTAGGACCAATCAGTGATACATCCTTAACATGCAGGAAACAGGTCTCATAGTGGCCTTAGTTTGTTGTGCCCCTTCAGCGAGTGGATAGAGTTTTTTTTTTTTTTTTTTAAGTAGATAGAGTTTACAATTAGGCAAGCTGCAGAGGTTGATAAATACATGTTTAATAGGTTGCCGCTTGTGTAGTACCATTACATTATGTGGTAGTACACTGTATCAGGCAGCGTCCTTGGTCCTAGGGGGGTTGGAAGTGCTGAGAGCTTCTTGATTCTTTGATAAAAACACTGATAAAATATTGTGAACAGTATCCAGTACTGCATATATTATAGATTGCAAAGTCAATGACAGATACGGACCTTGCAAACCTTCCATTGGGATCTGTCTTGGAAGTTCAGCTAGATGCAAGATCCCTCATGGAACGATGGAATCGGTGAATCTTCCCTTTTTTGTGATTAATAACCCATTAAATATTTAGGAGTTGTGTCAGGAGAAGCAACTTCAGTATAACTGAAGAAACTTATGGGAGGCAACCCCGTTGAAGGGAAGGGGAAAGAAGTTTTATTCAGATGACCACCTGTCTAAAATTCAAGAAATTATCATAACAATAAAAGAAGATTAGCTATGAGTTCTGCACTCTGAGCTTCAGCGAAGATTTGCAAGTAACTCAAGATAAAATAGTAACTTCTAGTTGAGTATGAGTTACTTTCTTTAAATAGAAAGGTACTCATGGTTTCTTTTCTGCGCATTAGTCAGTAGATCGTGGTTGTTAATTTCCTTACCCTTCTATTCAGCGCTGAAGTCAGGCTGAAATATCCAATGGACAGTGTTGTCTTGTTATCTGTACCTGCATCATATCCTATAGATACAATATCATCACTTTTATTTCTACTCCAGCGTAGCGATAAAGACACTAGCTACTTTTTAATGACATTGCTTTCCAGGTTTTCAGCAAGGAGGAATGGATATTCTTGCATCTTTTCGCAAGAAGCCTACCTTGAAAGATCCACTTATGGAACATTGGTGGGATCACCACTTCGGATTTTGTGCATCTAGAACATTTACTGGGAAGATGGACGAAACAAGGGGCTCTTCTTGGACGACGATAACCCAGATCATTGTCAGCTATAGGGAAGCTTCCCTGTCAGCCTTTGCTTTCCTACCATAGGTTGAAATAATTGTCAGCTATGCTACGATCGTGACGAACATGTATGGTAGCATGATGTTTCAGAGTTCATGACAAATTCAGCCCAATTGCATGATAGGATATAATTGTTTTGAAAATGTTCTGTCATACCTAGAAAACCATGATTTTTAGTCATGAGCACCGATGATCTACCGAACGGGCAAGGTAGCATCTGATTTGACTATGAACATGTGCATCTTTTAGGGAGGAGTTAAAATAAATCACCACTTCGTCCAGTTCCAGATCAAACCATCATGCTCCCTTTCTGGATGGCGTGTGCAGTACGTTGGAAATGCTGTGGTCCTGGGTCAACCACATTCAGAGAAGGGGGTATTCTTCAAACAAGTACCAATGTATCATACAGATATATCCAAACAATATAAAATGCCCTAAATGAAGTATTATTGATACAAAATCATTCAAGAGACATTGGTGGACAAACAATTCATACACAATCTGCAGAAAATAATAATCAAAACTATTCCTCCAGAGTAAAACCCATATCTCATATACAACTGGAAGCCTTGGCCTGTTCAGACTTCAAACCACAAACTGGCAATAACCATACCCGTAATCTACTATTGTTATGTGTATTTCAAAGTTAGTGTCCTAGCATGGTTATGTATATCGAGGCTTCAGGAGTTTTTGATACAAATCATGCAATACAACACCCATGTAGGATCAATATACAAGAGGCGTAAATCGGTAGAAAAGCGCTATTGAAATGTGTCAGTTTTGGTACAACAATTTCTGCAATTGGCGCTGCACTTGTTCGAACATCGAGAATCAAGAGCTGAGAAAAGAAGTTGACAACTGCTTTTATAAGAGCAAGTACAGTGCATCAAGTGTATATATGTTTGTGCAGGGAGAATAGTATAACAAAATGAAAAGGTTGAACTAACTATATATAAAGGGAAGAATTCTTAATGACTGCAAGATACCCCATGATCTTGTAAAGGAACCGTCAAGAAAACTACAATGTACATGAGTTAACTTTTCATGTAGATCTTCACATCTCCAATGCCAAAATTCATATCTTTTCAGTGTGTGTAGATATGGCAAAAGTAGTTAGAAACTCCAACTACTACAAACACAGTGCCATATTATGCCTAGGAGGACATACAACATGCTGCCTTAGCTGGAGGAGTTGTCTCCTGACCAGGGACAACTATCTTTGTTCCTTTCAGTAGACTTGAGTTTCCAGTAGCATTGGACTCCTCATTGGCAACAAGGTTTTTCTTGCTGACAATCCGGTAAATCTCTGTAAGGATACTCATGAAAGCATTCTCAACATTGGTGGCCTCAAGAGCAGAGGTCTCCATGAAGAAGAGGTTTTCACGCTCAGCAAACTCCTTTGCATCTTCAGTAGGGACAACACGAAGTGTGCCCAGATCAGATTTGTTCCCAATAAGCATGATAACAATGTTCTTATCTGCATGGCCTCGTAGTTCCTCAAGCCACCTTGCCACATGATCAAAGGACTGGCGCTTGGTTATGTCATATACTAACATAGCTCCGACTGCACCTCTGTAGTAGGCACTTGTCACAGCACGGTACCTGTAGCACATTCAGTAGGGTTGTGAATGTTTAGATAATAAGAGTGCAAAAATGAACAAAAAGACACTCCGATCACTCTTTTCTATTTGATACCTCAGGCATGAAAAGGTGTCACTTTACTATAGAATTTTGAGAACAAATAAAACGAATTCAATCTAAAGTGGCCCTATCTCATTTAGTGTATTGTCCAATTTACAAGACTAAATGCTTTCTTCATTAGTCACTAATACCGGGGAAAGGTGGAACAAGACAAACAAATTTAATTAGACGGCAAGAAACACATCTTGAATAGGATCATTTGGTCCGCATGTGTTTTCTCTTATCTCTATGCAGAGATCCAAAACATCGAATAAAGAAAATGGAGCTAGCGTATCAAACAAACTTATGCTATACAATATTTTGGGCGTGTAGGAGTTGTGCCTGCAATACTTCCAGACTTGTTCATAGATAAGAAAATGGAGGTAGTATATCCAACAAACTTATGCTGTACAACATTACAATGTTGATGTTGTGATACCTGTAACACTTCTACACTCATTTCCTTTTTCTCTCCGAATAATTCTAGACTCAATTCCATGAGATTCATGGCCAAGTTCATCAACAATCTAATCTTCAAAGACACATACAGTCATGAATTAAATAAAAGTGTCCATAAGAACTACCTCCAAGATTTTTAAGATCCATCGTAATTACTCTATAGGTGGCAGAAGCCATTAGGACTAGAACTGCATATTTTGTTATACACCACAAATATTGTAACTACTACTACTCTTATTCTAGCTGCTATTGTGCATTAGCTGTAGTCCATAAATATTGGGGCCTCATATTGCATCACATTAAGTACTGATAGTCCTGTTACCGGCTGATGCAAAAACAGAACTAATCTCGTGTAAAATTCTTTTTGCAGGCTGAGAACCTATTTATAATGTGCCATATGGGTCTACAGCTCGTCAAATATCAGCGAAAGAAGATCTTGTCAGAACTGATTTGCTAGAAATATCCGTTTCTCCAATAAAGGCTATTGACCAAAAATCTTTCCTTCAGGGAAGAAAAACTAAGAATCACAATATGGTGGCTAACAAGAACCCCCCCTTTTTTTTCTTTCTTTTTTGACATGGGCTAACAAGATCCTTACAATGGTGTGATATCATAGAAAACATGTTTGGGGTACATCAAGATATTAAAAGACTCTTACAGCACACGGTGTGAATGTGTGACATTTAATACAAACAATAAAGATTAGTACCCAAAATACGTGAGATGGAGATAAAAGAGGGGCATTTATTGAAAGAGCGCAGGCCTTACAGTAGTGGTCCAACTTACAAACCCTGAAGCATTAAAAGCAGTCGACACGAACACATCACATGATCCTAATCAAAAACCACCTAATCCATTTGCATCACAGGAACAAATATCCAAATTGATAGATATAACCTACATCCCAAAGGAAAGGAGGTTTCTTGTGACGCCTATCATTGCCCATGGCTGTCGACATAAAAAGGATCATCGACATAGTCTCATACTACAGCTTCTTTTTCATGTAGCAACACAAACTTCTTGTTTGGATCAAAAATGGAATACTATCATTTATTTTCTGGCGCAAAACAAATAGTACTACACAAACGGGAAGGCTGAACGACAATTACCTTTCCTGTCCCGCGGTGTCCCAGATCTGGGCCTTGACAGTGCGCGCGTCGATCTGCAGGGAACGCGTCTGGAACTCGACCCCGATGGTGGCCTTGGAGTCGAGGCTGAACTCGTTGCGCGCGAACCGCGCGAGCAGCTGCGACTTGCCGACGGCGGAGTCGCCGATGAGCACCACCTTGAAGACGTAGTCGATCCTCTGCCCCACCTCCCCGTGGCTCCCGCCCCGAGACATCGCGCCGCGCCGGTAGCTTGAGCGATCCCAACTCTCTATGCGATCTTTCCTGTTTAGCAGAGAGCTCTGCGCGATCTTGGCATCAAGGACGGGGGAATTCTTGATTTTTGTAGGATCAGAGAAAGGGGAGGATTCCTCCTTCGTTTCTGGGAGCAGGAGACGAAGTCATCGTGATTGTTATCGGGAGCATAAGCGGAATAAATTGGAGTAATTTTTTTTTCCGAGCGATATTGGAGTAATCATTTTGATTAATAATGTTAAAAATTGGAGCGATGTTGAATTGAAGGGATCAACGAGAAGATGACATGGGCACGACGAGGTGGTGGACATGGAAAAGTGTCAAGACCGCCGTGTACAGCCGTCAACGGCCTAGCCTCGGATGCAAATAGACCGGTTTCATTGTCACCGTGTGGGTTTGCTTTTCAATCAATTTTTTTTTTGGCGAAAATTTCAATCTCTTAATGTATATAAACAAGAGCTTTCATGAAATACTGAAATTACGATGAGACAACAAACACTGAATTATATAAGATAAAGAATCATGAAAAAAAACATAAAATTTATTGTTATTATTTCTTTAAAAATATACCAATCAACTATTTGTACTTCAAACTTGGCATAAAATACCTTCCAACAATGCGAAAAATAAAAGGTAGTTCATAACGACTCAATGAGAAGTTTGTAAGCCTCAAATGCCAAACGTAAGCATCACACCCCTTCATTTGCCGGGGTTTTTGCATCCCTAATACGATGTTTCTCCTTGTTACATCTTATGCCAACAATAGAGAAGACCCTGACGAGCATGCTCCATACAAATAGAAAGTATGGGTGGTACTATTGGGATGGACCTTGAGAGGCACACCCCACCCACCCACCAAAATTTTGTATAGTTTTGCGAGTGATCCAAAAATAGTTAAGAATAGCATGATGAAGGTGGTAGTAGGGGAGCAATGGCACCATGTGCTACATAATATACATCCTTGATACACATGCTTGCTATTGAAAATAATGAGAATATCTCTCCTTAGTTTTATTTTTGCGAAATGAGAATTTCTTTAAATTAAAGCATATTAAATCTCCTGGTCACAAAATCAACCCAAAAACACTCCAACTTCATTGATGGGTGACAAAAAACCTTGAAAGAGCCGCAAACTCTACCATCTAGGATCATCATCACTAATGAATATACCACGGATGAGAATTTTGATCTGAACAAACACATCCATCTCAGCATCTTCATTCTCGCCTTCGACATTTTATAACGGCGGAGATTGCAAAAGAATAAAAGTCGGATAGGACCAATTAGATGCTAGGTATTTAGCTCACAAGCCAAAGAAAATACTATGAATTAATTAAAATTTTCTTTTTGAAGTCAAAACAATCTATTCAACTCATTCGAATTTCCACATCAATTGTCGGACACTAAAGTCCATATAGAAATCTTGTGCATTGTTCACACAACGAGGTGGATTAGTTGCTACATAGTTCCACTATGAGCGACTAAAAACTATGCTACTCACTCCATCTCAATATACTTGCCTTTAAGGTCTCGGCTGGGGATTAAGGAGAGGTAGAAAATGTGTGTGCACAGAAAATGAGAAAGAGAGAGATAGAGATGCATTGAATAGAGAGAAAGCTAGACTGCTAATTATTCTCTCTTTTTTTCAAAAACTAGAAAAAAGTGAGGATTCCAATATTCTAAAAAAACTAGAAAAAGCTAGACTGCCAATTATTCCTTTTCTTTTAAGGCAGACTGCCAATAAGAGAACTTGGTTACAACCTCGATGCCCTCAGTGGTGGATATGGAAAATACAAATAGAAAAAAGCGATGGCCCTGATTCCTTGAATGGCCAGCCATCACAATATCCGATGCATTCGTCTCCAGAACAACCCCCACCCCCCCCCCCCCCCCCCCCCCCCCCCCCCCTTTTCCCTTTCTTTTTTTTGGTCGGTGATGTCTCTAGATGCATATGTTGGTCTTTCACCCCACAACCATCACTTCCCAAGACTGGCCCGAATGACACAGATCCAGATGCTGTGTTGATTTTTGACGAGAAAGGTCTACCAATGTTTATTTGCTCGTTACACAGGTACCATTTTAATTTAATGTATGGGGATTTGTTTACAAAATCTGTTACACAGTTTTTTTCAGTGATTCTTAGTAGTATTGATTTTGTGCCTTCGTGAAAGATAAGAGTTCTGCTGCGGGCGATCGTGGTGAATCCGAGGACATGCTCAAAGCATTACGCTCCAGCTCCTTTACCATCAACAGTTTTTTTTTTTTTTTTTTTTTTTGAGCTCCATTACCATCAACAGTTAAGAGAGCATGCTTGTAAAAATTCAAGCTGCTTTTGAGGACGCTGAGCCAATGCAAAGATGGATATTTAAGTATCATTTCGGTTCATAAGAAACGAAAATGAGCATTACATTTTGTTTCCACAAATGCAGCAAAGATGAGAGGACGTTGATATACACATGCATTACTCAAGGGGTTAAGATGACAAAGGATGTTATAGCTAGTGCGTACCAGTGGAAATATCTTTTTTCTCAAAATACGAAACAAGGGAGTGGGCAAATTCTACGATAACACGCTCCTATAAATAAAACTCAATCACAAAACATTTTTTCATAACTAAATATTGCAACAAAATATTGAATGAAAATTGAAGGTTGCTTTGCATCGGTGTTGAGCAGATAACAAGTATGCATAATCTACCCAAAATATGCTCAGATTTTGCTCAGTCAGGCTACCTATGAAATGCCTGATTATTTCTGCTCTTGGATGAAACATTTCACTCTAGATAACATATCGTTCATAAGGATCTGCACATTCCTCGGTGCCCCTCAGTAAATAAATCAGTCAACATCACTCCATCAAAGGGTCTGCTTATATCAGATACAAATTTGAAACCAATACAAGGTCTGAGCCGACTGACAATGACATTTTCTCAACCAATCAATTGATCATTCTGCCATAAGTCACCGAACCAGATGTAACTAAAATTACCGGTATATGACCAAATAAGATATGAGAGTATGTGAAGGAAGTCCCAATAAAACTAGGAAAATCTGAAAAACTGTTTTCAGCATTCTTGGGAGAAACACACAATTGTTGAAAGCAACCACAAATAACAGTGTATTTAAAAGCAAAACCAATGAACCCTACACGACACCAAAGCTACTGCAGAGGCCCTGGGGAGCCTCAGATTTGTTGCATTCCAAGATATATGCAGAACAAACGAACTTCTTGGCTTTTCTGCTGATGAACAAAAACTTACAATGCTGTTAGTGATATGTTGACTACTAGTTAGTTCTGTGAGCAAAAAATGCATCAAGTCGGTGCCTTACATCGCCCCCTTAGATTAATTCCTCATGTCAGTAGTACTGTTTTCTTGGATTGTTCTGCAAACATGGCACATCCATGAGATAAAAAGAGAGAATAGACAACTCATTTGAGAAGGTAATGAAAGACTATATACCAGAGGGTTGGGCCGGTATCGGTAGCCAAGCATCATACGCTTTTTGTACTGCTCATAGATATCATCTTCAGATGAGACCTCGCCAGGCTGGACTGCACCAACACCAAGATGGTCTTTCTTCACGTCTCCAGCCATAATGGGATCAGCACGGCCCCTTTTCTCACTACCAAGGCCCTCACCTGCAAAGCACATTACATTTAGAATTTGGAAGTGGAATGTAGTATATAGCACTTACAGACTGCTAAGGTGTTCAAGAAAAATGCTCAATGATGCATGCAACAAAATCTCAAATATAACAATCAACTATAACCATAACTAGTTTCTTTGTTGTCCTTGAATGAAAGAATTCTTGACTTTATTGTTAACATCATATTTGTAAGATAGAAATGTTTGCTGGAAGAACAATACAAAAGCATAAAACGGAACCCTAATAGAGCTAGTCACACACAGCAAACGAATTAGAAGACTGATTACAATCTTCTCTAGGTTTTACCATAAAACAACAACTATGATACTTTACTAGGACCAACCTTCCCTCCAGCCCATCTTAGACAGAAGTTTGTGTCCAATATTGTCGGCCTGAATCTTCGCCTTCTCAGCAGCTTCTTTGGTAGCCTTTTGTGCTGCAGCATCATTACATCGTGCCATGAACTTTTCAAGTTCTTCTTGTGGAATGAAGTCACCCATGTGGTGTCCCTTCTTAGGAGGACCTGTGGAAGAATAATAAAGTACAGGAATAAATCTTCTTTACATCCTTCTAGTACAGGGAATAATGCAAAATAGTAAAATGTACCTTGAAGGGAAGGAGGTGGTGGCATTTCATCTTTTGACTGCCTTGGGGGCCTCTTCCGTTCTTCCTGTGCGGCTTTCTTCATGTAGAATTCCATCAATGCTACTGGATCTGAGGGTGCAGACATATTCGAATCACCTGTATGTATGATGAAAATAATAACAATAAGAAATCAAACAGCTACAGTTGGAAACCAATGACATCTACATCTCCCTCCCTCCCTCCCTCCCTCCCTCACTCAGGTCACTGGTATGGTATATATCGGCAGTTCCGGCCGGTACCGGAACGGTATTGAAAAGGTTGGTTCAAAGTCCACAACAAAAATCCACACTATATATTTATCTCATATATACATTCACACAAATTCAATAACATAAAGCAGTGACAGACCACAAGTACTACCTTGGCTAGATTAACAAGTGAGAAGGAAAAGATGTATAATTTACCATGACTAGATGAGCTTCCTTGGCCAGAACTACCCTCATATGCCCCATAAAGAGCTGAAGCAGGTATCTGATAGTTAGATTTTTGTTCAAATGAGCTTCTATGAGGACCACTAGGTGCTCTGGAGCTTGCAGTGGTGCTAGTGTTAGCTGCAATAACATACATATGGCATTAGCCGCATTACACCTCATGCAGAAGCCGAATTACGTTCAATAGAAGAAATCAAGAAATTGTGTGGCACAAACCATTTTTTGATGCTTCAGCCTCCTTCGATTGAGAAAGAGCCTTTTCCTCTTCAGCAAGCCGAAACTCATAATATTTGTAGTCTGGACAGCTTTTGTCAAATAGAAACCTGAATATAACCAACATTAACAGTTTATTATAATATTTAGGAGTCAATGTATCTAAAATAAAAAAAGTAAAGTAAATCTATTTTTCCTGAAAAATCAACAGCACAGGTATATAGAATGATGACGAAAGTAGCATAGACTGACTTGAACGGTGTATCTCCAGGATTCTTCTGCCGTGTGATATTTTCAAACTGTCTCCCATTTTTGGCAACAAAGCTTGCTAATTTGTCAGCAACTTGCCTCACTGTCATATCATTTGGTGGTGGTGGGGCTGCATGTCACTTAAAGAATCGATTAATATCAAGCGCATGAACAAGGGAATGCAGATTACTGCAGTAGCAGTAGTGCCACATTCCAACTCTTTCAATCAACACCCTTCCCAGTAAAGTCGATACAGTCAATCTATAAGCTGCAGTCATAAGAAAAACATTCACGACTTTGTGCTGCCAGTAGCAACTAATATGATTACAAACGCTGAGAAAATGATATTCATTGCTAATTGGTAGATAAAATGTAATGGTTCTGCAATGTCTGCATGGAGCAGAGAATTCACAGAACATGTGCCACACTTGCATGGTAAGTTTGAAAAAAATTACAAAAAGTTATAACATGGTTCATTTCACTATCAATCACCATGTGATGAAATGTGTTGCAACTTTGAGATGGATCTAAATCGATGAACCAAAAGCTATTAATTAACTTGAAAATTTGACTATTAATACAAATGCAACACAAGGTTCTAGTTTCCTCAGCATGTAACTGATGAAATAGAACCATATAGTTAGTCAATTTCACTACCAAAACGCCTGCAATGCTGTTTGTTGGACGCTCCAAATGTAAGCAAATGCTGAGGAAAGAAAAAACATGATGAAGTAGATAAAAAGATATAATACTCTCTACTGGCAATGCATACTATGGTCATGTGAATCCACATTCAGAACTCAGGTCACAAACATGTAAAATGATGTCCATAAACTAAATGAGAAATATAATACTCAAAAGTGAACATACTGGAAAATAATTAGGTAATATATAGCTAATGATTATGAGCATTCATTGAAATAGAAGTGTTATCACATAGTTATATTTGATCAATTGATGTTAAACCAACACAGAGTGCCAACATAATCCAACAAGAAGGTACAAGACGTGAGAGAGAAAACACAATAGTGATGAAGAAAAAGAACAAATGATTACCAACAGCCCCTGTTGGGGCAGCAGCAGAAGGATTATCAGCTTGCACTGACTTTTGGCGCTTGGCAGGCTCCTCCTTATCAACCTCTGCTGCATCATCGTCGTCATCATCGGGCGCAAAAACAGGTGCAACAGCAACCTTGGCCTTCTTCAGGCTGAAGGCCAGCTTCCCACCAGAGCCGATTGGTCCGGCCTTCTTCACCTCCAGTGGCCTCTTGTTCGCCGCCACGACCACCGGCTGCTTGGGGTTCACAGGCTTGGGCGCCGCAGAGGAGGAGCCGCTGGCGGCGGCAGCAGCAGCCTTCTCCTTCTCCTGCATCTCCTGCTGCATCTGCTTGAACTTCTCCATGAAGGAGCCGTCGTTGGCAAAGAGGCCCTTATCCATGGCTGGCTCCCTTCTGCAGCTCTTGCCGCCTTACACAGCTACAAGTAGTTCTATAACCTCCAATTAAAACACCGCAATTGCACAAAATCCGCCTAATAACGCTACAGATTCACCGGGGAAACGACGGTCCCTAGACGTAATCGATGGTTCCTCGGGTCAAAACAACATTTCTCCTCAACAAGCAATGAACTGAAAAATCCCATCCCCACAAGCATACACGACAGCAGATCCTACCCCTACCCCAAGAGCAAGCGAGCGATCAATTCGGCTATCCGCGCCAAAAATCGGGCAGGAAGAATCCCGGATCGATGCGCGAGGGCTGGAATCGCGGATCGGATCGAGGCGGGGGAGCTTACCTCGTACGAACGAGAAGGATCGGAGAGGAAACCCTAGATAGAGAAGAGAAGTTCGGTGGGGTGGGGAATCGCGGCAGGAGAGAGAGAACAAAAGGCTTCCGTGGTTACTGGTTCCTTTGCCCCGTCGCTTTGGGCCAAAGAAACCTGATGGGCCTTTTGTTTTCTGGAATGAAGAAGTCCATTTTGCCTCCCTCAACTCTTATATGGGTTGTAATTTTTTCCTTAAACTACAAAACCGGGTAATCAGACTCCCTCAACTCAGACATGCGATCTAAGTTTCCTCCCTAGACGGTATTGTGAGTGGTATCGTCTGACGTGGCATATGTGGGCCCCACATGTCAGTGCCACGTCACCTCTTCTCTCTCCCTTTCTCTCTTTTCTCCGTTCCTCTTCCTCCGCCGCCACCGACAAAGCATCACCCTCCCTCCCTCACGCCGCCCCTTGCGCCGCAGCGGGCGTCCTCCTCTCTCCTCATATGGATCGCCGCGCCTCTCTCGTCCTCTTTGCGCAGCTTGTGGACCACGGGGTCAGGAGAGCAACGGAGCGCCGCCACCGCCACAATCTGCCTCGCATCGCCAGACATCCTCCGCCTTCGTCCAACTCGCTGACACTCTGGCGAGGCTCGCCTCCTTCCTCTCTTTCTTTTCCCGAGCACAAACTTCATTATATCACACTCCAGGTGCACCCTCACGTCGCGTCGCCGCTGACACTCTCCGGCGAGGTCGCGTCGCCTCCCCGATTTGGTTTCCAGGTCGAGAATCTCGTCAAGAGACTCACCGTCGCACGATGAGGTCTGGTAGGCCTGCTGTGAGGGTCCCGGTGTGTCACCGTTGCGACCCGGCTCCGGCGAAGTGAGGAGGGAGGAAGAGAGAACTGGGCGGTGGCGTATTTTTATTCCTATGCTGAGTCAGCAAGCGGTTCGTGCCCAGTGCTGATGTGGCACCTGACATGTGGACCCCATATATGCCACGTCGGACGCAACCACTCACAATACCGTCTAGGGAGGAAACTTGCATCATACTTTAGTTGAGGGAGTCTGGTTATCCGGTTTTGTAGTTTAGGGGAAAAGTTGCAATCCGGTTTTGTAGTTTAGGGGAAAAGTTGCAACTCTTATAAGAATTGAGGGAGGCAAAATGGACTTCTTCCTTTCTGGAACTGACATAATTCAGCCGACAAGATAGACATAATTCGGCCCACTAGGCTCCATCTATAGCGAATTGTGGAATGATCGGTTCTCCCTTTTTTTTCTTGTCACAGGGATTTTCTCATAAGCTTTTTTTTTTGCGAAAGAGGAAATTTATTAATATTCAAAACAAATTACATCCCCTATCAAGACCTTGCAGAACCAAGAACCTACAAACCAGACCTTGTCACTATTCATCTTCTTCCTCAGTTCGAACTAGAAAAATCCTCCGCCACCGAAAGCCAAGGGGACAAACTTTGAAAAAGCCGTAACATGCACCATCTTGAAACTATGTCCAAAACGGATTGAACACGAACTAAAATTCGATCTGAAAGTACTCCGGCCGTCGCCTTGCTTCAACCCATAGAGGTACAGATAATCTTCACCGCATCCGACACTCACTCCAGCGAACAGGAGTAGAAGAACAAAGGCGACCAATCGAACCACGAGGAACGAAGAAACCTGATCCTACAAAACCAGACTCGGACCCAAACACTTAACCAACCTAAGACTCCGCCTAGACCTAACCTCACTAGCCCTGCGTATCGCCATACCTGACCTCCCCGCCATGGAGTAAGAGCCGGAGTACCTTATTCAATTTCGTCGGTGATGTCGTCTCCACTTCGTCATCGCCGACTCGACACCATATCCTCCAATCTTGAAGGAACCGTAACCCTAGCCATGGGGAGAGGGGGTTCGCCCCCATCACGGCAGGTAACTCGCCCCGAACGCGCGGGAGGCCAGCTCCCCCCACCTACCGGCGTCAGAGAGGCCGCCGGAGGGGAGGGGAGCCACCCTCGATCCACCGCCGGCCGGGTTGCCCGCGTCGCCTGGCGATCGCCTCGCCGCCTCCTTTCTTTTTGGCGTGGATTTTCTCATAAGCTGGGATGCACACAACACCATGACCAGCTTTTGCCCACAGTAAAGTGTAGGGAAAGATGACTTATTCCCTTCCATAAAACAGTGGGGAAATGCGTTCTAATTCGAGATTTGAGCCAACATTAATTAATGAAAGTACCTCTATAATATAAAGATTCATTTTCATATGCACTATTCAATGCATGAATTTGTTCACGATTTCCTTCGACAGCTCGATGTGTGCTTCCCGGGCGCATCATTGCAAATTCATCACCACAAAAAAAAAAAAAAAATCCACCGAACGATATTGGCATAGAGCCACAAGGCGCACAAGTGCTCAGTGGCCCACAAGGTTGTAACGGCCGGAGCCCCAAAATTGTTCGGTGGCCCATCTAACGTTTCCACCAAAGGTAATTTCACGGCAAATTGTTTGTTTCCTTCTTCTCAATTATGCAAGTCGGGATGTCAAAAAAACAATTATGCACGTCGGTGTCAAAAATAAAATAAAATAAAATAAAATTATGCACGTCGAAACCTAAAAAAGGGTCCTGCAGTTTGCGAACACGTGCGACGACTCCTCATGGCGCCGGCGGCGAAGGGGACAGGAGCCGAGTGCCAGCCCGGCCACGAGGCCCTAGCCGTCCGCCTCCTGAAGCACCTCGCGGCGGCGTCCGTGTCGTCTTCCTCCTCCTCCTCCGACGGCGCCGGCAACCTCATCTTCTCGCCGCTCTCGATCTACGCCGCGCTAGCTCTGGTGGCCGCCGGCGCACGGGGCCCCACCCTGGAGGAGCTCCTCCGCGTTCTCGGCGCTCCGTCGCGGGACGCGCTCGCGCGGTTCGTCGCCGCCGCGGCGAAGCGCGCCCTCACGGACCGGTCGGCGTCCGGCGGGCCGTGCGTGGCGTTCGCGTCCGGCGTCTGGTGCGACGCGTCGCGGGCGCTCAAGCCCGCCTTCCTGGACGCCGCCGTCGGGTCGCACAACGCCACCACGTCCGCCGTCGACTTCCAAAACGAGGTCAGATCTATCTGGACTTGCTTTCATCGCCGATCACCTGTTGGCTTCATCATACCATAATTTGACACACAATTTTATTTCGATCTTGACAACAACACATGCAGCCGGAGGAAGCGTGCCAGAAAATCAACGCCTGGGTCGCCGAGGTGACCAGGAACCTCATCACCTCCGTCCTGAACCCAGCTGCCGTCCGGCCAGACACCGTCCTCGTCCTCGCCAACGCAGTCTACTTCAAGGGCCAGTGGCGGCAGCCTTTCGACAAGAAGCGCACCGTGGACAGGAAGTTCTTCCGCCTCGACGGAAGCTCGGTCAAGGTGCCCTTCATGCGGAGCTGGGAGGACCAGTTCATCGCCTGCTACGAGGACTTTAAGGTCCTCATGCTGCCATACAAGAATCGGGACGTCGTCCCGTTCCCCGACATGGACGACCCAAATTTCTGGGAGCTTATCATGAAGCGTGACGACCGGACGACTACTGAGAACCTCCCACGGTTCTCCATGTGCGTTTTCCTCCCGAGTGCCCGCGACGGGCTACAGAGTCTTGTTGACAGGATAGCTTCTGAGGAGGGCTTCCTCGCTCGCCATCTGCCCAAGATGGCTGTCCCTGTAGACAAGTTCTGTGTGCCCAAGTTCAAGCTGTCCTTCTCCGCCAGCGTCGTTGGCATCCTTGACAAGCTCGGGCTGCATCTGCCCTTCGACCGGAGAAGGGCGGACCTGTCGGATATTGTGGAGGACGACGGCACAGGCGAGCCCGTGTTCGTGAGGGACATGTTACACAAGGCCGTCATCGAGGTGAATGAGGAGGGGAGCGAGGCGGCAGCTGCCAACATGGTGGAGGATGACTTCTGTGGCATGGATGACCCCGAGCCCCCGAAGCGAATAAATTTCGTGGCCGAACACCCGTTCGTGTTTTTCATCATAGAGGAGAAGTCGGGCACCATTGTGTTCGCCGGGCAGGTGCTGGATCCGTCTGTAGAGTAGGCACTAGTAGGTAATATAGCTAGCAGAATTATCATTTGCACTAGAGTAGAATTATTAACATTACTCCATGCAATTCGATTTTGTTATTCTTCAACTGAAGGTATGGTTATCTTCTCAAAATTTGTAGTAGCATGATAGTATACCCTTTTTGGATAATAATATAAAGGAATACTGCTGGATCGACTTTTCCATCCTCCACACTGCCTAAATTTCATATTACATCATCACAGCTTGAAACCTGAATTTGGACTGAAAATTGAATAGACCCTATATTTATGATCAAAGACATAATCTGTTGTCATAGGATAAGAAAACACGATTATATATAGATAAAGGTATAATTTGATCTCATTGTCGTTATGTCCAAACAAAAATACTATAGATAACAATAACGAAAATTACTGTGTTGTCACAGGATTTAATCTAATTGTCGATGTGTTGTATGTTAAATGGCGATTTTGATGAGTAAAATGATATAAATTGAGCAAATACGTTTTCATAGGAGGAATAGTGTTGATATTGCAATGAAAGTTGTAAATAGATTTTCCATGACACTACAAAGTGTTCACTTATACAGGGCATCCTCATGTCCATAATACAACGTCTTAATCTTACATTATGCATTGAAAACGGGTATATATTAAGGAAAATTGTTGTTCCATTCAAATTGTCGTACGCTGCTACCCTGTATATTGGTTATGGACTATGGTGGTCAGTAGCATTATAACCTATAAAGTATTCTCAAGTCAGAGTAATCTGCTAGATCTTAAGAAAATGACTACCTATGTGTCATCCTAGCTAGCAACACAACAATGCCAATGTTTGTAAGAATATTAGATCGATGTTTCTTTTACCCGATGTTTCTTTTACCTAACAGGGAAAAGGATTTGACTGGAGATGGAAGATGTCATTGAATGAATTTTCCCCAACAATATGTGAATATTCAAGAATTAGCTAGTAAAATGACTATTCTTTTCATTTTTCTCCCTTGTATAAACTGTTCACAAAATATACTCTCTCTCCATCCTAGAATACATGCATTTCTATATTTGGTCAAACTGAAATATTTTTAGTGTAACGATTTTCAGATAGGAAGAGTTGGTTTACAATGAATCTAGTAACATCGTTTTAGTTTGTCAATCTATATGATTGGATTTTCGTTTTATCACATTTAAAAATGTTGATACAGTCTCTCTCTATATAAATTGATTGATGTATATTGTATAGAGAAATTAATGACGCCGCATAATGGGGGTGTCCTCTGCATGGCATATAAGTAATAACGTGTGTGATTTTCTTTTTAGACCAAAGTTTCCCTGCTTTATTTGAAAGCATAAGAGATTCAGCTGCCGAAGCAGTTTACAACATAACGTGTGTGATTCGATATGTGCGCTTGGCTTATGCGGGGCCAGGGCACCTTCTTGTTCATCAAGTCAGGACATATTGAACGGACGAGGTTATAAGATCCTCCTTGCATACTCGAGAGATCGATCAACCAAGTTCACACGTGTACCATGGAATCGTTGGCACGTTGGTACGCGAGCTCCGGCTTGTCGGCGTTTTCCCATCGCCTGACGAAGCAGCTTGCCGTCGCCAGGGACATGAACCCCGGCGCCGATGGAGAGAAGCAGCAGCCCCGCAACCTCGTCTTCTCGCCTCTTTCCGTCTACACCGCGCTGTCCCTCGCGGCGACCGGCGCCCAGGGCGCCACCCTCCGCGAGCTCCTCGACGTCCTCGGCGCGCGGTCTCGCGAGAGGCTCGCCGACAACGTCCGGTTCATGACGGAGCGCGCTTTCCCGGACGAGCAGCTGCCAGCAGGAGGGCCGCGCATCGCGCACGCGTGCGGCGTGTGGCACGACGCCAGGGACAAACTGAAGCCGGCCTACCGTGACGCCGCCGCAGCCTCCTGCAAGGCCGTGGCGCGCGCCGTGGATTTCGTCACAAAGGTTACTAGCTAATTGAGTAGCATGTTATTTGATTCACATCTATCTTCTCTTGCAACAAACTATGATTCATCTATCTAGTTTCGAAATTGTGTAAATCAATTAACTGATCGATCGTGCAGCCAGAGGAGGCCCGGGAGAAGATCAACAACTGGGTGGCGGCGGCGACGAACAACCTCATCGACTCCATCCTCCCCGATCAGTGTGCCGCGCCACGCGGCTCGTCCTCACCAGCGCCATCTACTTCAAGGGCGCCTGGGAGACTCCGTTCAACAAGGCTCGGACCAAGGAGGACAAGTTCCACCGCCTCGACGGCAGCACCGTGGACGCGCACTTCATGCGCAGCGGCGCGGACCAGTTCATCGCGGCGTACGACGGGTTCAAGGTGCTCAAGATGCCGTACAAGGTGCAGAACCGTCGTCCTGATCAGCAAGAGGGACGATCTTGGGCGGCAGCTGCTGCGAGGGCAATTGATCTCCTCCCATGGAGGAGGACGACGACCGCCGTGTCCGCGCCGCCGCCGCGCTACGCCATGTGCGTCTTCCTCCCCGACGCGCGAGATGGGCTGCTCAGCCTCGAGGACAAGATGGCGTCGACTTCCGGCTTCCTGCGCAAGCACACGCCCAAGAAGCAAGTCGAGGTCGGCGACTTCCGGGTGCCCCGGTTCAAGCTGTCCCTCGGCACCAGCCTCAAGCGCGTCCTGCAGGACCTCGGGATCAAGGTCATGTTCGATCCGGCAAGATCGGACATGCCGGACATCCTGGAGTCGACGGAGCCGCAGTTTGTCGATGATGTCTTGCATAAGGCGGTCATCGAGGTGAACGAGGAGGGCACCGAGGCTGCGGCTGCCACAGCCGTCGTGCGCTTGCTTACTCAGAGCCAGTACGAAGCGCCTCGGCCGGTGCGTGTGGACTTCGTCGCCGACCATCCTTTTGCATTCTTTGTCGTGGAAGAGGAGTCCGGTGCGGTCCTCTTTGCCGGACACGTCGTTGACCCCACAGACTCATAGTCATCAAACTATATTTGTCAATATATTAGGTCACTACGTACAATGCTTGATTAGTAATAATTTTAGTAACTGCGCAATAGTAAGTATGTAAAGACATCAACGTCACTACTCCACGGTAGAGAATTAGCGACCTATGTCAGTCGGTAAAGATAGACTATTAGGGATGGACGATGGGTTGGTATGACTTAACGGCAAATGTGTCTTGGATCAGTTCGGTTTTTTAATAATACAATAAAAGTTATTCTCAAAATGTAGCTCTTGCATGCATTGCACGTTAGGAAATGGACACCGCAGTAAGTTGGCTACGTGACCTTGACGTTAATGAAATTCGTTGAATGTTGCATCCTTCAAGTTAGAAAATGAACAAATTTCTATTTATCAGGGTCATAAAACAAACGATGGAGTGGTTAAAGTTACATCTCATTTCCACTTCTATGTGCTTGCAAACGATCGAAACCAAAACATGGATTTTGATTTAGGCTCAATTCAATTCTCTCGTGAGAAGCAATTGGAGCCTTTCATCCTAGCCGTAGACCTTACACTTCTCCTTCCAATCAATTCAGATTTCTGATTTATTCAACCCCGCAGCCTTTTTTTTTTGGTTGTTTGCTAATATGTTGCCAGGATCTGACTTGCAAGCCGCATAATTTAATGAATTGTTAGAAAAGAGAATATATATTAAAACCAATATTTCAGCCACTGTATCAATAGATACATATAGCCACTCATTATTACAAACTACAAGTTCACCCACAGAAAAGTAAACAAACGACACTCAAAGCTCTCCAACAAAAAGAACAGTAGGAGAATCCCCTCCTGTTTTCAGTCAAAAAGCTCTCCAACAAAAAGGATTCAAAAGAAAGGGAGACTATTATTAAAACATCGCATTGGAAGCAAAACTTCCATCATTGAGATCTCAACCACGTACGTAACCCCACTAAAGGCTTGTTTTCTGAATTTCTGAATCGTTTCTCCCTCCAATTCAGATTTCGATTTATTTCTGACTTAAGACTATTCAATCTTTACCATACATAAAAGAGCGAGTTGGTGGTGGTCGTCCGTCGTCGGTCGTTCGTCCACCATGGCCTTTTGCGCCGACAGGTGGGCCACCCGCCTCACACGCGCCTTCATCCCGACTTCTCACGATGCTTGGTTACATTTGGTGGGCCCCATGCTGAATAAACAATCATTCTATTTTCCTCTGAGCCCCTGACTTCTCACGCATGCGGAAGTTCCCTGCTCGATCCCCAATTTTCGCTCAGTTCCAACCATCCCAATCCAACCATGGAGGCCGCCGATTCTCAGATCCTCCTCTCTTTCCATTCGATTCTCCTCCATCCCCATCTTTTGGCTGCAAAACAATCGCGATGCAGCTCCAATCGGAACTTGAATTTTGTCTCCCATGAAGAGGTCGAGCTCCGCTCGCTCCACATGCGCCTCGGCGGGGGCGAGTCTGGGCGCCAAGCTCGAGCTCCGCCTGCTTCAGCGCACCTACGACGACCACGAAGGCGGCCTTCTCCCTCGAGCTCGATCACGGCCATGAGGTGGCGCGGTCCCGTCCCTTAGAGCTCACGGCCACGGGCGGCGCGACCTCGTCCCTCGGGCACACACCGACGGCGGCGCGGCCCCGTCCCTCGGAAACACACCGACGGCGGCGGCGGCGGCGGCCCCTCCCTCTAGCTCACGGCAAAGGTTAGTAGTCGCTCCGGCTCCGGGTGGCGCGAGATGCAACCGTCTCCGAGAGAGAGAGAAGGCGAGGAAGAGAGAAGAACGAGAGAAATTATTTTTTTATTTGCTAAGGGCGGCCTTATGCATAAGGATGACTTTTGTCATCAATGCTATGTAGTCCGGTTTCACAATGTATATTGACCACTCATGTAAGCTCATTTATTGTATAATGACCACTTTTTGGTCCCATTGTGGTTGCTCTTAGAGAAAAACTCCTCGATCTCTCCGATTCCCCCGTGTCATGGAGGACGGACTGGCAGCAACCATCGCCGACGGAGACGGCACCGCTTGGATCGAGCTCGGAGCAGCTGCAATTTTAGCCATGAAGGCCGAATCGAGTTTCCTCTTGGCCGGCCCTGTCGCCCCCCATTGCTCGAATCCAAGCGGGCGGCTGATACATGGTGTTGCCGCCTGAACCCAGCCAATTCCCCGTCGCAGAAGAGGACACTCAGGCATAGGAGGTGAGCACGAGATGGCTGGCGGCGCTCCATCTCAGGCACGCCGCACGCCTGCTTTGGCGGCGTGGTGCTCCATCCCCTCTTAATCCTAGCCACAGCGAGATCCGGTGGCTTATGGTCGAATGGTGGCCGATTTCTACTGTGATGTCAACACTCCTTCCCGTGTAGGATGGTTCAGGCGGCCAGATCTAGGTCGGCAGCACTGGTGATCGCCCGGGCTACACTAGAGCTCTGAGCACGCAGATGGTCGTGACTTGCGATTACCCTGCCTGCGATGGCTGCGGCACGCGGTGGCGGCCTGGCCTGCCTGCCGGCACTCCATTCCAATCGTGCGTGTTTGCGTCCAGCCATATTGGTATGTGAGCTATTGGTGCTACCCGTAGGCAAAAAGATCACCAATGTGCCTTCCGCCCTATGTTTGGTTAGGATTTCTGTAATACTTGCTTAGTAATGTGCTATACTTTGGTATCATTAAAAAATTTGAAGGATATTTATAATGCTTTATGTGGAGACTGATTTGAGGTTATGTGAATCATATGGAGCCTGAGGAATTCTCTGCAGCAGCAGTAGTTAAGCAAGCTAAAGTTTTTCTTTCCCTTATTAACTTCGAGGTATATAATGTCATGAGTTGTCCAAATGGATGTACAACCGTATTGTGCCTAAGCATGCTAAGCAGCTCGGTTGGTGCTTCTTGGAGCCATCCGAAAGCTGGTCTGTTTGGCCTGACCGTGTTAGTATTAGTATTTTTCTGCAAACCGCTTGTAACCTGATTGTGTTGGGCGAGTAAGCTTGTTATATTTCTGTCTCAAACAAAAGAATTGACGGTTTAGTTTTTCAATGAATTTTATAACCCTCAAAAAACCATCAATACGCTGATGATCTTAAATTTATCAAAACATTCTGTTTTACTGTATTATAAGCAATAGTGTTTTAAAGTAGGGGGTTTTCACGAGTTTTTTTTTTAACCGTGGCAAAGCACGGGCATCCAGCTAGTAACGGAAAAAACGGATAGATATAGACCTAATCCGTGTGGCATACTATGATGTTGACAGAATCCCTCACGTTTCTTTCCTCCACGTTTGCATCTACAAACAGCCAAAGAACCTAGTAACTTTTGCAATTTTTATGGATCCATGCATACAGGCGGTCCAGATCTCTCTATCCTACTATAGGGTAATTAAGCTCCACGACGCGTAAGATGCAAGGCACATGCAAGAAGTCGCGGCTGCGCCGCTTCACCAAGCCGCCGCCGGCCGCTCTCGCCCCCGACTGCTCGGGCCTGACGGCGCTCGCCCTCCGCCTCACCAAGGAGCTCATCTCGGCCGCCGCCAGCGCCAGGAACAAGCAACGCAACCTCATCTTCTCGCCGCTCTCGATCTACACCGCGCTCGCCCTGCTCGCCGCCGGCGCCCGCGGCCGGACGCTGAACGAGCTCCTCCAGGTCCTCGGCGCCCGGTCCCGCGACCACCTCGCCGGCCTCGTCCGCGGTCTGGTTGAGCTGGCCCTCGCCGACCAGTCGCCGTGGGCGGGCCCCACGTCTCGTTCGCGTGCGGCGTGTGGCACGACGCCACCAGGACGCTCACGCCGGACTACCGGAGCACCGCCGTCCGGTGCTTCAATGCAGAGGCGCGCGCCGTCGACTTCCGCAGAAAGGTTCTCCACTTGCTTCTTCACGTTTGATGAGTATCGATCGTTTTCTAAATTTGTCGACAAAATCGATCACGCTCATCGATCCTTTTAATCTCTAAAATATATCCGTGCGTGTTGTTGCAGCCGAAGGAAGCCGTGGATCTGATCAACAAGTGGGTGGCCACGGCGACGAACAACCTCATCACCTCAATCATCGCCGGAGAAGTACCCCGAGACACGGACCTCGTCCTCGTCAACGCCGTCTACTTCAAAGGGCTCTGGGACAAGCCGTTCAGCAAGGAGCGCACCAAGGTCGACACGTTCACGCCCCTCGACGGCAGCACCGTGGACCGGCCCTTCATGCGGAGCCAGGAGATGCAGTACATCGGCTGCCACAACCGTTGATGTCGACGCAGGGCCCCCTCCGTCCAGCCGGTTCACCACCACCGTTGATGTCGACGCAGGGCCCCCTCCGTCCAGCCGGTTCTCAATGTGCGTCTTCCTCCCCGACACGCACGACGGCCTCTGGGCCCTCGTCGACAGGATCGCATCCAAACGCAGCTTCCTGCGAGACCACCTGCCGACGGAGCTCGTCACCGTCGGCAAGTTCCGGCTGCCCAAGTTCACGCTGGACTTCTCTGGTGACATCACTGGCACCGTCAAAAGCTTGGGGCTGCAGCATGTTTTCGACATGGGAGAAGCGGACCTGTCCAGGATGGTGGAAGGCAAGGGCAAGTTGGCGCTGAACCGGGTTGTCCATAAAGCCGTCATTGAGGTGAACGAGGAAGGCACCGAGGCCGCGGCCGTCACTGGAATCATTATGTGCGGCGCGAGCCCGAGAAAGGTCCAGATGCCGGTGCCGGTGGATTTCGTTGCGGACCATCCGTTTGCCTTCTTTGTAATCGACGAGCTGTCTGGTGCCATCCTCTTCTGGGGCACGTCCTTGAACCCAACGACGCCTAGCTAAACGTTGTTAGTGAACCATGTGCATTCAGTTGTTTACAGGTATCTATTATGAATCTGAAAAGCATACGAAAAAGCCTGCAGTGTCAAATAATATGTACTCCCTCTGGTTTTAAATTGTTGACGTTTGACCATTTGAGTTACGTTTGATCATTCGTCTTATTCAAAATATTTTAGAAATTATCATAAATTTTGTTATGATTAGTTTCATCACTAAAGGAAATTAAAATATAACTTATAATTTTGCATATTTGAGCTAATATTTTAGATAAGACGAATGGTCAAATGTAACTCAAAAATAGTCAAACGTCAACAATTTAAAACCGGAGGGAGTATGCTTGAGCCGTCAGCCGTTACGTTTGAAATTGAAAGCAAGGTTCTGATGTCCATAACTTTTTGTTCGCATGTCCTACGGAAAATGATTCTCATATGTCTGCTGAGAACTTCCGTAACAGAGCAAATGAAAAGTGAAACACCAATAAGTTCAAACACATGGCACCTTCAAATTGACACAAGACACATGCTTCGGGCGCAGGGGACCATGAAACATCGACCGAAATGACAACTTATTTCTTAATTATCTGGAGTCGATCAGGACATAGCTCTACCAAGGTAAGGTAGGACATATAGCATGCAGCTTAATTAAGCACTGCGCGCGTGAGCCATCACCACCTGCTGCATGGTGCGGTGGGCAATGACACCGACCACCGCATCCGCATCCTCGACGCCACGGATGTTGGCTCTCTCCTTGAGCAGCTCGGTGAACGGCCCGTCCCACGCGCCGCCGTTCTTGTCGGCGCGGATGAGCTCATGGCAGATCGCGTCGTAGTGCTCGATGTACGGCAGGTGCTCAGGGGAGACGCGCGCGTCGCCGCTCTCCCACCCCTGCGTCACCGTCTCCTTGATCGGCGCCAGCCGCATCGCCTCGCTCGTCGTGACGGTCATCGTCGCCAGTGCCCGCTTCAGGGCCTCCTGCCGGCCTTCGTCGCCGGGGTCGGAGACGGTGGAGAGCTCGGAGACGGCGTGTTGCAGTGGCGGCCTTCCCAACGGGAGGCTCGGCAGGTTGGCCAGGCCGCCGATGAGGTCGCGGTAGCTGTTGCCGAACGGGAGGGGCGTGGACCTCGGGATGCGTTGCTCGTGGCCGGGGAAGGCGAACCAGTGGTCGCTGCCGTTGGCGAAGCCGGCGATGGAGACGTCGTAGGTCGTCAGGGCCAGCTTCGCCTCGTCCTTGTCGTCGACCCCGCCCTTGAAGAAGATGACCCTCAGCTCCCTGTCGTCGTCGGAGAGTGGCGCGTGGCTGTCTTGCTCCACCAGCGCAGCGATCCTGCCGACGGCGAGCATGAGGACGCAGCCGAGCGCGATGGAGAAACCCTTCTTCATGGTGAAGGGATGATCCATCGGCGAGCCTGCGTGTGTTTCTCCCTATATATTCTTGGTCTGATCTCTCCAGGGCCCCAAGGTATATAAATGAGAAGAGATGTTAGTTGGCCCATGCTAAAGAAACGCGCGTCGCAAGGAGGACAGGTCCGGAGATGCATCCTTCCTTCGTGATCGTCTTCTCAGGCTGCACATCATAATCGTTGCTCTTTTCGTACACTTTGGAGCTGTGGCTGCTCAAAGAAGGCATCGAAATTCACAGCAGCAAGTGTGTGGTGTAGCCTGCGACATTAATTGTTTGTGAACCATGTGCATATTCAGTTGTTTACAGATATTAAATCATGAATGTGAAGAGAATACACAAAAGCCAATGTCAAATAATGTACGATTGGATTCCTACTAGCTAGCTAATAGCGTTATCATGCACCTGTTTATTCTCAACAAGTTCATATTCATGCTGATTAACATTTATCATGGTGAAACTAACAAGGTGTTTCATCTTTCTTCTACTAATAAGCAACAATTTGACAACCAATAATTTGCACCACAAGCTATGCCAATTGTATTAATTGGACATTACGGCCATATCAATGCAACTTGTTCACCCAATTTTTCGCAACCACCATATGATGCGCCACACATTGTTAGAAAAGATGTTTCACAATATTTGTAAAAATTGTAACGTCGACTTAAAAATGATGAATTTCAGGACGACTGAATTAATATATATAGCATCTCTCAGAAAATAATCATTTTGAGAATAATTTCGAACTGACATTCTCACGCACGGTTTACTCAGCATACCTCAGAAAATAGTATCATTAATTTTGACTATGAGTCTGTGGGGTCAATGACGTGCCCTGCAAAGAGGACTGCACCAGACACCTCTTCCACCACAAAGAATGCAAACGGATGGTCGGCGACGAAGTCCACTAGCACCGGCGGAGGCCCCAGCTGCTGGGTCGCACAAGGAAAACATACGACAGCCGTGGCAGCTGCAGCCTCGGTGCCTTCCTCGTTCACCTCAATCACCGCCTTATGGAGGACATCGTCGACGTACAGTGGCTTCTGCGCGCCATTACTACTGTCCTCCTCCAGCATGTCCGGCATGTTGGCTTTTACGGGATGGAACGCGGCCTTGATCCCGAGGTCCTGCAGGACGCGCTTGAGGCTGGTGCACAAGGACAGCTTGAACCGGGGAACCTGGAAGTCGCCGACCTCGACTTGCTTCTTCGGCGTGTGGTTGCGCAGGAAGCCGGAAGGGCTGGACGCCATCTTCTCCTCGAGGCTGCACAGCCCGTCTCGCGCGTCGGGGAGGACGACGCACATGGAGTACCGCGCAGGCGTCGGCACGGTGGTCGTCGTCCTCCTCCTCCATGGGGCTGGGAGAACAGCCCTCGCAGCTGCTGCCCAGCTGAATCCCTCTGAGGGCAAGTAATGGTTGCTGTGCACCAGCTGCTTGTACGGCATCTTGAGCACCTTGAACCCGTCGTACGTGGCGATGAACTGGTCCTCGCCGCTGCGCATGAAGCGCGCGTCGACGGTGCTGCCGTCGAGGCGGTGGAACTTGTCCTTTTTCGTGCTGGCCTTGTCGAACGGAGTCTCCCATTCGCCCTTGAAGTAGATGGCGCTGGTGAGGACGAGCCGCGTGTCACAGCGTACCGATCCGGGGCCGAGGATGGAGTCGATGAGGTTGTGCGTCGCCGCCGCCACCCAGCTGTTGATCTTCTCCCGAGCCTCCTCTGGCTGCAGTATGCATCAACGGTCGGTCCATGGAGAGGGAAATTAAGTAGTTGATGTACAAGTTAATTGGAACCACATTATGGCGAAACTAGATAGGGATGAATCAGAATTTCGTGCAAGAGGAAATAAAAAAGATAGATGTGAATCAAATAACAGGCTAGCTAGCTACTTGATCAATTAGCTAGTAACCTTTTTTAGGAAGTCCACGGCGCGCGCCACGCCCTTGCAGGAGGCTGCGGCGGCGTCACGGTAAGCCGGCTTCAGTTTGTCCCTGGCGTCGTGCCACAGGCCGCACGCGTGCGCGATGCGCGGGCCGCCCGGCTGCTGCTGCTGCTCGTCCGGGAAAGCGCGCTCCGTCATGAACCGGACGTTGTCGGCGAGCCTCTCGCGGGACGGCGCGCCGAGGACGTCGAGGAGCTCGCGGAGCGTGGTGCCCTGGGCGCCGGCGGCCGCGAGGGACAGCGCGGTGTAGACGGAAAGTGGCGAGAAGACGAGGTTTCGGGGCTGCGAATTCTTCTCTCCATCGGTGCCGGGGTTGATGTCCCTGGCGACGGCAAGCTGCTTCGTCAGGCGATGGGAAAACGCCGACAAGCCGGAGCTCGCGTACCAACGTGCCACCGCTTCCATCGTACTACGGTATAGATCACACGCGTATCCGAGGATCTTATAACTCGTCCGTTTCATTATGTCCTGACTTGATGACCAAGAAGGTGCTGCACGCCCCGCATAATAACGGCATGCATGAGCCAACCGCACATATCGAATCACACACGCATGGAGAGAAATTTCTTTCCAAACATTTATTTGTCTCCTCAGGCTCCGTGTATGTATATTAAAGCGGCCATGCCTTGGCAGCTCAGGGCACATGCTAATGCTAATCTGCTGTATAAAACTACCGTCTTTCCAATTTTTCCTCCGCGCCCAACACTGACCGGTTTGGTGGCCATCTTTCCGCCGTCTCTTCCAGCTCCCAATCGCCCACGAATCTTCGCTGCCGCCAGTTTCGCTCTCCCATGCGCCACTTTTTTCCGCGGCTACAACCTCCCGCGCAGACGAAGCATGTTTGTCGAGTCTTGGGCCTTGGCCGACCTTGTCACCGTTGCACGACCTGACCGCCGTACACAGCAGATAGCGCCTGACCGCCACGCCTCTGCTGGTAAAATTTCTCTATCTTGTTTTCCTCTATCCGTACGTTGCTCATCAGCTGTTTGTGAAAATATCGCAACGTGATTATACAGAACTCAAAATTGGATTGAGTTGGTTGTGTTCAGCAATGGATTATACAGGCGATCGTGGAATGATGTGAGATCTACAAATGCTTTTTGCGATCATCACGGAGATAATCAACCGAAGCCTCGAACAGAAAGGAGATGCTATCGATGGCCATGCAAAGGAAAAGTAATTAGGGTAGGTACAAAGGTGTTGTCTTATAGGTGGTCTCATCATTATAAGACAATTTATGAGACTACATATACAATGGATGATTGTTTTAGTTGTCTCAAAGAAGTACCATACTTCCTTTATTTGTGGATGAAAAAAGGAATATATGAGTTGCATGGCAACTATAACTCCTACAATGGTGTGAAAGCCGTCTCATACTCCTAAATTTTAGCGTATGAGGTGGTTGCCTCGCGAAACAACCACCTCTTTCTCTCACCTCCCTCTCTCTCTTCCATGTCATCAAAAATTCCATAAAGCAACGCATGAGACGGGCTATGAGACTGCCTATGTGTAGCGTTGTACCTGCCCTTAGTTGGATCGGATACACTAGTGGGCTGTATATTCAGATGAGGCCCAAATGGTGTCTTTTATCTTTTTTTTGGAGCTAAATATTGAGAACTGTTATGGTACGCGATCCCGGTACTTATTCTGTTAACATTGCAATTAGATTCCTAAAAAAGACATTGCAATTAGATTTTGGATTAATGTTCATTACATCACTACCAGAAATCGCCTTTTTTCCGAGTGTCCAACCTTTGCTGAGTGTAACATTTTGGGCACTCGGCAAAGGTACCCTTTGCCGAGTGTCAGTCTCAGGACACTCAGCAAAATACAAACACACGGCAAAGAGAACATTTGCCGAGTGTCCCGTCGATGATACACACGGCAAAAGGAAACACTCGGGAAAGGTGGAGCACGTGGCCCACACGCACACGCGGCCGTTACTGTTGACGGCGGGAGGGGGCTTTGCTGAGTGTCCCCTTTGGTGACACTCGGCAAAACCATGCTTTGCTGAGTGTCAACCCAAGGCACTCGGCAAAAGTTTTTTTTTTTTTGATATTTTGCCAACCAAATTTTTTCCCTGACCCATATACACTTCATTGTACTTCATGTTGAAATTTGGTTAATTTCATGATCCATTTACTAAATTAGTTATTTATTTTCATTAATTGTATTTTTGAGTGATAAATCAAAATTGAACTGCAAGTGACTCGAATAATGGAATCGAGGTAATGAAAAAATGTTATTCATGTTAGTGAGTTGAAAGTGACGCCGTATCCAGGAAATGAAATGAAATTTCGCGAATTTTGTTCATGAAATATGATTACGAGCGTGTGACCGATTTGTTTTAAAATTCTATAAAATACAAATATTGTCCGAAAATTCCGAGATTTGACAAGATGTCATGATATCATACGGGGATGTCGTGATAAATAGTGGAGAAGATTTCGTGCAAGTTGTCATGTACGTTGTTCACAAAACGGAGAATCTCCGAAGAGGAGACATAGAGTTTAGAAAAGGTCATCAAGATTTGAAGACAAATGGTGTGTCGAAATCGAATTTGACTTCGAACCTATTTTTTATAGACACTAGATCATATAAAAAGTGTAATGTAAAATTTTGTATAATTTGAATTTGTTTGTTATTTTTTAATTTTTTTTAAGGTGATCATAAATTATATTTGCCGAGTGCATAAAGAGTACACTCAGCAATATGTACCTTTGCCGAGTGTCTGAGGGATGTACACTCAGCAAAGGTCGAATTATTTTCCGTGTGTAAAAAAAAACTCTCAGAAAAATTTTTACACTCGGTAAATATACATGGCGCGAGAAGGAAAATTTGGCTAAGTCCCAGCCCCTCCCTTTGCCGAGTGTCGTGAATCTAGACACTCAGCAAAGCCCCCCTTTGCTGAGTGTTTTAAATCTGGACACTCGGGAAAGGGTGCGGGGACTTAGCCAAATCTGCGGCCCGCGCGTCGTCTTCGTTGCGCTGCATCCTTTTTGCCAGCCACCACGCGCGCATCCTCGTCCTCGGCTCGCCGCCAAGCCTGCCTGCCGCCGCACCCTGCCTGCCGCCAAGCCTCCGGCCCAGCCCCTGCACCCCGCCTGCCGCCAAGCCTCCGGCCCCGCCTCCGGCACCCCGCCCGCCGCCTCGCCTCCGGCCCCGCCCCCGCACCCCGCCCGCCGCCGTCTCCCCACCCGCCGCCGTCGAACTAGGCCCCGTCCCTGACCCCGGTGCCGGCCGTCGTCGCGTCCCTGGTCCCGGCTCCGGCCCCGGCGCCGCCGCGCCCGGTGCCGGCCCGGCCTCGGCGTCCTGTCCCGCCCCCGACCTCGGCCCGGCCTCGCCATCACGCGCCGCGCCGCCACCGCGGTTCCTCCTGCCCCGGCGCCACCCCGGCATCCCACGCCGCCCCCGACCCGCCCCCGGTTCCGGCGTCCCGCGGCACCCCTGCTCCGGCGTCCAGCACCGCCCCGACCCGCCCCCGACTCCGGCAGGCCAGCTCCACCTCGGCGTCGGCGCACCCGGCCCCCGCTGCCCCTCCACAGCCCGCGTCCCCGGCGTTCTTCTCCCCCTTTCCGGCAAGGTGACCTCACCGTGCCTCTTTTTTTTTTTTCTGTTTATTTCGTGTGCTGTGGTTAATTGAGAATTAGTTCCAATTTTGTTCACTGATTCATTGACAATTTGAATTGGTATAGATCCTTAAATACATATGTCTTGATGTAGCCAAAGAAAGGCATGGAAACGGAATGCTTGGATATGAATGACATTTAAACTATAAAATGTGTAATGTCTATAATGTTCATTTCTTTTGGAGAAATCATGTGAAGACTGAAATACCTGCTGGATAGCTGACTCCTTGCTTGGTAGCTTGAGGAAACATTTGGCGAAAGGGCAGTCTAGAAACACAAGCCAGCAGATGCTTTCATTTCATTTTCTTGCTAGGTACTTCAATGGCAAAGTTCCTTACTGTAGATCAATTTCATGCTAAGGGAATGGACTAAAGTTGCAAATGCTCCAGCTAAAATTTGCAAATGAATCTGGCTGGTCCATTTTTTTTTTTTGTAGCGCAGCACCAAGCACAAAAGATACTTGTTCACAGTTGTTGAAAAGGCTAAGAACCTGAACTATTCTAAATCATACAGAGGAGAACTTTTTCATATTTCAAATAGCTGGCAAGTGATCACTGCATGAAACTCTTGGGAACACCATTACGCTGCAGATGCATACATGTTTAAGACTTTTCAGTTTTCCAAAATTCCTATATGAAACACGTGCTGTGCAAAATCCCTAGAAAAATCAAATACCATGTTGGTTATGATGACTAAATTTCACCCAAATATATATAAACAGAACATAAACTCAACTACAATTTTGTGCTCAGATTTCATTGTCTGACACGGTCTATTTGTCCTATGTCCTAAAAGAAAGTTCTTCCATATACTGTAAGATGTTGCCAGTTTAAAAAAAATATCAACGCGTTTAGTTTGTTTACCATTTCCATTAGTAGGGATATGCACTTTGTGCCCTGTTAAGGCCACCAAAGTTGACTATACTACAGTAAGTTTAACGTCCTATGTGATGGCAACTGATGTCATATTTGATCTCCATGAAAAGCTTATAATACAGCTTTTCAGATCTAATAAGTGGAAATTGTAGTTTCTTCTAGAGACCAGTGATGTCATGTTTGCAGCAAGTTAAAAATAATATAATACAACTAGAACAATCTGATTATGCCTTCCTAATGTTTTATCACTGATATTCAGATTTTGTTTTGCATACACCTATGGTATGTAGAATAATATTAGCAGTGATGTATTTGAGAGCGGCAGTGCACCCTTCACCATTTCTTAGAGCTAATGCTGTAAAAAAGCTAATTTCCCTTCCAATTATTGTCAAATAAAAATCTTATGTTTCTGTAACTTGCTTTGAAGCAGCATGTTTACTCTTAACAGAAACTGATTTGTGATGTATGTATTCAGCCATTTCTTAATTTTTTTGTTTCACATATTTTGAGCTAAAAGAAGTAGATGTTTAGCATTGAGGCCAAGTACTCTGATACTGACATTTTGCCACCTAGACATGAGGCATATATCTCACCAAGTGGCTCTGAAAACTTAATATTGCAGCTAACGTTTTCTCATTCACTGCAACATGAGTTGTTTCCAATCATGGCTGCAAGGACTTCGGATCATTCATGAAGCAACATAAGTGTCTTTTTTTTCTTTTTCTTTTTTTTCTGGAAAACACCTTTGCTGAGTGTCTCTGCACAAACACTCGGCAAAGGTCCCCCCTTTGCTGAGTGCTTTGAAGAAGACACTCGGCAAAGGTCCCCCATCTTTGCTGAGTGTCTATGCACAAGACACTCGGTGAAGCTTCGCCGAGTGTATTATTGGACACTCGGCAAACCTTTTCGCCGTCGGCTCGCCGTCCGTCAACTTCTGTTCGCCGAGGGCCCTACCCGACACTCAGTAAAGCTTTTGCTGAGTGCCCGACAGAAAACACTCAGCAAAGAGGGTATTTGCCGAGTACTCCCTCCCCGTGTGACTTTTGCCGAGTGTTACATTCAGCAAAGCTTTTGCTGAGTGTAATTAGGCCTTTGCTGAGTGCCCCAGGCACTCAGCAAAACAGGGATTTCTGGTAGTGCATGGTATGCACCACATTTCTATGAAAGTGCAGCAATAACATTTTTGGCGAGATCCGCCACTGAACTGGTTAGGTGGTGACACATACAGCTACTTATTTTTATACCCGTCGAAGCCGTCTGAACACCAGAGACGCAGTCACATCTTATATAGTTCTTTGCAATGTTAACAGAAAACAACCAAGCTTCAGTCAAGTTCTACGACAACATTTACTTAGGGCAGGTACAATGCTACACGTAAGCAGTCTCATAGCCCGTCTCATGCAACTCTATATAGAATTTTGATGAGGTGGAAGAGAGATAGGGTGGTGAGAGAAAGTGGTGGTTGTTTCGCGAAGCAACCACCGCTAAAATTTAAGAGTATGAGACGGCTTACACACCATTGTACGAGTTATAGTTACCATGTAACTCATAAATATTATTTTTTCACCCACAAATTGAGGAAAGATGCAATTAATAGGAAACAATTAAAACAATCACCCATTGTACAAGTGGTCTGATGAAACCGTCTGAAGATTACGAGACGAGCTATGAGACAACACCGTTGTACTTGCCCTTAAGACGTATTGTGATATACATAGAAGTGTAGAAAACGACGTGTGAATGGATATTGAGATGACTTTGACTTTAAGACGTCAACTGTACAAGTGAATAGATGGTTTTTTAGTTGTCTCAAAGAAGTACCATACTTCCTTATTTGTGGATGGAAAAAGGAATATTTATGAGTTGCATGGCAACTACAACTCCTACAATGGTGTGAAAGCCGTCTTATACTCCTAGATTTTAGCGCATGAGGGCAGGTACAACGCTACACATAGACAGTCTCATAGCCCGTCTTATGCGTTGCCATATGGAATTTTTGATCACATGGAAGAGAGAGAGGGAGGTGAGAGAAAAGGCGGTTCCGGTCACTGCTAGATCGGAAGTGCAATTTCTAGAGACAGGTGGTTCCGGTCACGGTGGCGCCTGCCTGGGGAAGAGGTTGAGTAAGATCTGCTTGTCCTCTCTTCGGCAAAAGAGAGGAATATTAGGTTTCCAGGAGATGGCTTTCAGGCGGCGGCAATGTCGTCTTCAAGGAATAATTTTCTTCCGAGCTCTGCCCCGTCTCGCTGGCGTCCTATCCTCCGACGTCGGTGATGAGCTTGTGGAGTGGGAGTCCATTGTTTGGACTCCTGTTTTGGAGGACGGTTTTGGTTCTCTCGGGTACCTCTCACCGCGTGGCGACAGTCGTGCTTTAATCTCTCGTTGGACGCGTTCTTTTTCTTGATATAGATGTAGGGGGTTTGTGTGTGTTCGAGTGAGTCGTCTCCTTGAATGTACATGAACAGATACTACATTATATTAAGATGTGAGAGGTTCAAAAAAAAAAAAAAACTACACATCTCTAAAGACATTTCCAGAGGCAATTCCTTAAGCCACTGGCTGTGGAAAACCTTTTAAGTTAGATACAAAATTCTATGTTCCTATTATTTTCAACACATTTAAAACAAATATTACCTCCGTTTAGTTCATTGCTGTTCTGGCTATTTGAACATGTGCTTGTCTATGTGCATATCAGAACTGTGATTATATATTTAAAACAGAGGTAGTATATAACATGATTTCACAAGGGCATAGCAGATTTCAACACGAGCTAAAACCTTAAGGAAAAAGGTTAGGAATGAGATAGCTATCTCCCTATAATCAATGTTAGCAACAGCTAGCTCTGCGCATCAAGTAGACAAGGAAATTGTAACATCGGTCCAAGTTATTAGACGAAGCAGACTTGCAAATTTAGAAGAAAAAAACTACATAGGAAGTCATAGGGCTGTAATAAAACAAAGTCACTCCTCATATCTGTAAATCAGGTTGAAGTAGTTTTTTTTTTTCGTGTGTTGCATTAGTTAATTGATGTCGCAATGGTTCTCTGTATCTTTTATATGGTACATTACATGTCACAATATAGACACTACTGTATGTTGCATCAGTCATTTTTTGAAGTTTTAATAGCTAAATTTACATGTTGCAGTATTATTTTTTATCAGCAATAGTTTTTGTTCTATCGTAAGTTGCAGTAAAACCTTATTCTAGTAGTAGTTTTGTTTGGATGTCAGTGTGACGTCCCGCCTCCACGAGGCCGGGCCCGCACGCCTGGCAGCTCTCTAGGATCTCAAGACTGTCCCCACAGACCAACACACGTCTTTTCTGCGCACTTTGTCCTCACTCGTGCGCACTCGAGAAGGACTTCCCGGTCGGTCACCCATCCGAAATTGCTCCGGGCCAAGCACGCTTAACCCCGGAGTTCTTTCGAGATGAGCTTCCGGAAAAGAAGTTGCAACTGTTGGTATGAGTATTCTTATCAATTCTATTAAGCCCTGGGCCAGGATGTTACATTCTCACCCCCTTAGGAGATCGACGTCCTCGTCGATCAACCCCAGGCCAGGAACTTCCTCTCTTGGCCACGTCCGTGCGTCCAGTGCCAGCGCATGTGCCATGCTGTGTGACCACTTGGGCCCACACCAGCCATGCACACCATGCCTGCGCAACTGCGCCCACACGCGCCCGTGAAACCGCGAGAGTCGGCTCTGATACCACTTGTGACGTCCCGCCTCCACGAGGCCGGGCCCGCACGCCTGGCAGCTCTCTAGGATCTCAAGACTGTCCCCACAGACCAACACACGTCTTTTCTGCGCACTTTGTCCTCACTCGTGCGCACCGAGAAGGACTTCCCGGTCGGTCACCCATCCGAATTGCTCCGGGCCAAGCACGCTTAACCCCGGAGTTCTTTCGAGATGAGCTTCCGGAAAAGAAGTTGCAACTGTTGGTATGAGTATTCTTATCAATCCTATTAAGCCCTGGGCCAGGGTGTTACAGTCAGACTGTTCGATTATTGCAACAAACATACTTGTATGTTGTAAGTAGCATTTATTTGTTACATAGTTATTTATAGATGTTGCAACGGTTAAAAAATTGACTGGACAGAAACAAAATATCAGTTAACTCACATGAGGCCATCCAAAGTTATAATTTTCGTAACAAAGTATTACATCACAATGCCCTAACGAAAGGGGGATTATTTCAGCACACACGCACAGCATGAAAAACACGAACGATGATCAAGCAGCAGGGTGGGGAACGGAACCTATCCGGCCACGAACCGACTTTCTCGGATCCATAATATCACCTTAACAATACGGAGGATCACAGGTCCAATAGCAAGGTGGTGTGCAGACGTAATGGCAGAAGTCGCACCAGGACTTCAGGCCCAGCATCTGGCCAAGGTTCAGCTGGTCCTGTGTCTTGCCAGGCCGCACGGCTGCCACCGGCGCCGGCGTTACCATGAGCGTCACCAGAAACAGAACAAGCAGCATGCGAGAGGCGACCATCACCGTGTTCTTATTGAGCGCTGCCATCGTCAGTGCTATACGCGGACGTAAACCTACAATGAGAACAAGCGGTAATAATTACGTGTATAATTCTGAAAAACAAGAGATACATGTGTGCTGCCTGTGATTGATTAGACGCGCATGCATCAAGGAGAGAGGCTACCCAAGGACAGGGATCACCAAATGATCTATTTATATGGGTATAGGCGTATAGCTCATTTACCTGATGCAAGGAGCAACTACAACAGTAGACTGTCGTTCGACCAGTTGGACTGTGAACTGCTTAGCCTTCGCCAGATCGAAAATTTATAGACATGAAGAAGGTATCCAGACAGGCGACGTATGCGCGGAAAGTCAAAAACAATTACAGGAGGGCCGGATTAGTTGCTTGCGAGCTTATCCGTAGTAGGCATCCATATCATTGGTCTTCATGCAGAGCGAGCATAACTCAGCTGGTTAAGTTTTTTGTGGTGAAACCAACCAACCAGGGTTCAAGTCCTAGTCTTGGCACGAGTGTTGCACCTTTACAGCTGACTGCTCGGTCTTTCAGAAACATCCATAGCGGTAGAGGTTGCATGCGTGTGTTCATAAGGATGAGTACTCGTGCGTGTTTGTGACGGTCTGCATCTGTATTGTGTTTCAAAAAAAAATACAGCATTATTGGTCATTATACTATATTATTTATTAGTATAAGCATCTGGACAGATATGCGTGCCCAAAACTAGAGTTACTTGGTTTTGTTAAGGGCAGACGACAGAAATATGAAGAGAAGTTCCTCGAGTGCATTGAACAACTTGTTTTAAAGTTAATGGCGTGAATATGGCCCAAGTGGCCCAAGGGTCTGCGTCTGTATTGTGAATATGGAGTACTGTACTGTATGGGTTGTTGAAACTACTAGCTAGTGCACTGTATGCGTTCACGTGAAGCACGTATAGGGTGGTTGAATCAGAATGTATATCACTGCGAGTGGTTGTTGATCTATACCTATCGACAACGAAAAGTGAAGAGAAAAATGTCGAAACTTGCATAAGAGAGCTTTGACTTAGCTCATGATATTGTTAGCCCTCTTGGAATTATGCATAAGAGAGCTTTCACTAGAGTTAATGATTAGAGATATGTCCCTCCTCGATCATGTGTTAGAATGGAATAAAAAATAAGAAGAATCCATCATAGAGCTTGCATAGCAAAATGACCGTGTCCAATTTTTTCCTTCTTTTCACAAACTAAAAGGCGTTTCTATTACTTCAGAAATCTTAACAAAGACCCATTGTTTATTTTATGGAGTTATTGCCATGTCAGATACCATGTAATCCACACGGTGGAATAACCACTCTAGGGGGTCATTTATTGAACAGTTTAGGGGTTATCTAGAAGAATCTGTACACTAGGGGGTTAACTATACTTATTCCTCAAATCACTGATGAAACATAGGTTTCTGTCACACTCTCTCCGTTTTAAACTTGTTGTCGTTGTTTTTTTTTTTTTTCACATTTGACCATTAGTCTTATTTAAAAAAATTTAAAATTTATCATATATATTGTTATGATTTTTTATCATTAAAGAAACTTAAAATAAAATTTATAATTTTTGTATATTTGAGCTAATATTTTAAATAAAACGAATGGTTAAATTTAAAAACGGAGAGAGCATTACTTCCTCCGTTCACAATATAAGGATTTGTTGACTTTTAGCCAACTCTGACTACTCGTCTTTTTCAAAAAAGTTATACAAATATTATTTATTTTATTATGATTTATTTTATCAGTATAACTTTTTTTAGAACATTTTATCAGTATAACGGAAGTCAACAAATTCTTATATTTGTGGACGGAGGAAGCATCGGGCATTATCCATCTGGCATTATCTTTTGTGGGCCAATACAGTTCCTGGGCCATACTTGCCTGCCTCGCGTTTCGCCATTTCGGCCCACCCAAGCGGCACACGGGAACCAGACCCGGCACCTCCACTGTCAGCGCCTCAGCCTCCCGTCCCGCCGCCACTCCGTTTCCGTTTCGGCGCCAAATCCACCGGCACCGCCTCCGCACCGCACCGCCCTCGCCTGCGCCGCCAGCCCCGCCGGGATGGTAAGCATCTCCCTCCTCGCCCTCGTGGTCCTCTCGTGGAGATTAAGAGAGGGAGAGATCCCGCAGCCCGGTCCTGCTGAGGCGCTCGATCCGCGGCCCCAAGGTTGCTGCGGGGATGGCTCTTCTTTCTTATTCTGCGTTGGATTGATGCACTTGAGGAGGAACGAGTAGGGCGCGCCGCATTCCAGAGGTTTCAGGATTGGATTCGTGACTGTCCTACGATGGTTGCCGTCTTGGATTGCGAGTTCCGTGTACTGTGCTGTACTGAATTACTGGTGTTCGTTAACGCTGTAGCTTGTAATGGTGGGATGTGAGTGATCGATCAAAACAATGCGGGATACGTTGTTGTGGACCGGCAATTGGGTGATTAAGAGAGTCCATGTGTGGCTTGATGAGCTCAAAGCCATAGATTGCTGCTAGTGACAGAGAGTAGTGAGGCAATTTGGGGAATAACAATGGGACACCGCAATGCGGTATCCGTAACTTACAGTGGCATTCTTTCCCTGTTGCGACCATTAGCTGCTGAACAAAAAGTAGTTAGCTAGTGCCTGGTTGTGCATGAAGTATTACCAACAGCTCAAAGATGTGCACTGCATGTTCGTAACGCATACTTCTGTGTCATCTCCACCTTTTATTTCTTCTTAACATTTCTTTCATCAATGAACACCTTTGTTGATTATTATATGGCAGAAAAAATGTATAGTGAACAATGTATGCTGATGTTTTCTTTACGGTGCTTAGTCAAAGAAGAGGGGTCTTTCGTTGGAGGAGAAACGGGAGCAGATGCTTCAGATTTTTTATGAGAGTCAAGACTTTTATCTGGTAACTATGCTGTTCTACAATTTTTATGTTAGCGGTTTGCAAGGATTAGTTCCTTTTCCCTCAGCTGCAGTGAATTTATGGTCTTTTTTCTGTTTATGTTCCTTCCTGGAATTCTCCTGCTTATAATTATTGTAATTGTTGCTTTTCTCTTCTTCCAATATCTTGTATAAGAAATCTGATTGCCTTGCAAAGTATCAAACTAATCACTGCAGTTCGTTTCCATTTTTGTACACTATTGATTTTTTTACCTTTTAAGTTGGCACAACCATGCTTGCCTACTCATTATTGCAACTCTTAGTGCAAGCGTATTTCCATGGACTAATCAGATGATCATGTCAGTTTATTTCTTTCCATTGTTTTTTTTTTTGAAATCTGAACTCATGTCACCTTTTTTGCATTGAAATCGATATTCGTATGCATTTCTATGAAATCGATATCCTTTCTATTACTTTAACATTATAACTTCGGTTCTCCTTGGTTCTTCATCTAGAATTTGCTTCTGTACCTTAAGTGCTTCCATTTATCGCTTTCAGCTTAAGGAGCTGGAGAAAATGGGTCCTAAAAAGGGAGTGATTAGTCAGTCCGTGAAGGATGTGGTGCAAAGCCTGGTGGATGATGATCTTGTCTTGAAGGAAAAAATAGGGACTTCTGTAAGATTTGCTATCTTTATGCATGGATCAAGAGTACTTGGACTGCCGGCACAATTATGTAACTACCTGCATTGAGGGTCTGGAATCAGATTAGTTTATTTGCAATTTTAGTAGCGATTCTTGTTGTTGGTTGCAAACCCGCAACTTTGAATGTTGTCTGCGTTGAAAGAAAGTATAGTTTGTTTAGACATATGCTTTTTGTTTCTATTTCCCAGATTAATATAGTTTCCTTGTAGGTCTACTTTTGGAGTCTTCCAAGCTGTGCTGGAAACCAGGTGGGGTTATGATCACTCTCCCTCCCTTTGTACTCTGGTGGCGGATACAGGGTTGTTTTTTGTTACAAACTGACAATATATTTTACCACCAAAATTTGTACGATTTTCTAATGACAATATGCTTAAATATCGAAATCCTTCCTGCAGAATGCTGAAGCACTGAATGCTGTGAATGGTCCATAAATGCATGCATGATAAGATGATGTGAATTCTCTTAGCTATCTGATGCTACTATAAATTTCTGGCAACTTACTTATACTTTATGGATGCTTTTCAAGAAAAACATATACACACTGATATCTCTGGCTGCACCTTGTAGTACATTTTTTTCCTTCTTTGATCTTTCATTAATGGAGTATGATAATTTCTTCTTTGGATTTGTCTGTAGCTGAGGAATACTTACAACAAGCTAGAATCTGATCTTTCAAACTCTAAAAAGCGTTACATGGAGCTTGTTGAACAGAGAGAAAACTTGAAAAGAGGCAGGGAAGACTCAGTAAGTTGTTTCTGCATGTTTTCAAAGACAGCTGTACAGCATTATGTTCGCACAACTTATATATATCGCTATAGGAAGAGAGAGAGGCTGCTTTGGAGGAGCTGAAGGATGTGGAGTCACACCATAAAAAGCTCAAGGTGCCCTATTATACTTTATTTTCTTTTCTTTGGTTTTCTTAGTGCCATCTGCAGCTGGACAACTTTTTATGATAATTTCAGGAAGAACTGGCTGTGTATGCAGATAGTGATCCAGCGGCACTAGAAGCAATGAGTATGAGATCCAACAACCCTCTTTTGAATGTGCTTTAGATATATATTACTGTTATTGACGCACTCATCAGAATTCCTTCTTTGATTTTTTGCTAATGAAGCTTACTTCATTAGCGAAAACTTCTAGTTGCATGTTTACAGTTTACCTTTTATGAACCTGTCAAAGTATGGAAATCCTACCTAATTTTAATTACTATACTGTATGATGATAACTGCAGAGGATGCTATTGATGTTGCTCATTCAGCAGCTAACAGGTGGACAGGTGCCTATGCTTTTGCTAATGAGATCCCCGTCAAATGCATATGCTTTATGTAGCTTTTGGGCTAATGACAATTTTATTGTTACTTCAGACAACATCTTCACATTGCAACAATGGTGTTCAACTACATTCCCACAAGCAAAAGAGCAACTTGAACACATGTACAGGGAGGTAGGTTCTAACCTCTCTTTCTGTACATCCCTAACTGCTCAATTTTTTATTTTTTATTTGCGAGGAAACTGCTCAATGTTTTTTGTCTGTGCTCCGCCACTGGAATCTTGAGTGGAATTGTTTGTAGTTATTGGTTCAATGGTGTAGCTCTGTCAATATTGCAAATTCAACGAACAACTGAAGTTTAGTAGCAGTTCTTTTTTGTGAATCCATCATGTTCTTCTGTTCCCATTAATAACTTCGACTGTTAAGTATTCTCATTTCCATAAGAACACATTTTCCTCCGTTTACTCCGTTCTTGTTTTTGATGATTTGTTCCATTGAAACTTCAGGTGGGCATAACTGAAGACTTTGAGTATCTTCAGTAATCCCCAACAGCCATGTGTGTTTCCGGACACAAAATTGTCAATCAAGAGTTGGTGTTCATGCACGTTGGTGCTACAGGAGCAAATAGTTCAGTTATGTAGCAGTACATGGTATTGTTCTGTTTCACATGTTCTGTTATGTGAATCAGTTACTACTGAATGTTAAGTTATTAACATGTTCTGTTCCTCTCAAAAAAAAAAAACCATGTTCTGTTTGTATGAGATCAAAGTCCCAGGAATTTGCCAGTAATGTAAAAATGGTGATTCGATGAAATTTGTCAAATAGGAATTCATAGGAAATGGCGGTAAAAATCTGAAAAATACATGAAACAAGTGTTTCTTTGTTTCGTAACTTATATGAAACTAAAAGGATTTACTCTTGGGCCATGACGTTAAGAGTTCACCCTTTTGTTCTTCTATTGTATTGCAACTGGACTTGGCACTTTGATCAGTCGTGTACAAAATGGTGAACCCTTCTAATAGAAAAGACTTCTTTGCTTGAAAAGAACAAATATCACTTGCCAACTGGAAGTAATATTAGGGCCAATGTCTTTTCATGATTTTTCAAGTGTTTTCAAAGACAGCGTCAAAATGACCGAACGTTAGACTTGAAATATCTATTAGGACTTAAGGAGAACATTCTGATTTCATACTGAAGATCACACCTAGACCGTGAAAGACCTTTTTTTTTGTGAAGGTCCCTCTCCTACAGGGGGTGGTAAAGTTAAGCCACCAGTCTGATTGTGTTACTTTGTGCATAAGGTTACATGAGAAGTTGAGAACTGCAACCAAGTATCTTCGATTAAACTTTTTATGCTTTTGTGTCCAACAATAGAGATCATGGGAATGAAGCTCGAAAATTTTCAAGGCCCATCAGACTCGAATTCGCCTTAGGCTCGATTAGTACTTGGCTTGAGCTTCAAACATTCTGACCCAACCGCAAGCTCAAACTCACGTGTTCCCGTGGAAGCTTTGGTTGAGCTTTTATTTATACAAGATATTGGCTATTAATATATACTCCCTCTGTTTCAAAATATATGCAGTTGTTAACTTTCAGACATCATGTTTGACCACTCGTTTTATTGTTTTATTCAAAAAATTTATAAAATTACTAGGTGAGTGCCCGTGCGTTGCCACGGGGGACTTTAATACTTGTCTTACACAACTCAATATTTATGTTTTGCCATTCACAATGGCACACAAGAAGTCAAGTAAATATGTATTTTTTCTTTGTTTCTCTCTAATATACATGATACCTACATATAATCGTATTTAATTATTGATGGAGAGAATAGAAGATGAGGGATGTTAAGTATAATGCTGATAGAAAACACTAACCCAACCGGGTTAAATCAACCTAATTTGTCGATCTATCCAGACCCAAGGCATGAAGCACCCATGAACCTCTTTTCAACAGCTCGAGTAATTTCCACCATCAACTCAAGACCACCCATGAGACATCCCATATATACGACTGATTAATCTCGATCAAGACACAAATGCTTTGCAATGGGGAAAAACATTGCCATAATTTCTGAAACCCATCCAAAAATCTATCTATAATCCCAAATGGTCAATCATAGCATCAGAGATACAAAATGTGTTTTTCCAATGACATTATAGAAAATATTTTTTTATACTTTCCTAAATTAGGCACATGACTCATGTACTATCCTGTTGCAACATATAAACCTTGATCGTAGTCTCCAGCAACGAGACTTGCTCCATCTTGACAAGGCCACTGCACATCGTGTTCAATAAACAAATCCCAATTCCCAAATAATCAAACATGTAGCATGCAAAAGCAATAAAATGAACAAGCAAAGTCTTATGACGAATTAGCACAAGCTATCAGACATCCGCTGCAGCACGTCCTCCATGCGAGCCAGATGTTTTCTCTGTGCTGACTTCATCAAGCATGATCTTATGACGAATTAGCAATATGAAGGTAATGGCTTGGAAAAATAGAAACATGAATCATTTTAAAAACAATGGAAATAAGCATTCCATTGAATATAAAGGCTGGAGGTACCTACAAAACTATTGAAGCAAGCATGATAAAACTTGGCACAAAAAGGTTCCGCATTTAGGGACATATTCATATTAAACTGCCATTGTATAAACTGGAAAGAAGGCTTCAGAGAATAAAAATAAAGGGGTTCCTGAAAGGATCAGGCGACTAATCTGAACTGAAGGATGCATCACGAATTTAATCTCTTTACCGATTTTACTAAGTACTCACAGTCACAGCCAAGACAAACTTTTAAAAAACTATTTATTTTGTGCTTATCATCTCTAGTCCTTAATGGACGGTTGATTGTAAGCCATAAGATAAGAGATAAATACAAATTAAGCAGCTAACAAACCATTTCAACTGAGAAAAAGGCAAGAACCAATCATAACTGTTGAAAACTTCCAGGAACCGAAATGTAATGACACATGCAGTATTCACCAATGAAATTAATTGACAACAATGGTTACAATCTAGAATGTAAAAAAATAAAATTAGGTTGCTCAAATAAGAAAGCTGCTGCAAACTCCTGTGGTGACTGCTCATTTTACATAAAAGTTAGCTAATCAGCAAGAAAATGGATCTTAGTATCTCTATATTGGGATTTGACACCTGATTGAGAAATGGACATGCCTCTTCTAGATTTCTTGCTCTGTAACAAAAGTGGAAACTCCAAATAAATTGTAGAAGTGTAGGAGCTCACCCTATCCATGCTATTGCCAGAGAGGCTTGATCATGAGAGGCTTCGATCTAAATTGCGAAGCATCAATCAAAATAATACAAAGATTACACCTACTTATATAACAATGATCACCTGCGGAAATGTGCACAGGGGCAGGTGTTGCGTGGGTCAGATCGACCAAATTAGGGGAAGAAATCAGAAGCTTCATCTGGACCATGATAGAAACATCAAGTTAGCTTCATCAAATTAAAATAACAAATCAACCCCTAGGCAGTCATCTCACACATGCTTTTGACTTCACCGATGTTACTATTGATTTCATACACTCAATTTATAAAAAACAAATATAGCCTCCTCTGAACCATTCGAAGTTTACACAACATGTCACCTCTTATAAAAATGTGAACTTGTTGGTACCTCCTGTTTCAACCGCAGCTCCTAGATCTCTCCAGCATGAGGAACTTCTTGTTGGCCCTAAAGTGCACTTCAGGCGAAGCAGCTAGCTGACATAAATGCTTAATGGTATACAAATTCATACAAAATCACATATCTCATTCTTCTAAATACTTTGAATCATCAAAGATGGGCTTGCCCATATGATATTGGTTGGGGTGTTTTCTTGTCCTTCTAAATCGATTTCATCCTCTGTTCCATGATCGCAACCAGTTTCGCAGCCAGCTTTGTGCTTTCTCTTACGATAAAGAAAGAGGACTCGACAACAAATATTTCTCTTACAGAGCAGAAGATTTCTAAGGGAAAAAAGGAGACAATTTGAAGTGCGCCCAAGCCACAATTGCTTTACAGTGCAAGAACACCAGTGACATATTAAGATGAACACGTTTTAGACAACACCAGGTCTATCTTGTATCCATCAATATTGCACAATCATTGTCCACAAGTTTTTAGTCAAGGAAGCACTTACATCACTACATCTAGCACTGACCTTGAGGGAGAGCCATGGTAGCAAATGCTACCAGGTTTCTCCTGCGGCACAGCCTAAACTTGGCATGTTTTCCGCTTGCCAAGACTTCCTTAATTCTTTCGAAAACGTCACAAATAATCAAGTCAGCTATGTTTAGATCTGAGCGGCATTTATATAAATAAATCAACACTTGAGCAGGTAATTTTTGTATCAGGCTGTTCCAACCAGGATCTCATTCAGGAATTTCATCGAAGATACACACAGGGTGCAAGGGAGCGAACCTGCCGAAGTGGAGGCGAGCAGCGCCAGCGGTCGGGCACCGTGATGGAGAGGGTTGGTTTGGCTGCCGTCAGGGAGGAGCAGGGGCTGGTGGAGGCGACCGTCGAGGTTGCGATGCGACCAACGTCAGCAGCGACGAGGACCCACCATGCGGCGCGCGCCGGGGAAACTCTTGGACTGCTTGGCGGCGTCCAACGACGGTGCTGGTGGGGATTGGCGAACGGAAAAATTTTTGGTGCGGCGGCGTTTACTTGCTGCGTAGACGGCACGACGGCACAGATCTATGTCGCTGCGATCATGGTGGTCCTCGGCAATTCCCATCTTTGGAGACAGTGGTCTTCGTCGCCTATGGGGATTGAGGACGTGGCGGCGGTTCCCAATCCAGGGCACTCAGCACGGCGACGCGCAGGTCGACCGGCGGCGGCGGCGCAGATCGAGCGGTGGGCAGAGGAGCAAAACGACTGTGGGCAGGTCGAGCGACGGGCAGGGGAGCGGGGAGTTGAGCGGAGGGGGAACACGGGGATTGGTCGAGATGGTGAGGTGGAGTCGTGGGGGAAGGGAGCGAACGCGAGGAAAGCGGACAGCAGGGAGAGCGCACCGATCGCATGACGGCATGAGGCGCCGAAGATCGGAATTTGCGGGCGGCTTTTGGCTCGCAGGGGAGCCGAATTAGTCGGCTCGGGAGCGGAATAAGCCGGGCGGACGACACCCAGGCGATTCATGAGTTGTAGAGATGATTTATTTTGTTACGATTTGTTTTATCATTAGATATACTTTAAGCTTGACTTATTTGTTTTATATTTTTATAAAAAAATTGAATAAAACGAACGGTCAAATGTGAAGTCTGAAAGTCAAAAACTGCTTATATTTTGAAACAGAGGGAGTGCTTATGAAGCTTTCTCGACCCAACCTAATTACCTGAGCTTAAAGCCAAGCTTGAGCCTTTCTCTAAGTTAATGTTAACTGTATTCTCCTAGCGCTTGTACCATGCTCAAGTTGACCTCGGATAGTAGACAGCCTTGAATGTGACCTATCGTGTTCAAAGTTTACAACTACTTTTTTTCTCTTCACGCTATCTATATATTTTAGGTGCGCTCTAATAGTCAATCACCGTCACCAATAATAAGTGCTGCTTTGTGGCACATAGCCATCGGTCCTATTCCCTGTCCCTGTATATTCAAGGCGATAATTTTACTATCATTAAATAATTTAATCCTGGCCGCATAGTTCATCTCAAAAGATTCAAGCGGAAATTACTTTCAGAAAGATACACCGCATGGGACAATTGTATTACAAATCAACCTCCGATACTCTGGCTGACTTGCTCTAAAAGCAATCAACATGCTTCGCAGCTCCAGAAAATCATCAAGTATGCATGGCAGGTGGTGATACTGAAAGTGTCATCACCCTTATTTGTTCTGCTGAAATCTGAGCTCGCTGTTGGGTGTAATTCCGTAAATGCAGAGCGGAAACATTATTCTGACTAACATTCATAATAATAGTTATATACGCCCCCAAATGGAACAATAGGTGGTATGGTTGTTTAATTCCAATTTATTTTTTTAGTTATGTATGGCATGTAAGTAAATTAAATGTTTATTGTGATGGAACTTACCCACCAAGGTTCAAGTCTCCAACTTTAGCACAGTTGTTACATTTACGGCTAATTATTCATTCAGGGGTAGGCAGTACAACGAGGCACCAATTTGTTCATGTATAATTCTAAGAAAATATATATTAGTGCATCCTATCTTACAGAAATAATTTATTCAACAGATCCATCCAACCATTAGTCACATAAACTTTTCGTCATTTTCCATTCCTGGAAATAGCAGCTTTCAGATTTCAATGTAAACAAGATTCACCCATCTTACCCATTCTGATTATGTGATCCATTATTGGTCAGAGCTAAGCTTGTCCTGAAGAAGGCTCCGATGACAACTGTCATTCGACAGATTACTCGAAGTACTGATTGATCATCTTCGTCTCTCTCTCTCTCTCTCTCTCTCTCTCTCTCTCTCTCTCTCTCTCTCTCTCTCTCTCTCTAACATCGGTCTAGTTTACTATGATGTGGAATTAAGAGGCAGCGTGGGGAGGCCGAAACTTATAGGGACCTGGAGGGGACTGATGTGAAAAGAGAGAAGTTTGTGTGTGAACATACGTGAGAAGAAAACAAAGAATTTGCAAAAGTGATATGAGTTGTCATAGGTGAAATTGATGCAGCAGACAGTTCCAGTAAAGGTTCGCTACATGTATCCGCTTTTTTTTTTTTCATGTAGGGTTATTATTTCTGTTGAACTATCTAGGGACAAATTAAAATACCGTTCACGAATCATAAGGCAAAACAAAGCGTTCAAATGGCTTTGGAGCCTCTCTATGGCTATCTAAGCCGTTGATTTTTGACTCGACATTCAGTGAGACGTAACTCGAGGAATAGCTGATCATCCATACGTCTGCCAGAAAAATTAGGTTGGAAAGGTAGATGGCCTACGGAAGGTTCTTTATCCACAACTAGTTTCTAGAAACGGAAGATAGGCAAACAGCTCTCATTTTCATTGGATGAACATGTAACTATGGATCGATCTCAAGCTAGATAATCAAGCAACTTCTACCATGATATGAACTGTCCCGAATCAAAGAATCTATCATGATATGTTCTGGGTGAACTTAAGTCTAACAATCAATGAGAATAAGTTAGGAACAAGCAGAAAGTACAAAGTTTCCACTATTCCTACTTCCTACCTTCTCTGCCACTAAACATAGTATGTACACCTTAAAAAGATGCAACTCACACACCCGAAGAAGAGACCTTACCGTCAGTCCTTCGGTGTGCATTCTCAGATCAGGTTAAGCGAATTTACACTAGTTATTAATAAAGGCTAACTAAAATTTGCATAAATTTTTCCCTTCTCTGAGGCTAATGTTGCAAGCATGCTAGAAGAAGAAGAGCAATTAGACATGCACATGCATGTATTATTGTTCTTCTTCTTCCACCTCTTCTTGAGTGAACTTCTTCTAAAGCCCTGGTCCATCCTCCTGCCTGGGCCTTGCAACCCACAGCGTGCTGAGGGCACGAAGGCGGTGAAAGTAGTCGGCGATGGCCACCAGACACCGGGCAGCCTGTTGGGTGGTCAGGATTTCGTGCAGCTTGTGGAGGGTCTGCTGCCTTAGGCCATCTGCCTGCAGTAGGGGCCGCAAAAATACATTAGCAGGGCGGACACTAGATATATTATCAGTTTGTTCAGAAATTGAATGCGGAGATTGATAATCTGATGCTAATTTTTATACAGAAACCAACAGCTAGCAAGACACATTGTCGAAGCAAGTAAACCAAATCCCAAGCTAACATTTAGAAATATATTGCAAAATAAGAGAAATGAAGCTGTTCCACCAGCTCTTAATACTGAATGTCTATTCTAGGAGTAGGTTGCTACTACGAGTTATTCTGGGATAAGTCAAATTGACGTAGATTAGTTTTATTAATTAAAGAAGAGGGCTTTTTTGACCCTCCTACAGTTTCCCCTTAATTTAGGTACCTAGTAGCAATCAGATACAGAAATATGTTTGTTCACCAACTTGATAACAAAATGGATTTTGCCTTTGAATTAATATTTCGTGCTCCCTATATTAAGTGCAAACCTACTTCAGCATGCAAAGTGTTCATCTGAGAGAACAAAGATGTTTAGAGTACTCTAGTTGCTAATCTAGCTACTCTCCGTAACGACTTATGCTCTTCTTTGCATTGTAAACTTATCGTTATCATGATGTCAGAGCTTCGTCCTCTTATTATTGCATGCAACTCCATAGAGGCACTAGTTATCAGAATATTTATGCGTAAAACAAATTATATACCTGCCTGACGAGGCCCTCCATAGAGGCCACCTTGTTCATGGCGAGGGACATGTGGCCCATGAAGGTGGCAGGGGCAACATCGGGGGCGGCCACAATGTCAGAAATGTTATTCTGGATGGCATCGATGCCATGGCTGAGTGCCTCCTCCCTCTCCTGCAGTGACTGCTGGAGATTGTAGATGCCCAGGATCTGTCCCTCTGACAGAGGCTCCACATGCTTCAGCATCACCTGTATACGCGTATATGCAAATGCTCAAGCTCATTTTTCACATGAATGCGCACTGAGTAAAAACACAGTATAGACCATGTTGTAAACTATGACTTTAATTCTTCAAATCAATGACGTAAAAGATCAATCATGCATTTTCTTTTGTTTTCTACATCCTGTTTTTGTTTAATATGTGCTAGGAGGCTTAATTTGGCAAAATAATAGTCATGTCGCATTATCTCAACATTTTGTTAGTCCTAATCATTTCATTATTGATTAAGAGTGCATGACCCATGCAGTACTTTTATTTCCATTGATAAATATCACCGGGGGATGGGGTGAGTGTGTGTGTGTGGTTGGGAGGGTGCCGACTGGTCCATGTATATATTTTTGTAAGAGGCAAGTTTATGGAGAAAATATTAATCAATGTGATTTACACATTCCATCTGAAAGGTGTACTCAGTAAGCTGAAAATGTAAATGGCTGCAAAGTCCTCAAGAAACATCACGTAGGTTTACGTACTGTTTAATTTTTAGATCATTGTCGCCTGCATCGATCGAGTTATAAACACATGCTAACATGAAGTAGTGTATATAAACATGTAATTCTAGCTAGGGGTAAGAAAAAGGGAATAGTATTGATTCTGGGTACTAATAACAAAATAAAAACATCAAAGAGACCATAATCATCGATGATATATATAGAAACTGTATATAAGACATTTGTAATATATTTTTAATGATATGCATGAAAAGAAAAACAAATTTGTTGAACAAACAGATATATCTGAAAGACTGGAGGTATGTATCTATGCATATGCAGCCATACCAGCATCGTGTTTCGCTGGCATCTGAAACATTTGATCTAGATAATTCAGATGAACTCACAAAAAAGTATATGAAGAGCACCATGGTGGTTCTGCTAATTCAGAGGATATATTCTTTAAGCAACAATAGATAGGATTTACGTGAGTTAATCAATAAATGGTGCTATGTATATAAGAAAAAAAATAATTAGACCACCATGGAGGGAAAATCACAAATTTTGTGGCGATTGAAGTTGCGGAACTTCCAGACGGCCAAGTAAATTGGCAGAATAAGCAAGGGGAAGAAAAACGTTAATCAGTTATTATTCTGGAAGAGCCATCCCTATCTTACATCTAACCTCTCCAATACCTGCTCCTGTCATATTACCTACTCCCTCACATCTATTCCTGTTACGCCTGGCAATGCATGAAACCAAATCCATCAATCTCTATTGCTCCTCAACTTTTACCTATTCCAACGAAGTCATGCTCGTAACTCTCCTACCTCATTATCTAAAGACTTTTAAAATCACACTCCGTGGAATCTATAAAGGACATGAAATGTTGATCAAGTAAAAGATGATAATGGATGAGACTTTTCAAAGCTGGAAGAAGGTACGCAACGTACACACCAGCAAAATAAGGCAAGGGGGTGTATTAAAAGTTAAAAGTAACTTAGTATAACACATGATCTAGTTTACTTATATACATAAGTAACCCAAGATATGAACATGAATCAGTTTGAACATTTTGACAAAGTCAAAGCTTTATTTAGTTAACACAGTGTTATGGACTAGATACAGTACTGAAATGGTCAACCAAGAAGGTAATTTCCTATAGTTTTATGAAAATGAGAACTTGGATGAATTAGATGGAGCATTCATACAACCCAATATTTGTATTTGGGATGACCCAGTTTTGTTAAGCATTTTGATTAACAACAAGCACATGAAGGATTGATTCATTTTGAATGAAATTAATAATATAGAGCTTTTCCATGAATATAGATGTTATATATAATAATGCAACTAAACGAATCCACAATCATGCATCACTGATTAGGAGTGCCCTGCTGTTTAGATTCCAACTAAATTAAGTAAATTTTCTAGGCTTCCTACTTTGGATCCATTAGTCTTCAACTGAAGCCTCGCTCATAGCTCCGTTAGAGGTATCCGTACTTCATTAAACAGTTTTTCTTTGGAAAATTTAGTTGTACATGAAAAGTCTATGTATCAGAAAAGTACTTGATGTATGCAATACATATATGTGTCCGTGTTTCGAATGATGTTGCAAGCATATACTATACCTTTATGACCTCCGAAGGACGAAAGCCCCCCAACCATAGGAAGCAACGCTCAGCAGGGCTTGCCCACACTCCAGACAAGAGGTGGAAGACATCGGCCCTAGCAATGGCACCCTTCAGGTTAAGGAGCTCCTCATGCTGCGCCATGGCGGCATTGACAAAGCCCTGCAGCTGATCATCTGCCAGGGGCTCATTGAGCACGGCCCTGAGCTGAAACATAAGCTTGCTATGTTCTTCAACCCATCTCGCATACTCGATGTCGAATATCGCAACTGCTGGTCCATTTACATGGATTAGTTAAAAATTGTTTATTCTGAAAATAATACTTGTATATATATGTGTGCTTGAGTACTGATCACTAGAATTTAATTACGGTCACGTGCCGAACTAGAAAAGTCAAGTATTTGAAACAGAAGGGATGAAATGCAGTGCCCCATTACCAGGTGAAGGAGCAGAAGGAAAACCGGCCAGTTGCCCTCCCGTGCCCGAGAAGACACCCTGAACGTTATTAATATAGTAGCAACTTGTTAGCACTTCCTTATACATGCAGTATTTTGAAGCAAATAACGTTACGTCTATCTCCCAACTAATGCTGGGAGAGTAGTTAATGGTGAAAGTAGATAGAACCTTTCTTTTGCCATTGTGTACCTGTACTCTTGCTGTTTGAACCTGTTGTTCAAGCTGACTTAGCCTAATCCTACTTGTCTCCAACTGTTGGATATAAGCCTGAAAAATAAAGGAAAAGCGAACACTAATCAATAAGGTACAAAAATACATTTAATTTTAATTCTGTAAGACCTCATTTCCGAACACTCATTAAAGGTTGACCAGGTAGAAAAAAAATGAAATTCCTTAACCTTCTCTGCTACTTGAATGATTTAATTTCTATCCAACCAAAAAAAACTGATATTTATTCATCATAACTTTTTGCACCCGTGGAACAGAAAATTACATGAGATTTTCAAAAAAAAGATAATAATTTTATTCATAAAAGATTAGGTAGTTTGTCAAATTCAATAAAAAGGAAAATTAGGTACATATCCTTCAGCACGCATAACTTCAAAAAGAATGAGCCAAAAACTGTTACATCACAAAATACATTTAATCCACCCAGTCTTAGACTTCATTTGAAAACAGAAATCAACAAAAAAAAAATGGTGTACTGCACGAATAATCTTATACATACTGATATGGTTACTATATACTTTAGGACTTTGCCATACAGATGCTTTGTTGACTGTCTCACCTTCTTTCTAAGCCTACTCTTCCTGGCTGCTTCTCTATTCTGTGCCAGTCTCCTCAATGTCTGCACATGCATATACACACAGGAGTCACACTTACATATCATAACATATATTGTACCTAGAGTTTAGCATGCATGTTGGAAGCGACTCCATCCTTTTAGGTTGCTTACGAGTGGCTTCGAAAAACCCGACTAAGTCTCACCTTGGGGTCTTTCACTCTTTCTTGGTCGCTCGATCCTGCACCCTTTCCACCGCTGCTGGTTGATTCCTTCTGCAAGACACACCGTTTTGGTTTAGTCAAAAGATCAAGGGGAGAAACATGTATATGTTAGATAGGCAGACAGTAGAAGGTTTGGTCAGCTCCAAACAAAAACGGACAGATATAGAAGAGTGACAACTGTCCATCCAATCGCACTATAAGACAAGGTATCTGTAGGTTTAATTATTCAGAGTTTAGCTTAAACACCTCAACACGGATATGCTGGTACTAATCACCAGTCCCTGTTCGAAAGTAGAAACGGGAGAAAACCCAGAGAGAGAGAGAGAGAGAGAGAGAGAGAGAGAGAGAGAGAGATTCATACAAACCTTAGCGATGGTGACGCCACTTTTGTTCTCCTTAGGCGCGGGTACACTGGGGCCTGGCGGAGAAGGAACAAGGCTCCTTTGTCCAACTTGCTCTAGTCTCTTGGGAGAAGAATGGTTGCCATTAGCAAGCAAAGCTGTCGGCATGCCCATGCTACCACCCTGCACACAGATCTGAACATCCTCAGGATCTGCATGCGACCTGGCAGAAATTGGAATGTACCATGTTGAGCTTTTGCATGCAGTACCTGTACCTTGGCAGGAATTGGCTCCGCTACATGCATAGGCTGCGACGGGAAGATATTCAGAGTCTCTGCAGTGAGTGCAATCAAGAACGTCGTAAGCATACATAGACCGCCATCTTAGACAACATTACTCGTGCCCACCATGCACACAGGGAGACATAGAATAGGGAAATTATGTATATAGGGAACTCGAATTAACGCTTGCGTAATTCAGTTCAGTTAGCTCTCTCTCTCGTAGACATGGAAGAACGGATTGACACGCACGGTGAGAAACGATAAGTGAGGAAGCACGTGTACAGCAACGCACCCCAGATGCTTCTGAGGCTAAAATTCAACAGAGTACATGAGAAGGTGCAAGCGGAAAGGAATGGGGGAGAAATGAAAAGAAGGAATATTTATAGCTTCTTTTAGATCAAGTTCTTGCAAAGGCAAGTCATCATCAGGGAGTCAGTTACATGTCACACTCTTTCGCACGGGAAGGAAATACCAAATCCGAAGAAATAAAGCAGCATACAGCAAAAGAGAAAACATGACATGGAACAGAAGGAATACGCTGCCAGAAAGAAGAACCAAGCACATATATAGCTGGAGAAGACATGGAAAAAGGGAGAAGACAACAAACTAAAACATATGCAAGAGGAAAAAAGGGGAAAAAAAGAGATTTAGATAGCATACGTCGTTGTTCCTGAATTGATGCTTGATCATGGCCGTCCAGGTAGAGAAAAATTGCTGACTGGTCGAATTCCGCCATGTCGTAGCTGCTTGCTGATTCTTTGCTCCTAAAAGGGAAATTTAAGGGTGAAATAAGCAAGAATTAGTACCTCTAAACGCTTGAAAGCAAGTAGGAGCACATCTTTTGTTTAATGGAGCAGATAGAAGAGTCGGTTTGAGAAATCCTTTAAAAGCATCTGATCTAGCTACTTGTTGAAAGATACAAGAATTATATCCTAATATCGATAATTTTGTGTCCTTATTCCTTACCTCAGCACTAAACTATTCCCGTGATCCCTAACTAACCAATAAACAATCGATATTTTGCTCCATCATGGGGCTCTACTTCGCCCCCATGTGGTTCAATTTTTGAAAAGCTTTTAAAATCAAAATCGAGAAGATAGATGCAAGCTATACGGGCAGCACAGTTTCGGAGAACCAAAACAGCTACGAGAAAGGTAACAATCTCTTTCGTATACCCTACAAAAAAATAGGAGCCCCACCTTGTAACTCCTTGTGCCACAAGCAACGACATGAGAATTGTCAAATCCCTAATCTAGACAAAGAAGAAATCCCTGTGGAGACAGAGATGGGCTCTCGAAAGGAAGAAATGAAAGAGGACCTTGCTAGCAATATAGGGCTTGTGCAACTTACATGGTGGAAGATGCTATCATCGCCGGCGGTGAGGCGCTCCGGGAACCCAGTGGGAGATGAGAGGATTAACGACGGCGGTGGTCTTCTTCTCCTGCAGAGCCCCCTGTGAAGCCCTTATGAAGGCCCAGACCATCCTCCACCGCGCCTCTCTCCTCACACTAAGCACATCTCCAGCGAAAGGATACAAAACCAGACATTAATGGCAAAACAGACTTCTGTTTGCACCCTTTTCTTTTATACTTGTAGGAACCAAAGCTTTAAAGAAAGGCCGCAAGCTTTTCGTTTGGATGTCACCTAAAATCTCCTCCCTTCTCCCTTCATCTTTTGACCACGAACCTGACGAAAGACTTTTGAGAGAGAGATACACAGTGGTTGGAAGAATACTAGTCTTTATGTTATTTGGAAGGTTGTGAATAGGTAAAGCTCACCAAATCTCTCGATGTAGGGATCCGGGTGATGAAGTGGGCCATGAATGTCAGTGGATCCATTTCTGTGAAGTTTAATTTGGTGGATATTTTGTTGCACGTGTAGATGCTACACGTGACACGTGCATCAATATTAGATCAAGAGTAATTATCACTACAGATATTAGGTCAAAAAACAAACAAATGTCTAGAGATATTGATGTACATGTGGGGATCAGAGTACTTTCATGCATATAATTAATTAAGCATGTGTTCATTGCAATTTTACTATCATGTATTACAAGGAGTTATACACAGGTCTGTTCGTATGTAGGTATCCGCCATTCTGCTTGATGATGGTTCACCGCGCTCTTTTTAAAATAAACATATACTCCCTCCGGTTTTAAAATGTTGACGCCATTGACTTTTTTCATTATGTTTGACCATTCGTCTTATTCAAAAATTTTAAACAATTATCATACATTTTGTTATGATTTGTTTTGTCATTAAAGAAAGTTGAAATATACCTTATAACTTTGCATGTCTGAACTAATATTTTGAATAAGACGAACGATCAAAGGTAACGAAAAAAGTCAATGGCATCAATAATTTAAAACCGGAGGGAGTATGCTAGAAAATTGTATCTCATATTGGACCTATAAAATGGTACTATAACCGACGATCCAGAGAAATACGATCCCTGCAAAAGAATGACATGATATCCAAGCCAAATTTTGTGATCAAACTAAATATGTCAAGTAAATATATTTCTGTGTTCGTATAAAATTAGAAAACGTATGTTTCTTTTGTCCGCCGAAGTTTTCTGTCACTACATGCTTGTGTTGTTGTGAATTCAAATGTCTTTGTATGTCATTCTTATTTATTATTTTTTTGCAAGGATTCTTATTTATTATTTTAATATCATATAAATAATGTATCGTTCCATGCAGAGATTTTCTAATATAATTTTCAGAGATTTTCTAATAATTTTAATGATCTTCTTTTTATATGGTCAATCTTTCCTTTTCTGTATATATTTTGTGAAGATTTCTATTGTGTATATTAATGGTCAAGGAATCAAAGTTTTAAAAATGATGCTTTTAGCCCCTATATAAAGTTTTCTTAGTACTTTCGATATTGAATGCTGAAACTGAGCCTGGTATGATAAGAGCAAAGATAAAATTACGATTTATTTCAGGGATTTTTGTGAAGATTTACTTCTGGGATCTGTGTACCTCAGTATATATGGAAGGTTTTTTCATAGATGTTGAACACAAGAATCCCAGATTTTCCACAACAGCCTTGACGTATTCCTGACCGTGTACATAAATTTTCTGGTCCTACTCGATCCGTTTCAGTATATCTTGTGCCTTTGACTCACATAGGCAAAAGCGTGTCTCACAGAAGCCTCTACACAGCTGCATACTTTACCCTTCACTTCTTTGTAACGAATATCCTTTAAGTGGCAAGGCTTTTGAAATTTTTGATTCAGTTGCAAAATTTGGTCAACTGATGTGCCTATTGTGTTGCATGTATGATGTATGGTCCTCATATGTACATAAACAACAGCTTTTACTATCATGTATTACAAGGAGTTGTACACAGGTCTGTTCGTACGTAGTATCTGCCTTTCTGCTTGATGGTTCACCGCGCTCTTTTTAATAAACATATATGTTAGAAAACTGTATCTCATATTGGACCTATAAAATGGTACTATAACCCTCCCGAGAAATACGATCCCTGCAAAAGAAACAAATTTCATACTGTCATGATATCCAAGCCAAATTTTGTGATCAAACTAAATATGTCAAGTAAATATATTTCTTTATTTGTTTGTATAAAATTAATTAGAAAATATATGTTTCTTAGTTTGTCCGCCATAGTTTTTCCCTTCGTCACTACATGCTTGTGTTGTTGTGAATTTAAATGTCTTCATATATATGAGACTTTGTATGTCATTCTTATTTATTGTTTTAATATCACATAAATAATGTATCATTCCATGCAGAGATTTTCCAAGATAATTTTAAAGATCTTCTTTTTATCTGGTCAATCTTTACGTTTCTGTATATATTTTGTGAAGATTTATATTGTGTATATTAATGGTTAACGAATCAAAGTTTTAAAAATGATGCTTTTAGCCCCTATATAAAGTTTTTTTAGTACTATCGATATTGATTGCTGAAATTGCGCCTTGTCAAAGATAAAATTACAATTCATTTCAGGGAATTTTTTTGCGAAGATTTACTTCAGGGGTCTGTGTACCTCAGTATATATGGAACTTTTGTTTCAGAGATGTTGAACACAAGAATCCCAGATTTTCCACAACAGCCTTGACGTATTCCTGACCGTGTACATAAATTTTCTGGTCCTACTCGATCCATTTCAGTATAATTGCTTGTGGCTTTGACTCATAGACAAAAGAGTGTCTCACAGAAGCCTCTACACAGCTGCATACTTTACCCTTTACTTCTTTGTAACGAATATCCTTAAAGCGGCCAGGCTTTTGAAGTTTTTGATTCAGTTGCAAAATTTGGTCAATGTGTTCTTCAAAAGAAAAGTGCTAAACATTTTTATAGAAATCTTATGTGGAGAAAAGAATATATTTATCTAGTTTCATTTCTTTTTGTTAAAATGAAGTATTTTTAAGAGAAAAGTCCTATTTGTCTTCCTCAACTATTAAGGGTAGCGCAATTTCCACCTTCAATTACAAAACTAAGTATCCAACACTCTGAACTCAACACCCGGTGCAATTTGCCTCCCTAGGCGGTTTTGAGAGCGGTTTTGTCTTATGTGGCGTACTGGGTCTCACATGTTGGGTGCCACGTCATCTTTGTTTTTTTCTCTTTCCTCGAACGTTGGCCCCGTCTAGCTCTCTCCAAATGCGACGCAGGGCCCTTCCACCGCTGTCTCACGCCCAAGGTTTTAAATCTCCTGCTATAGCTGCCGCTAAAGCCCGCTATAGCTTTTTGAGGTAATGTACCGCTATTTGTGTTCATGTATAATTTAATCGCTATCTTCCGCTATTAGCTGTTTTAGAGACATGCCGCTAAACCTCTTATCCCGCTATTTAAAACATTGCTCACGCCCCACCCACCTCGCCGAACACCCCACCACCTCACGGCGTGGGCGGGCACGAGCGGCGGCGCGGGCGAGCAGGGGCGGCGGCGCGGCGGGCAGGGGCGGCAGCGCGGGCGGGCACGAGCAGGCAGAGGCGGAGACGCGGGCAGCAAGGAGAGAGCTAGACTGTGGCCGACATCTGAGGAGAGAGAGAGAAGAGAGAGATAGAGAGAGGGGGGGGGGGGGTGGGATGGTGACGTGGCACCCACTACGCCACGTAGGAGCTCTCAAAACCGTCGGAGAGGCAAATTGCACCGAGGTGATGAGTTCAGGGTGTCCGATACCCGATTTTATAATTGAAGATAAAAATTGCCCTACTCTCAATAGTTGAGGGAAGCGAATAGGACTTTTCTCTATTTTTAAATCCAAATTTGTAAAAAGTCAGAAGATTCGGTTATGAAAATAGATGCTGCACTCAGCTATTGTTCGACTCCGTCAGACAACCGAGTTATAGCGTTAACGTCAGATCCAATACGTGAGATCAGAGAGCAGGGGCCAATCGGCATGTTAGATTGTCCAATGCTAGTAACGGAATCATATGTGTACAACATAAGAAAGTCAAAGCTTCAACTAAAATGTCTTTTAAGCCAATTAGCTCAGAAGAGGCTGGATTTCTGTTAACATTATTAGCAAGCAAAGTTAAACCTGGTAGCCAAGGACGAGGCGTCGCTCTGGTGTGCCATGGGCGCCAAGGGGCTGGCAAGGCAGCTAAGAGCCCAAGACAGGCGTAGAGGGCGATGTGGCCTGTGTTTGATGTGTGAGAACATTGAAACGTCAGTGTAATCATTACTGTGTTGGGGTGTGAATATGTGTGTGTGGCCGGTGGCTTATATATTTTGTTTCTCTTTTAACTGAATGGAATAACAACGTAATTTTCCCACGTTGTTCAAGAAAAAAAACAATTGACCCTGCTTAGCGTGGGAAGCATTTTTACCGATCCGACAAGCAACCATCTATAGGTGAAGTGGCTTGCCCCGACTGTTGAGGTTGACATTACCCTAACACCAATGGAATGTGGGCCATGCATCGACATGGAATCTATCACGAATATATATACAGAGTTGGGTCCTTCAGATTCACCATGAGATTGGAGAGGCCCTTGGAGTACTGGCGTCAATGGCGGGAACAAAAGTTTTCTAGGATATAAGAGGGGACAAATCCTATGGACTATGTATAATAACTTTTAGTACATATAAGAATATAAGTAAATTACTAGGTAACAGGACAGTAAAATTAAATTAATGGTCTCTTCATGTGCCTCCGCGACTGGACTATTCTTCCGATTTGCTTTCCTTCACACAACGCATTGTCTGTCTCTTCCATCTCGCGCCAGTGCATCCAATTCAACTATTCAAAATTTTATCTCAAGAAATAATTTAAACAAACATGTATAGTTTCCCATATATATATATATATGTTGAACAAAATACACAAACCATTGAAAATAAGATAACGATACACTTTTTTGTGAAAAAGGAATTTCATTAATATCAAAAGCATAAAACATCTCCTGATTACATAAGCAACCCAAACAATACCAACCCCATTGATCGGAGACAAGAAATCTTGAAAGTGTCGCAAATTCCAGAGATAACCATCCCAGACGGATAAGCCACGGATGAAAACTCTGATCTAAACGAATACGGCCATCTCACCATCCACAAACGTCATCCTCATTTCCGACCGAGAAAAACTGAAACCCAACCCTTTTCACAAAAGAGTGATAGATCCTTCAACACGTAAATGCAGTGAACTTCTCTTCGTCGAGCCCATCATCGAGCCTAACGCCACCTCCTTCATCAGATTTGCCATGGGAAAACACAAATCTATGGATGTCACTAGAAATCAAACTCTCACTAGCTCACAATCATGGTCAGAAAAAGAACCACGAGAAGACAAGGAGGGGTTGAAGTAACTTATTCTCCATCGATGATGGCGCCCTCGACTCGCCACCACGGCCGAGACACCTCGTCCTCCATTGCTCCATGCCGACGAGAACTTGACGACGCCGCACCACCGTCGCCAAGAGCAACCACCACGGGAAGAACTAACTATCTAAACATAGAAGGGTACCGACGAACGCCCAGATGCCGGCCTCCCTCCTCCAGTTTTGTGTCAGGAAAACAAAATCCACATAAAAAAGTTGCATAATTGTAGCGGATAGGACTCGGCGGGCAACAAATGTATATGACCAATGCAAGCTCTAGCTCTGACGTGCCTCCTTTCTGATGATGCCATCCCATCTGGTATGCCTCTCTTCTATGATGAGATCACTTTTAGGTCTAGCTAGCTTAACGCCACGTATATCTAGCTGATGATGGCACAAAGGAGATACCATGAGTAGTGAGGATCAACGAGAAGAGTAGATCCATCACATGATGGTAGTAATTTGGACGGTGAAGATTATAGATGAGGAAAGGTGCGAATTTGACAATACAATAGGCGCGCGCACACACCCAAACAAAGGAAAGAAGGTGTTTTGTCAGCTGTAATCGCTATCTTGATGCCTTGGACACCAACTGCTCCCTCCTTTAGCTAGTCACCATATATGGTAATTTACTGCCTTAATTGCTATCACATAATTTCAAAATCTCATGTCATAAACGCAAGTACTACTAGACTTTGGCGCACTTTTATGTGTGTGTCCTTTTGGGAACCACGGTACAGCGAAAGGGCCTGTAGCCTAGTGGTTACAAGAGTCTCAGTAGCACCTGAGGTCTTGGGTTCGACACCTCGTGGGAGCGATGCGTTCAACAGAAGGCGACATGGCCATCGACAACGACGTGCTAGCGGTGACTTCGTCAATCTCGAGGATTTGCCGGCTCAGTCTTCGAAGATGCTCATAAGGGTAGGGTTTGTGTATGTGCATTCATAAAGGTGAGTGTGCGTGTGTTGGGAGTGTCTGAGTTGTACTGTGTAGTCGCAATAAAAATATACGAGGAACTCTCACCCCTATGAACCCTCAAGATGTATTTGCTTTTAACCCTTTCCTTTTCTTGATTTGCGTGACAATCAGCATTCATTTCTGTCTCATTATTGAAGATCAGGTTGTTTCTTGTTGTTCAGATCACCCAGCTCATGATGATGATGATGATGATTTCCATGAAGAATGGAACTCGTAGACTATTTTTTCTTGTTGTAAGCTCATAGAACAATGATATGAAGGGAGTTCATTTTCTTCTTCTAAGTATATCCCTCGTGTGTGTAACACCGTGCGTCTAAAGTCCGCTTACAGTCTAGCCCCTACGCGGGACGGGCACGCGCATGCAAATAGCACCTCTCTTACACTTTCATCCTAGCTTCGAGTAAAAGGGTTAACCAGGAGGTGCTATGCTTGGAACAAACAAGTCATATGGGACGATTGCTACAACCACACCACTTCTGGACCACTTGGGCCGAAACTACTACTACCAGGCTACAAACGGGCTGGGGTGTTACATCGTGCTAAGCCTGTCTTTCAGGATTAACCTAAAGAATACCTTGTTTTCCCCACAACATGAAGGATATAGACATGAGCTTGGCCATTCATTCTTTTGTAAATTTTCGTGGATTGCCCCAATGTAACCTCATATATCTTTATCATCAGTGATGGGTAGCTCATCCACATGTGCTGACAAGTCTTGCAATTGGTCAAATGCCTCCTGTGATAGCGGTTAGTGGAAGAGGGACATCATTTTTTTTATGCAGCATTTTGTGCAGTGAGATTTTTTTTTTTTGGGAAATTAAAGAGAATAGCTCTAGATATGCTTGGCTCATCACTTGACCAATGCCAATTCTCATTCTAACAAAATGATCCACACAGTATGTGGAGTCTAGGACGCTCACTAGTGATGCTTTTTTTTCATAGTAAACTCTAAAACTGTGTACAAACTTGTAAAGGATTTCACAACCTCCACCGAAAGCTCTTCACCAACGCCTAGCCATCTAAGACACCGCCAAATCCCAAGAGTAACAAGCTTGAGATCCTCCCTTGATCTCCCCTGTAAGATTATCACCTAGCTAGATGCACACTTGGCTCAAACTAGTGGTGTTTCACTCCTCAATCTTCACCTGATCTCCAATAATGTGAACTTGTGTGGTTTGGAACTCTAAATATGTGTATATATAGGGCCGGTTGGATGGGTATATATAGGGCTAGCTCCAAGATATAGCGGTTGGACTTGGGAAACTCTAGTTGTCATTGCTTTTTCCTATGGTCACGGTATTATGTTGTGACCTCCTATGACAGCCCCGCGGTATTTTGGTCGTAACTCCTAACTCCGAACTCTGACTAAGGTGTTCTACCTATCCACTGAAAGCTCACGAAATTCGCCACAACTTTAAATTTGGGCCTATCTTCAGATTAAGCCATCTTCAAACTGATATCTCTACTGTATTATAAGGTGTTAACCATTGTATTATACTGCGATCTTCTAAGACAACCCACAGTATTTCGGCCATAACTCATAGCTACCAACTCCGATTGGGGTGTTCTGCTTATCCAAGGAAAGCTCATAAATTTCTCACAGCTTTCATGTTGAGAACATATTCATATTCGACTACCTTCAAACTAATATCTTCACTGTTTCATACAGTGTTCATCATTGTGTTATACTTATAAAGTCTGCTGCTTCTTGTTTCATCCATAACTTTTCACTCTGAACTTCGATTTCAGTGATCTTACACTTGTTGGAAAGGTTTTCAGGAGATGATCTACGAATTTCCACAGATATATCGAGCTCGTCACCATATTATCAATCCTCAAATTCATGAGACAAGTCCAATACATTTCTCTTTTTTGTCTCAATCCACTTCGGTCCTTCAACAACATAGATCTTCTTATGGTCTTCAAGAGCTGGCCAAGCAGCATCGTTAACTTGGTGACTAACTCAAAAACACTAGATCAAGGTACTAATTGTTGACGGCTCTTAGAACAAAAACAAACCGTCAACTAGCTGCACCTTTTACCCTCAAAACAAACGCCAAAGGTAGACTTAGGTCTTTAAACTAATGATTTTCACAAGTCTTGGTGAATTTGCGAGTGCAGCTGCATTTCATAGGAAAACGGGGAAAAAGAAGCATAAAAGGCCTACTTTGCAAACACCGAATTTCCCCAGAATAAAGATATCTCCCCATGAAGCCCAAAACTCCAATCAGAAGGCTTCAAGTCCATCCATAGCAGGTGGATCAGAGGAGGAGACAACCCAAGACAAAGCCCAGAGGAAGGCCAGGCCTAGTGGGGCCCACCTAGGTCGGCCGACCTAGGGATTAGGGTCGACCGACCCCTGTTGGTGGCTCCACTGACCCATCTTCTTATGGTGGTTTGCAACCGACCTTAGGAGGTCGGTTCCCCCTGCAATCAATGCCATCAATGCCGGGAACCGCCTCAAATCAACCGACCTTCCAAGGCTAATAAGGGGTACCCCCCTCCAAAGGACATCACAAGAGTCCCAAGAGGAGAGCACCACTCCCACATCTCAGGCCTAGAGCCTCTTGTACAGTAGTAGAATAGGGGAGAGGCAAGGGAGAAGAGAGGGATAGCTTTGTCTTAGTTATTTTCCTACTCTTGTACCTTGGCGGATATTTATCTTATTAATAGTTCATCGTTCGTTCTTCGTTCGTTCGTCGTTCGTTCTTCGTTCGTCGTTCGTTCATAGTTCGTTCGTCGTTCTTATTCATAAGATTAGTATTCGTGGTGATATTGATCTAGTGAGCTTTATTTACTAGTCGTTATTCTTGTTATACTTGCTTACGGGATCATCGCTCCGCGAGGAATGCTCTAGCCTTCCAGATTGATACCAGGACCGAGGTTAGAGTAGTAATCGACGGCATAGACGTGCGTCCAGGCTAGAGGTTACCTTTGTTTGCAGTGTGCCCCACGGTTTGTAGAGGTAGGCGGCAGGTGGTGACAGTCATGTCCGTCTCGTGTAATCCTCCACGTTCGGGTTCGTCGTAGAGTTACAGGCTGGCGTGACTTGGCAGACCAGGTCTATACCAGTGCCCGAAGTAAACAAGTAGAACTTGAGTGCGTCTGTCCTAGGGGACAACTAGATCTTTATTCATCCTCTCAATCCTATACTACTATCATTCTTGTTGTCCTTGGGTGAAACTAACCTTGCCGCAGAATATCTCCGTTCCTTAGGAAAAACAAATACGATACCTTGGAATACTCCCACGTGAAGTGCTACAACGGTATTCCGTATGCTTGCGGATTTATTCGTGGTGTAAGAAATACCAACAAGCATTTCTGGCGCCGTTGCCGGGGAACGGTTGCTATCTCTGTAGCGGACCAGGTTTACCCTCGTAACTTATCTTTACATTTCCCGTTCATTTAAATTAAAAAAAATATATACACATGGAGTCATCACCTACCATCCAATCTTTTTCCACTCCACTGGGGCGAGCTCTTAGAGGCAACATGTTCATCTCAACTTGTTATTTCAACAAGCTATGAGCTCTGTCCCAGTTTTATTTCTTTGATCAAAGGTCTTTCTTTCTCTGGCTTTAAAGATGAAAATCCTTTTGAACATTTGCGAGAGTTTGAGCAATTGTGTGCATGCCGATTGATCAATGGCATGACACATGAAACTTTAAGTGGAAATTGTTTTCCTTCTCCCTCAATGGGAAGGCGAAGCAATGGTACACTTACACCGCTAAGAGAGTGAACGGCGATTGGAAAGAATTGCGAGACAAATTTTGCCTAGCATTTTTCCCCGTATCCCGTATCACTGCTCTACGAGCGGAAATAATTAACTTTCGCCAAGAGGAGGAAGAAACCCTTAGTGCAGCATGGATACGGTTCTGTTCATTAAAAGATTTCGGTCCAGAGTTACTGCTCCCAGAACCCGTCCTTTTGCAACACTTTTATTCAGGGTTGAGCAAGGACACTGTACTTTATCTTGACACGGCTGCCGGTGGTTCTTTTTCTCATAAGACCATAGCGGAAGCAAAAGATTTGCTAGAAAGAATTGTTGAAAATACACCTTTTTCCGCTGAAACACCTGAGGAGCCGGAGTCAAAAGATGAGAAACTCATTATGGAAACACAACAAAAGGTGTCTACCTTGGTAGACCCAACATCGGAGTCCTCATCTGATTCACGAACAATGACAGAGGATGATGAACCTCTTGAGTTCCCATTTGAGTTTGAGGAGGAGATTTTTGAAGATTTTGGAAACACCTCGAACTATTTATTTGAAAAGAGACCGCCAGTTCCTTCGCCACCTCCCGAACCAATAGAAAAAGAATTTCTTGGGGAGACTGTTCGGGAGCTTACTTCAATCATGAGCGATGAATTGTTGAGGGAGAATGAGCTATCCATGGATATCATCCGACTCTGTCCTCCCTCCTCCAACCTATGCTGCTCCATCAAAGGAACCAAGGTGCACTCTACAACCCCCTTGTTGGTGCCAACATCCTCTCCGACACCTATGCGTTGTCCATCTTTGGCAACCGAGCATGGGCATCAACAAACAAACTCCTCAAACACCCATCAGGCCACATTCTTGAGAGTTTGGGGATTGTCAGAGATGTAACACTCTATCATGAAGAGATTGAGGTTATCCTGGATTTCTACGTCTTCGAAGTCCCAGACTTTGACATGATGATTGGGCATCCCATAGAAAAATTCCTCATCGATGCACCACCATCTGGAAACCTCGATTTTACGCTCAAAAAAGAGTCGTTTTCCATTCCAATCACCACCTCACGAAACACTCTTTCCGATGAACCACTTGAGGAATATCAAGTGGAGGAGGTCATGGCCATTTTTCCTCACATAGACCCTGAGTTGGCTTTAGAAGAAGATGCACAAGATTTTATCTTAGAAGAAGCCGACTCAGAGGACACTTTTGAGCTACCACAAACCACACCACCGCCACGACCTCCCATTGAACTCAAAGCGCTACCTCCCGGTTTGCGCTATGCTTTCTTGCACGGAGATCCACAAGCTCCTGTCATCATAAGTGACAAGCTTTCGGAGGAAGAAACCACCAAACTCATAACCGTGCTCGAAAGACATCGCTCTGTTCTTGGTTACTCACTTGAAGACCTAAAAGGGATCAGCCCTGCTCTCTGCACCCATCGCATTCCCACGGATCCTGAAAGTACACCTTCGAGGGAGCCTCAAAGAAGGCTAAACAATGCGATGAGAGAAGTTGTGAAGAAAGAGGTCTTGAAGCTATTGCACGCCGGGATCATCTATCCTGTTCCTCACAGTGAATGGGTGAGCCCCGTACAAGTGGTACCCAAGAAAGGAGGTATGACGGTCGTTCATAATGACAAAAATGAACTTATTCCTCAACGAACCGTCACGGGGTGGAGAATGTGCATTGATTACCGAAAACTTAACAAGGCTACAAAGAAAGATCATTTTCTGCTGCCCTTCATCGATGAGATGTTGGAACGGTTGGCAAATCATTCTTTCTTTTGTTTCCTTGATGGGTATTCGGGATATCATCAAGTTCCCATCCACCCTGACAATCAAAGTAAGACCACTTTCACATGCCCGTATGAAACTTATGCTTATCGTCGCATGTCTTTGGTTCGTGCAATGCACCTGCCTCGTTCCAACGTTGCATGATGTCTATTTTCTCTGATATGATCGAAGAAATTATGAAGTTTTTATGGATGATTTCACTGTTTATATATGGAAAAACCTTCGATTGTTGCTTAGAAAATTTAGACAAGGTTTTACAAAGATGCCAAGAGAAGGACCTGGTACTTAATTGGGAAAAGTGTCATTTCATGGTCCGAGAGGGCATAGTTTCTTGGACACCTTGTTTCTGAGAGAGGCATAGAGGTGGACAAAGCAAAAATAAAAGTCATAGAAAAGCTTCACCTCCTGTGAATGTTAAGGGTGTTCGCAGTTTTCTGGGTCATGCTGGATTTTATTATCGCCTTTCATAAAAGATTTCTCTCAAATTGCACGACCCCTTACGAACTTACTTGCTAAGGATGCACCCTTTGATTTCAATGATGAATGCATGCATGCTTTTGCTACTCTTAAGAATGCACTCATCTCTGCTCCAATCATTCAACCCCCTGATTGGACGCTTCCTTTTGAAATAATGTGTGATGCTAGTGACTATGCTGTGGGGGCAGTTCTTGGTCAAGTGAAAGAAAAAAAGCATCATGCAATTTCTTATGCTAGCAAAACTTTGACAGGAGCTCAGTTAAATTATACTACCACTGAGAAAGATCTCATTGCCATTGTTTTTGTTTTTTACAAGTTTAGATCTTACTTAGCTAGAGCAAAAGTTATTGTTTATACTGATCATGCTGCTATGAGATTTCTGCTTGCTAAGAAAGATGCTAAACCTCGTCTCATAAGATGGATCCTTCTGCTCCAAGAGTTTGATTTAGAAATTAAAGATAAGAAAGGAGTAGAAAATTCTGTAGCAGATCATTTGTCGCGTATGCAGTTCACTAACTTGCAGGAACTACCCATAAATGACTTCCTACGCGATGACATGCTGCTGAAAGTGACGGACTCACACCCTTGGTACGCCGACATCGTGAACTTCATCGTAACAGGATATGTACCACCAGGGGCGGATAAAAGAAGATTGATATATGAAAGTCGCCGTCACTTATGGAATGAGCCATACCTTTACCGTGTCTGCGCCGATGGACTGCTTAGGCGATGTGTGCCCACTCCCGAGAGCACACAAATCATTGAGAAGTGTCATGCAGCTCCATACGGTGGACACTATGGTGCCTTCCGTACTCAAGCAAAAATCTGGCAAAGCGGATTCTTCTGGCCTACCATGTATGAAGATACAAAAGAGTTCATTAGAAGATGTCCGAAGTGCCAAAGATTTGGAGGCATCACAGCAAGGGATGCAATGCCCCTCACATACAACCTTCAAGTCGAACTCTTCGACGTGTGGGGCATTGACTTCATGGGACCATTCGTAAAGTCCCAAGATTGTGAGTACATATTGGTGGCGGTGGACTACGTGTCCAAATGGGTAGAAGCTATGCCATGCCGAGCTGCCGACTCCAAACATGCTCGCCGGATGTTCCACGAGATTATCTTTCCACGGTTTGGAACTCCGAGAATGGTGATAAGAGACGGAGGGACTCACTTTGATAAGACCTTCCGTAGCTTCCTAAGAGAGCTTGGAGCACAATATTGCCACTCCATACCATCCTCAAACAAATGGGCAGGCCGAAACATCCAACAAACAAATCAAACGGATCCTGCAGAAAACAGTCTTGGAAATGGGGAAGGGATGGAAGAACAAGCTACCCGATGCACTATGGGTATATAGAACAGCCTACAAAACGCCCATAGGCATGTCACCATACCAACTCGTCTATGGAAAAACATGCCATTTGCCAGTCGAGTTGGAACATAAGGCATATTGGCCCATGCGAACTTGGAACATGGATATGAAAGGAGCTGGGTGGAAAAGAAAAATGGAGATAGCTGAGTTGGAAGAATAGAGAGACAAAGCATATCACAACTTAGCCATCTACAAGGAGCGTACAAAGCGCTGGCATGACCGGCGAATAAAAATAAAAGAGTTCAAAGTTGGAGACAAGGTGCTGCTTTTCAACTCGAGGGTAAAGCTCTTCGGACATGGAAAATTGAGAAGTAAATGGGACGGGTCATACACCATCATCGACACGTCGACTCATGGAGCAATCACACTCCAAGACAACGGAGGTAATATATTCAAGGTAAACGGCCAACGTCTTAAAATTTATCTTGAGCCCGAAGAAAATAAGGAATTCGATGTCATGAATTTAATTGATTAAATATCTTTTCTTGACGTCTGCCTCGAAATATCTTGCTATACCCTGTACATCTAGAATATACCTTGCCCAACAAAGCTCCACGAAAGATTGGAAGGCCAGAACCTGCCAAGGCAGGTCGGCCGACGTGGCTACCAGGATCGGCCGACCCCCTATGGTGTCCTTTTCCTTCCATCCTTTGCTCACTCTGCCACCTAGACCTTCCTTATCATGCCTACCTATGCTAGGAAATAAATCCTGACTTCCTTCACCGAGAGAGAAAAACCGCTACAAATACAACCCTTTGTACCCCTCTCCATTCATCCCTTCCAAATCTTGCTCCTCAGAACCAAAGCCTCCACTCCAGCCATGAGCAAGAAGTATGACACATCCTACTTCCTCAACCTGGAAGAGGTCGACGAACCTCTCTCCAAGCGTATAAAGAAGGAGGACAACATATCGTGGCTCTCGGAGGAGGAGCATATGAACAAGTATGCCAAGGCTCTCGACTTAGCATGTGAAAAGCTTGAAGAATTAGAGATCCACGTTGCCGTGGTAAAGATGGAAAGGGATGAAGCAAGGCACCTCTCCATTTGCCTCACCTCTGGAGGGCGGAATGCTGCAGGCCCTTGAAGGCGATTGAAGACCAAAAGGAAAAATTAAGAAACAATAAAGAATAGATAAATTAAGAATAGGCGCATTCATTTACTTTTGTTTCCCTTTAGCAATCATTTCCTTCCAATTGTACTGCGCCTATCAATCTTATTTAAATAGAAGTTAGTGCTCCCCGGGCATGCATACCGTAGAGCAATATTTTGTTTCCATATTTTGTCTTTTTTGAAGGAAACAGGCAAAAAGGCAAGTGTGTGTGTG